>WBMW01001907.1:229810-342879 GCA_013396635.1 Penelope pileata | reverse complement strand
TTTTTTTTTTTTTTCCTGCAGCTGTGGGGGATTTATCTTTGCTTCCTCTACGTTAATGTGAAGAGGAGGTGGCGTAGTAGAATTTCTGTGGCTTTGGGGCTGATGGCTATTAGTGCTTACTCTGGCAATTTGAACACCTTTTTGTTTTTCCAAGGAAAGAAAGCAAAGTTCCTATGCAGCAGTTTAAGTAGATAATGAATGGATTTTGTCTTTAATCTACAACCCTGCCAGTGAAGGTGGGTGTTCAGGTTGGGAGACAGTGCAGCAAATAGCAGCCTCCAAAGGAATTTGATTCAGTTTTCTCCAGCACTGACTCCTCTAAGCAGGTGAAGAAAAATTCTTTCTCCACTCTCCATTGCATATGCATAAACAGCTCCACAGTCCTTGGGACAGCCACCCAATTCACACGTTCAAGATGTAGCCCATAAAACCTTCCAAAAAAACCCTCTTCGCACTTTCCCATCTTCCCTGTTGCTCTGCTCGATCTGCCAGCCGTGCAGCTCATTTGACATTTACAAGATTTCTTGTCAGTTTCATTTGGTTCTGCCATCCCATCCAGCAGAGCAGCGAAAGTGAAATTGCCTTAATTCAGTCTGTTTCTCTTCCCTGCTCTAGTCCCGGTGTTAACGAACCCGTGGAGTGGAACTGACAACAGTTCTTGTCACTTTCACACCTGGAGTTGGTCAAGGAGAAGGCTGCTGAGAGGGAGCAATGCGGGAAATTGGAAGATAAAAACCAGGATTGTGAAGGGGAGAGGAAGAGACATCTGAGCAAACAGCAAGAACAGAGAGAACAGATAAACGGATTTCTTTCCCAAATGGCCTGAGTGCTTTTCTCTAACATCGGTGAATTCTGAAGAGCCTGTGGCCTAGAGCAGCAGTGAGCTGACACTAATTTACAAGAGGTGCCAAGACAAAAACATGAGCCTTTAAATCTAAGTTAACTGGTACCAGGATGAAAAAACTTCTTTCCCAGAGTTACTCTAGCTGTTGTCTCTGCAGGTTTGCTGCTTCTAGAAGGAAGTGGAGAAAGAATTCGAGACCAACATCCACTATAGTTTGCTGTTATTGATTGGAAAAAGAAAAGTCTATTTGTTCATTGAAGATAAAATTAACATATAAAATGTAGCTCACCATCCCATATTTTGTTAGGTTTCGTGAAACAGTCGTACTGCACAGATGCTCTAGTTCAGTCTGAACAGTAAATAATGAACAAACAATTGTTTTGTAACAAACTATTGTAGTTAACAAATACAATTTTTAATCCACTTGTTAACTCCTGCGAGCTCTTGTCATAAATCATGCTGGTTTATTATTTTATATATGAACTCATATTTCTTATCGATACTGTATGCATATATAACTGTAGCAGTTGCAATATAGATGACTAGTGTCATATATATTTGCATATGCACCGATAACATTTGCACATACATTTTGAATGAAGCTATGTTAATTAATTTCAAGTTATATTACCTTCCTTCTCCTCAACTCCCAAAACAGCCTTTTTTCTTTATTTTAGACCTGTGGGGTTTTTTTCTTCTCTCTCTCTCTTTTTTTTTTTTTTTTCTGAGACATATTTTGTTTGCTTCGCCCATTTAGGAATTAAATAGTTTTAATTACTTGGACCTGTATAAGCTTGCGGACCTCTTCAACCTCACTTTGTTGGAGAATGCAGTGGTTGACTTCTTAGTAAAGCATCTCTCTGAGCTATTGAAGAGTCATCCTGAAGAAGTTCTGGCACTCCCATACTGTCTCCTCCGAGAGGTTTTTAAAAGTGATAGACTCACTTCACTCAGTGAAGAGCAAATCTGGCAGGTAAGGAGACTGGTAAACGAGCAGAATGTGTGATGCTCTCTTAAACCATAACAATGCACTGTTGTTTTGGATCCCTGGAGCAATCTCGAGTGAGAATAAACGTTTGAGCAAAAGCTGTGAATAACAACTGAGGGAAATTTTTCAGTTAAATTTAAAAAATGTTGTATTGTATTAATGGAATTAGTTTGTTTGGAAGAGAACTTTGTTTTGTTGGTTGTGTTACTTGGATGTGGCCAGAATTTTTCTTCCAGATCCAACTTTGCTGATGGGAAGATATGGCTGATGCATGTGACTTGTCATCATCGCTGGTGAGGCAAACACCACTAGGCTGGTGGCAAACATGCTTCTGCAGCCTGTGCCATTCACTTCAGACAAACTTAGCTGCATAATTTAAGCTACTACTTGAAATCGTTTGTGCCACTGCAACTGACTTTGCCTGAAGAAAACTAGTCTGCTCTGCTACAGTGGACGCTTTAGTGGAAGGTTTGTGGGAAGAAACTGGTGGTAGCAAACATTTCCTTTAAAAGAAGCTGAATCCAGAAAAGCATCAGGTTGCCAGCCACAGAATATTAACAAGATTGTAGCATTGCGTTGTATCCTCTTGTGTGGGGGGAAAAATCATCTAGCCTGTGAAGAGAAACACAAAAACTAAAACAAAATCTGTGCTTGGAAACATTCTCACCATATGTCTGTAAAAATTGCAGCTCATGGCATAGTGAAAGTAAATCTCTATAATGTTTGTTACCCAAACACTTATTTTTGATGCCATTTTATAGTAGGGAAGTATTTCAGAGTATTTCAAGGTAGAATGTAATTGACTTGATAGAAACCTGTGCTTTCTTTTAGGAAGTTGATTATCTTGGTCCAACAGAGAAGGCTGTGAGTCAGAAGATTGATTTGTATTTAAATCTCTGTTATTTATCTGCTTATCTTTTGGATTATTTTAATTATTTCTTCAATATGCCATTGTTTTCTGAAAGTGTAAGATGTATGTTCATTTGTAGGGCAGTTCACATTCTGTGGATGAATAACACCATGCAGGAACAAAGTATTCTTAAAAAATAAATATGTCTTGTTAAGGTCTTCAAACCACGAAGACAGTATGCAGGTGCAATTTAACTCTTCAGTCTGATAACTGACACTCTGTTTTCCAAAACTTTGAGGATAGATTATGGAGTATTTTAGGAAGATATTTTCTGCAGATAGTAATATAAAGGTAGAGTTTTTGTTGTTTTTTTTTTTTTTTAGGCAGGATACTCTGGGGTCCTAGCCCATATTCCTTTTATCAGAAAAGGTTTTGATGTACAAGTTCATGTAAGGGGCATGGCTGATTGGCCAATTTGCTTTGTTTTTCTGCAGGTTCACTGAAATCTGCTAGCTTTATGCTTGGAGATACTTTTGCTAGAAAAGTTACTGTACAAAGCCATTCAGGTATTATTTAATGCCAGCTCTATAATGAACAAGTACATAGAGGATTGCATGCACTGTGCAACCTGCTGAAGCAGTTTGAGAAGTGGGTTTTTAAATCTTATGTCACTGTCCTGTCCCACAGGAGGAACTCAGAAATAATTCTCTTAATTGTGTACACTCCAGTCAATGAACACTCTATGAGGAAAATATGGCAAAGCTTATGTTTCTGTTGCGAGCTCACACTGAGGAGAGATACCTATAGGTAATACGCTGGTTTTTGAGTGACAACAAACTCCATACTGTCCATTTAAGTGTTATCATAATTGCCTCTCTAAAGGTTACTAATGCTGTTATGAAGAATTTTTTAAACTAGTTTTCTGCTGCAGGCAAAATGTGTGTGTCTTTTAATTCTGACTGTACAACCAGGAATAAATATATATTTACAAATATTCCAAGTCCATAGAATGAATTAAAAGACATGCATACATATTTACCAATTTAAGTATTCAGAAGGCAATAAGAAACTGGTTTTGCTTTATCTTAGTAAATAAGTAATTCCCTCATAGTCAACCCAATAGAGGAAAATCAAATCAGACCAGCTGTATTGCCTCAAGTGTAGTTAAGTTCATCATTTTTGCTAAGGTTATAGTGGTAATGCAATATACCATGGAAGAATCTAATATTCAGCCCAGGGTGAAGATTGGGTATGCCAGAGGATTAGTGTCAGGGTGCTTTATAGAAGTGAAACTTGATGGACAGGTTGGAGACAGATCTACAGAATCTCATTAAATTGCTGAATTGTTCATTACTGAGCACTCTCTCTGTAATAAAGTGCTCATTGACTTTGACAAATCCCCATCCCACGTCTTAAGGAAGAACAGCAAAGCAAGAGGTGGTGGGGAAGCTAGAGGAAATTGGCACAAAGTGGGGCAGATAATAGAAAAGCTGATGGGGGATGCTACCATTTGATTTGTCTGTCTTACATGTGACTAGTGGGGCTCCCAGTGCACACGTACATGCATGTTATGGCAATATGAATTCACAATGTCCTCAAGACACCTTTACTAGGAGGGCTCCTATGAAGCCCTAGGCACAAATTAAAGCTTCCCTCAACAAACCTCCGGAAAGGATGTCACCGTCTGCAGAGCACAGTTATTTTTGGTAGTTTAAATTCCCAATGTCCACTGGACAATTTGATCCTACCGCACATGAAGATTAAGGCAGTTATTTTAATGCATCAAAATACACAGAGCGATGCTTGAATGTGATTCATGCTGAAGTTACTGCATGTCATGTCTGTCAGATTTGGGATTTTTGTTAGACTACCAATTATGATTTGCCCAATTTCAGTGAATATTGCAAAATACAAGTTTGAACAAACCAAACTTGAGAAAACTAAACAGTAATATTAATGTCAATATATTAGGATGCGGATTAGTGTAGTGTGACTTGGTAATTCTTTTTGATTCTTTTAGAAAGAGAAGGGTGACTTCCAAACCATGTTAAAGTGGATACAGTTCACTCCTCTTAGTACCTCTGAAAATCTTATGAAACTCTTTGACCTGGTGTAGATGTCTTAAATTATTGGAGAAAATAGACAAGGGGTGTAATTATGTATTTCCTAAAGCAAATAAGTGGAAAGAAAAACCGCTAGAAACCCTCCATAGGCTAAGAAATGGTAGAAACTTGCTAGCTTCAATCTAATGATTTTTTTTTAAGTAGGCGGAGACAGTCATAATTATTAGGTGACATAGTTTGTTTTCATATGGATTTCTACATTTTACTAGTGTGTGCAATTATGAAATATTATTTGTGATTTGTCAGCTGCATTAAAGTGTGAGTTAGATTGGATAACAATAAAGAAAAACGGAAGAATCCTGAAGAAGTTGGAGGACAAAAAGCACATTCTTTTTTCTGTTCATCATAAGCTGTGCAGCATGCTTTGTTCACATCAAATGGTCATGATGAGGACATAAACATCTAGTTTATCATGGAGTGAAAAGTGAATCCTTTGATAATTGGCCATTACTAGAAAGGCTCATTGGCTCTACTTTAAGGAAGCAGATGAATTCTTTCCCTTGATAATTGAAAAGGTAACCAACCTTGTATGACAGAAAGCATTCTCAGAGAAATCTATCAAGAGAAGGCTTCTTGCTGGAAACTTAGCAAGTAGAAATCAAGCCAAAGTTTTAAGTAATGAACTCATGTGAGTTAGTTGTAACATAGTTGTGCCTTGTCATATTTGTGATTAAGAACTTTGATGTCATGGGGCCTAAATGTTCATATTTCAAAGATCATACTATTAGTTACAGATGGGAGACCAACAGTATATTGATCAAATGATGCAGTATTTAATACTGCACTTGATCCAAGATGAACTCTTGAATCACATTAGGCAAAAAAAAAATCTTGACATTAGATCAGTATAGATTAGTTTCTTCCGCCCCTGCTACTGATTAAGTAAATTGTTGAAAGAGATCTATTTTTAAGCAGGTAACATTCAAAATAGATCAATTTTATTATTTTTGAGTGCTTCTTCTGAAGTTAAGGTTAGGAAATTTTTTGTTGGTTTTTCTTTTGCCACTCAACTAATTTTCTTGATTATCAACTGCTCAGCAAATAATCTAGGAAATAAGTAGAAAAAACTCCATGAGCAGTTTTTTCAGCTGGAAAGCATGCAGCTCTGCTGGGTCTTTTCCATAGCTAGGTTCCCAGACTTTCCAGCCCTGTTAACTTCCTCATACGCAACTTGTGTTCATAAAGCAGATGTTCAACATGGGAAGTTGTCGCACTAGTTATTTCTTCTGTCACTGTGAATGGGAGGTACAAAAACAGTCTTTCATTTCTATATTAGAGAAGTGTTATTGTTTGAATAAATTGAAAAACAAGACAAGAAGACTAAAATGTTATCAGTTAATGAGTTGTTAAGTGTCTGTTTTATAAAAATGTATACATCCAAGTTTTTTACTACACATCTGTTTGTCCTCTTCTTAGGAGAGCGTAAAGTGCCCTATTTTTAACTGCCGCTTCTTGCACTTCAGCTCCATTTGGAATCTCCTGGTGACATTTTTGGAAAGCTAAGTATAATCTCCAGCAGAAGTCACAGAGTTCAAAACTGTTAGAAATTTTGCTGTGTGCGTGTTGTAGCAAGCTCTTACTATGTAGCAGTTCTCTGCTAGAGATAGGCCCTCAGACATCTTCCCTGCATCTCCAGTGATGCCTACATCTTCCTATGCAAGACAGCAGTGTCTAGAAGTGGGTTATCATGTTCCGGGACAAGCTTGCCATTCCATCAGTGCAGTACTTCAGTCTTTTGTGCTGTTCATCATTTGATTCTGAAGAGCAGCTTTTAATATAGAGACAGTTATATTCATACTTCTCAGGGGTATATGTATGTTGTGACAGAATATGGACTAAGTGCCCTGGTAAATGTGAACTTAAGTTTTACTGCAACATAAGTGATGATATAAAATAGCAAGTGAAGGAGAGCATTTCAGTAATCAACATTGTGTTTAAATAGTATATTAGTCTTTCACTGTTCAAGAAATAAGCTTAAGTGATCTCTTGGGCAATAAGACCATGTCTGATGCTCATCCCTGGTGAGTATTTAGCCTAAGTGGAAAACCACCACTCTTAAATGTGGCTGTCAGCCTCTCATCACAAGAGGCATAGGAGAGAAAAAAGGAGTCTGATGCATATCAAGGCCAAGGTGAATTGGTAAAGCTACATGGGAAAATTGACATGCTTCTTGCACGTATTTTGCTGTGTTTTCACTCCCCTTTTAATATACTTTTCATGAGCAGTCTATGTAAAAGTGCCACGGAGCTACTCATGAATCACTGTGACCACTGTGCTGGTTCTGTGATGGTTGTGCTGTGTATCATCACTAGCTGCAAGCAAGATTACGTTACCCTCAAACTAAAATAGTGTGAAAACAGAACCTGTGGTAGGACATAGATTTCATTTTCCTAAGGCTAATCATAGTATCAGGTATCTCAGCAGGGCTGACAGTGTGCAATGGTAATACTCCTTACAGTCCCTCCAGACTGTTTGGGTGGGATTCATTTTTGGCATGTGCTGTGTTTTTGGTATGATACCCCTGGTATACAGGGCAAAACAGCAGTTGTAGCACAGCATCTCCAAGTAGATCTGTGTCCTCTGGATCTGGAGACTGGACAGGGTATGTGCCTGCTGCAGTGGATTGAGGCAGTGGGTGTAGGTGGCTGAATTTCACACTGTGCTCTGCTGGTATGCTCATGTCACACACCTGTTTCCTCATATAATTTCTCATAGAATCATCATAGAATGGCTTGGTTGGAAGGAGCCTTAAAGAATTTCTGCATCATTTGTAATGATGTTTACATTTTGGCTTACAGTGAAAATGAACGCTACTCCTATTTGTGCTGTCCCCTTATTTAGGCTACACCTTTCTTCCTTGGTCTTCATTAGCTTAAATCTAGTGTTCTCATAGTCTTGTTCTTCATGAAAAGTTTTGTGAGCTTTTTATATGGTTTTGGTCTGAACTTTTCAAATTTTCTGCATGTTATTTCTTGAATGTTGGCTAATCTCATTTCAGTTTTTATCAACAATAGCAGTATTGAAAGGGATTTTCTATATTAAAAGTAAGTTTATATTTGGAGCAACTGTTTGTTCTCCTAGTTTTCTTTTTGTTGCGTGTCAGTTCCTATCAGAAAACTTGATTATTTTGCTGCCACTGCTGGGAGCAATAGTGGAATTACTGGAGGGCATTACTTTTGCCTCAGTGTCCTACAGTAACATTGCCTCACCTTATTTATCCCAGATTAACTTCAGGAAACTATTTAGGAAGGCTGCTGTGCCCACAGCTCTTGAATTTAGGTCACTTCTTCAGCTAAGCAATGGATGTCTGTTTTGATTTAGAAAGCCAAAAAGAGGACATCAAGGTATGCACACAGCAAGACAGCTTCGGTGATGTTGTGTTGTGCATTTGAATTAGTCTGTTGCACTGGCTTTTGTGCTGACTGCTTTGCTCTTTGTGGCATCAGTCTATTAGAGATTACCTGAGGTATAACTGTAGAATTGTATAATACACAGGTATATAGATACATGATAGAAATCTGTTTTTGCCATAGTGTTGTGAAAGCCAGACATGATTGGAAATACACATTGTTTTTATTTTTAAGTTAAAGAATAGCATAAAAAAAGTCTAAAACCCACAGATAAAGGAGATGGTCTGATTTCACTTAGTTAACATCTTCCATTCGGTTACAAATGCCAGTAATCTCTAGTCTTTCAAAATTCCAATAGAACTGTTTAACACTGTTTTTGATGGGTTTAAGCTTGTTGAAAGTGATAGAAAATGAGAAGTTCTTTTGAGAATCCCCAGCTCTGTATTTCAGACAGGTTTCTCTTGAGGGCTGATAGAAGCACTGCCTCTATTTTTAAGTTGGAACCAAAGAAGACAGAAAATTAAGCTTCAGGTTAGCTAAAACCATACACATTTTATGAGGTTCACATTTCAGCAGCTGCAGTTGTTTTCATTTGCTTCAGATAAAATTTAATTTTTAATAATAAACTTGTTTGTTTTAATCCTACAGGAGGTAAACTCTGACGTTTCCAATTCCTGAAGTACATTTTGGATCTTGAAGCCACTTTTGCAAACGCATTTAAGTTACTTATAAAAATAATGAATTTTCATTTCATTCAACAATTAGTTGATTTTGGAAAACTAACTCATCGTTTAAAAGTAATGAGTCCTGCATTAATCTGAAGCCCATCATGTGGAGATTAAAGACTAAAGCAGAATCAATAAAATTGATGTATTTAAGATGTTATTTGATTGAAAGGGAAATTACTCTGTTCTCAAAAAAGCTGAGTGAGCTTCTGCTAGCATATTTCCTTTTTCTTTTTGTATTTAAAAAAGAAATGGAGGAAAAAATCCCTAACTGAAAAGTCAGCTGAGAGGAATGCCAACATAAATGTGTATCCTTATTGTTGTTATGCTAATATAAGTTCATCAAGGAATTTGAGGAAAGAAGTAAATTGTCTGCTGACAGGAAAACGCTTAAATGCTCCTGAAATTAACATTAGTCGCCCCATCCACATTACAGTGAGGTTCCAGCAATGCTTCAGAGGTGAAGAATCAGGTTTACTAATGCATAACCTGGACTTCAGCGACTGTTGTTTGATGGCTGCAGGAATGAAGGGGGATAGGAGGAAGAAGGGGAAATTCAGGCAGACCCAGAAAGGTAAACTGATGCTGTAGTTGTCAGAGGGCTGAGTTCATTAAAACAGTAAAGAAGAGCAAAACAGAAATAAAGTTGTTCTTGCCGTGAAGGTGCCGGTGATATCACTGGTGTAAAAAACAAAACAAAAAAGAAAAACAACAGAAAACCAAGCTGGTGATTTCACGTGGAAAAATTGACCTTGGTGATTTTATAGTAACCCAGTATGTTGAAAGCGTACACATATATATACACTGACTAAGAGGAGTATGTACTTTGATGTGCATTTTTGTGTGTGACCTAAGATATTAATGACATACAAGTCCTGTGTAGCTGTTGTCAAGATTATTATAGAAAATGATACATTTTTATGTGATTTGTTGGATTTGCCTATTAAATCCATAGAAAATTATACCCTAACAATAGGGAAGAAAGGAATAGGAATCTTTCTATGTTCAAGAACCATTTAGACTAATTTTCACAGAGCGGTACTGCATATTTTATAGAATTTTGTCTATTTTGTACCTATTTCATTCTCTAACAATTTTTACTGATAAAAGCTTGTAAAGTCCTGTCTCTATAGAGAGCCACTATACTTTTATAACATATTTCAAGGGAAAAAAGGAGAGCAGCAATGAAAACAATGGGTATTGTATCGTGGAAGATTGTCATTTCCAGTTACAATTATGTACCAGCACCTACTTTTAATGCTAAGTGTGGCTGTGTAAAGTTTCTGCACATCTGATGTCAACCTGAATGTTTCCTCTAAAAAGAAAAAAAAAGATGAGCAATTCTACATCCTGAAATGATGGCTGCTGGATCGGTGTTGGGGTTCTCTGCTTCCACCTCTCGTGCATGCTGTTCTCACCCTGTTTGAGAAAATTTAATTTAATGATTATTTAAGTTGACCTAATGCCATCATAAACTTTAATCTCCTTAAACTAAAGTCAAATGATAGTTAAGGGCCCTAGTTAGATAGCTCTGTTTGTGAGGAGATAAGCTTCTGTCCACTGCAACTTTAAAAAAATAAGAACCAAAACAAAAACAAAACCCACGTATCAGATAAAAGCACCTACCTATGTGATTTTTACCGTTATGATGGATGGGCCAAACTGGAGCATTTGTGATGAACTGGGAAATGAATGGGAAAAGCTCAGAGCTTCTTGCCATTTGATATAGTTCAAAGAGTGTGCCAGATCTACTAGGATCTGTAGGAATCTGTTAAGCTGTATTTTAGGAGTGCTTATGAAGGTGTCTGGGGAGGAGGGTTGTTTGTCGTCTTTAATATTTTGTATAGCTGGACCTGTTTCAAAGGAAGAAGCAAGGTACAGATGCCAGTTCTTGGGTTTGGTTTCATTTGCTCTGGTTAGATTGGCACCTTCCACTTCTTTCTGATGATCTTGTTAAAAACAAAAGTGACTTTAATTGCAGCACTAAGTAGAGCCTTTCCAGTGTGATTAATCCCAGCCTGTTTATTTAACTTGTGTGCTTCCAGGTGTGATAATCATTGCAGGGTGCAAGTTGTCAGTGGGTGGGATACCTGTGAAGGTTGTTGCTATAGGGGGCTGTGCATGTAGTTTTTAAACAGAGTTGTACACATGGAGGGTCATTGCTAGGGGTCACACTGAGCCTTGCTCATTCCATCCACTGTAACAGAATGATTTAGGTGCAAGAAGCACATCTGTAGATCTGCCTTTGTAGAGGAGCTCCAGATGACTATAAGGGAAACTGCTCCATGGTTTGGGGACTTGATTGTACTGGGATGAAATTCTCTTGAAGCACAACACAAGATAGTTTTGTCTTTGCTGCTCCAAGAAGGTTAAGAATGCCATATTTTATAGTCAGCATGGAGATGTGCTTTCCAGCTACAAAAATTTTTAAATGCTTTTCTCAGATGATCCATTTTGTGCTCTGTTTCAGATACCTGCATCTCAACAGGCTTCATTCTGTGGTATGGAGCACAAAGTCTCCATCAGATTTTGGTGGTGGAGATGAGACTTGGTTGTGGACGGGTGGAAGAGACAGAAGACTTTGATTACATGTCAGCTGTATCACTGCTGTCTTCTGTCATATCACTTAATTTTTCTTTCTCTCAGTTCCCATGTCTAGAAAGTGATTGAAATGTACGCTTCTCACAGAGAAACTTGAGTTTTAGTGCTTATAGATTGCTTTGAGATACTTGGAAGGAAAGTGCTATATAATTTTGAAGTTCAGATTCCCCAGAAGGTGTAAAATGGCAAACTTCCATGAGCTGTGATAATTTACAACAGCTGAGAGTTTACCTTCTGTCCCTACCTTACTTCACTTCGTACTTGAGTAGATGAAAAGTTTAGTTTTTCTGTTAAAGCAATGAGTTGCTATAATAGAATGATGCCTTGCTGTATATAATGTTATATATTAATGTAGTTCATTTAGCCTTTCGTGAAGCTGTTTTGATCATATTTATGTTATTGAAAGTCTGAAGAGCTGAAATATCTTTGCTGAGGTCAGTCAATGTCTTCTAGGTACACTTCTGTCAAGTCTCATATCCATTAACAGTTAGGAACAGTAAAACAAATGGATAAAGTGTTTGAGAGAGTCATAGAATAATTGAATGGCTTGAGCTGGAAGGGGCCTTAAAGATCATCATGATTTTGAAAAGTGTTCCTTTAATTCCTGGCTTTTTATAAAATGATGTTTTTTCCTATGTATTTCAATAAAATCCTTGAACTTTCCTGTAAGAAGAATCTACCACTGTCTCTCCCACAATGATGTTTTTGATAAAATAATAGCTCTTTTGGGAAGGCCAGTATCACTATGTCACCTCAGGGAATTTGAAAGCTTATGGTAAGGAACTGGACTGAGAATATCTGTATGTAGTTGGTGGAGAGTTTGGGATGAGTAATTCTTCCTTTTCTTCTAAGGCTGTTGTCAAGTATTTATTAAAAATATTGGGATAGAGATACAGCTGTTAAAATTGCTACTAATTGACCTGTTTGACTGAAAAATCTGCCAAAGTCCTGAGTTATATGTCCTCCTTGTACCTATTGAAGTACATAGGTCAGTCTGAAAGTAATGCCTCTTGTTTATTTCTGTGGAAACTACAGCAGCTACAAAGAACATAATAACACTGTTTGATTGAGCAAATTCTCAGCTACAAAACACTCTTTTTCAACATAGTCACCACCATTAGCTATGCATTTTTGCCAGCCATGAACAAGAGCCTGCATGCCACATACACAAAAATCTGCACCAGTGTAGGTGACCTGCTGTCACTGTTGCCACTGCTGAAATGCACCACCCACTGCCCAGCAACAGGACAAGGGACAATGGGCACAAACTGGAACACGGGAAGTTCCATACAAACATGAGAAAAAACTTCTTTGCTTTGAGGGTGGCAGAGCGCTGGAACAGGCTGCCCAGCGAGGTTGTGGAGTCTCCTTCTCAGGAGATATTCAAAACCCATCTGGATGTTTTCCTGTGTAACTTTCTCTAGGGAACCTGCTTTAGCAGGGAGGTTGGACTTAGGTGGTCTTCAGAGGTCCCTTCCAACCCCTGCAATTCTGTGGTTCTGTGCAAACTAACCAAGAGGCATAGAACAAGAGGTATGGAACATAGCAGACCAAGAGCTTCCAGTTGTAGTGCTCTGGACAGATATGCTGCAGCAGTTGCACAGACTGATGAGAGGCCAGAGCTACATGCACCAATAAGTGCTTTCACACTGCAGATGTGATAAACAGTGGAGTTCTCTAACCTTCCTTTTGGGCACCACATTTACTGAAGTCATAGCTCGTTTATATTTGGCTTTGCTCTCTCTGTTGCCTGAGCTCCTCCTCAGCTCCCAGCCCTGTCCCTCTGAGGAGCTGTGGGGCTGTGGCTGGGTGACAGTGGTTACAGCTGGGTCTAGAAGGATGCTTGTCTCATCTTTTCTGCCAGCTGTTCTCTCAGGCTCAAATTTGGGAGTGCACCTTTTCTGCCCTCCTTATGCACAGAGCCTCTGTGGCAGCAGGGATCTAGGACTAGTGGATCTAGTACAACGGCTGGGAAGGAGTTGGGGACAGTGGAATGAAATCACCTTTGAATGTGTGGTGTGATCCTTGTGGTGGGGACACTGGGGAGGAAATGTGAGACTTAGCCATTTGTTTGCCATTTGCATACAGAGAAACATGTTTTCTTCTGAGCTTTCCCTCCACTCCATCCAAGTGTGTGGTGACAGCTTCTCAAACTTTTATTTCCGTTCTCCATTGACGTGTTAGCGTTGTTTTGGGATCATTCGCATGAGTTCACTAAATATATGTATATATCATCAACAGTATCTTTATACTTGGAAAAGGTTGAGCTTTTTCATATTTGAAACAGAAGGAAAGGTGGAATTCAGCTGTCAGCCAAGGGGAAAATAATTATCAAGCCACTGGCAGACTGGACAACTTTTGCCATGCTTCATTTATCTAGGATTTGGAGCTAATGGATCTAATTTGGGCTGAGTTTGAAGCCGTCATGCTATCTCAGGGCAGTAGACTTCCCTTGCTATTAAAAGGAAATATAACCCATTTTCCCTTATGTGCTGACTGTACTTTGACAGTGGAAAGAGCTGCTTGAAAGGAAGATGCAGGCAACCTACAGAAGAGGGATGTGGGATAACTTGAAAATATCAGCTAATTATGCAGTTTGATATTTAAAATCAGTTTGCAGCTCCTTTTCTTTCCAGATAACCTGGTCCTGTGAATCTACTTACATCACCAGTGGACAATAAACTAAAGTGAAACAGGAACACGTGGAAACGACATCCTTTGTGTCAGCAAAGATGTGAAAGCATGCTCTCAGCTTCTTCAGCTTAGGGCACTTGTGTATGTTCCGCTTGGACTAATGTTCTAATTAAAGCTTTTAAGGAGTTAAAACTTCAGTTCTGTAGTGTGAGGAAATGATACAAGAACCAACATTTCTTTGAAGCCTTTGGTGTTTGGATCAGTCTTCTCTATCCACTCCCCTTTCACTCAAACATTAATCTTTACTTCTCAGCTGCTTTCTTGTTTTGGTATGCTGACTTGAGTGCTGTCATGTATTTTGTGATGCCTGACAGACTAGATCACATCTGATGATGGTCAAGAGCAGAGAATAAAAGATGTACCCTTCATCATTTGAAGCAGTTGCTTCCTTCAGAGGTACAAAGAGCTTCTTTTGATTTACAGTGCCTCCCTGACAGGGCCATTGGGACGATGGAAAGCCACGTGGCTGGAGCTGGGTGAGGCCAGGAGTGGAAGTGAGCTGTAGCTAAGGTGATGCAAGAAACCTGAGTCTTCCATTCTTTCCAATTTTTGCCGAAGCAGCCCTAATTTTCCTTTTTCTTTTTTTTTTCTTTTAATTTGCTTTTCCTATGTGAGACACTTGATTCTGTGCTAATGAGTAAGGTAAGAATGAGATAAATTCATTTCCCATCCCTTACAATGTGGAAATGAACAACCCACCAGAAAACTAAATATTGATGCTGTCTGCTGCATTGATAATTGGTCTCTGCTTTCATCTCCAAACAATCCCTTGCTTGGATTCCATTATTCATTCTAAGAGGAAAAGGATTAGTAATGCAGTGTTCTTTATTTTTTTCCTTCAGTGTCTGTGTGTGAACAGGAGAGCAATACTGCAATAAATATATTGGCTAAGAGAAAACATTTGCAAGAGATCCTTGCCCATTTTTTTTAATCTTCTCTTATCATGAAGAATGTGAGCAGTGATAAATTGTTCTGCTAATCAAACAGCACTGAAAGGTTAGGTCATTGGAAGTCTTTAGTCATTTTGTGCTTTTCAAGAGTGAATTTGTTAAAATTATGCTGAATACCCACTTAAAGCCTTGGCTGAAAACCCTACCTGTGTTTTATAACTCTGCACTGTCAGAACTCATAATAAGTCAAACATTCTTTCAGAGGTACTCATAAGGGAGAAAAAACCCTGTAAATTTAAGAGTAATTTCAGATTGTAAATGAAAAAGAGAGGCACGACTGTTCATTTGCACCAATCATGCCTTCCTTTCATCTGCTCTGATTAGGCCTGGTGCAGTTTCATCAAACTACTCCATCACTGAGCTGTCACTCCAGTCGTCTGTTGATTGAAAACAATCAGGGCTCTGATGGCACAATTATTCTGACCCTTTAACTAGAGGCTGCTGTGATAATGAAAGGTTGATTATGATAGTTTGTGCCTCTTTCAGTTTGCCAAGAAGGTTAATTTGGGCATCAGACGGATGTTTAATGGGCGCTTGCTGGCTACACTGAGGTAAATGAGAACGTGCAGTCTTCGATATTGCACGGATATAGTTTGGCTGTCAATCATTGTCATTTTGAGTTTGTGCCTCACACTCTGGAAATCACATTTTATTTTTTCCTTGGGATTTAATTTATTCTGTGCCCTGAGGAAGTTCTTTCGCTCTGTGACCTTCACAGTAGCTTTCTCTGTCTTTTTTCCCTTCCCTCAAATGGAGCCCAAAGGCATAATATATCTAGAGGAACATTTTTCTTTCATTTTTTGCATTACAGGGGAAAAAAAAAAAGGAAATTTTAAAATCCCTGTTTATCAACTCACCTCGAACAGAGTAAATGTTTTAATTCTGATTGTAAAATCAGAATGTGCAAATGAAAGCTTGCCTGCTTGCTAATGCAGCACCACACCAGGGGCTGCTTACATATACACACATTTGTAAACCTGACAAACAGGTAATTTTAAAATGTCGCTGTGTAAAGAGGATGGGGGATGGCACAGTGATATTTTCACAGACTGCACACGTATGCCTCAGCCTGGTGCCTTGTAAATATGGTCTCAGTTACTGTAGTACAACTTTGTGAGTTGGAAAGACTCTCTTCAGGGTTCAGGGGCAAAAGACATTTCATCACTGATTCAGAGATTATTAATATTTGCTGTGTTCAGATTGAGAGAATCCTATGCATAATTTTGTAGTTGTTTGGCTCAAGGTGCAAAAGAAATGCAAATATCTCATAATTTTGATTGTTCTGCATGCAGCTCATTATAGTCTTATTTTTATGCACATTTTTAATTTACAATAAAAAGAAGAAAACGATTTCCATCTTTAAGGCTCTATGGCATCTGGTTTGGGTCACTCATTTTCCATGCCAAAAAATGCACGGTACTACTTCATTGATGCAATTGCTGTACCATGTGTTTACTTGATGACTTATATGCTTGCTTTCTAAAAATATTTGTCTGTAACACATGGCTTTGAAAAGCTGCGTGTGTTTTTGTTTTTCCCCAGAAAGAATTCTTCACCCATGTGTTTTTATTAAATGGCTGATAGAGTCCAATTTATCTCACCGTAAGTAAAATGCTTAAATTGATATCCTAAACCCTCTGGGTTTTGTCCTCTGTAGTCCTTGGAGAGAGGAGGACTGAGAACCTTTAGAGATCCAAATTCAAGCCAATTGGAAATCCCTGCTCATTTTAAAACATGGAAATTACTGAGCCTTCTGTGGACTTCAATTCAGAGCTTCAGTAAATGTTCTGGTTTATCTGTAGGTTATGCTCCTGTGCTTGAGATGTGAAAAGCTAGAATGCTGCTGCTGACAGCCAGCTATTGAGAGACGATGGTTTTGAGGCAAGAGGTTCCTGTCAGGAAAGTCTGAGACTTGCTAAAATTGATAAACTCCAAGAATACGCCAAATCATGTTCAAGTCAATAGTCAACATTTGAATTTTAACAAGATGTGGCAATACAGTGTAGGCCAAAACTAAATGCTGAACTAGTAAACTCCAAGTTCTGCTTTTTGAAGTTCCCTAGCCTCCCTTAAAGTGATTGCTGTAGTAGCTGAGTTACTTTCATGACTGTTTTTGTCTTATTTATCGGTAGGAACAGGTCTATCACACTGTCCAATATACTAATGGAAAAAGATATTAATTTGATTTATTCTTCTGGCCTAAAATTTTTCTTATGTTAAGTGATAGAAAGACTGTTTGGGTGATCTTTGTGTTGAAATGAGAGACTTATGGGTGGTTTTGGTCTTTTTTTTTTTTTTAAATTTCCTGATAGATGTCATCATCAGAATATCATGCAGAAAGCTGATAATTGGTGTTGAGTATATCTGGTCCTACTCCATGAGAATATTTCCCTCTACTTTTGTTTCCATATTTAAAATTATCCTTTCTCCTAAATATGAAAATGCTTGCAATGTTATTTTACTTAAGATTTTCATTTGTCTTACTGATAATGTGGGAATTCATTTTTTTGAAACTTGAAAAATTTTAATATTTACGTTCATTTGCAGTTGTTAGAAAAAAGAAAAGCAATTCAGTTTTTCCACCACTTCTTTGTTTCATCTCAGGTACTAGAGACCTTAGACAGTATAAACTAGCATAACTCCTTTGCAGTCTTTGGGTCTGTGATGTGAATACATCAGCTAAAGATCAGATGAAGATGACTTTAATAGAGTTCTCATAGCCCCTGCCCCTTGCAGAGTCCAGGGAGCCTTTTCTCTGTAGACGTAAACTTTCCCTGTTGCTGACTTTGCGATTTAAAGTAATTTTCAAATGAACCTGGGTCTAACGAGTATGTCAAACTTTGCACCATAGCCTTGCCCGTTCAGCATCTTCCTTGAATCCAAGTTATAATTGGCAGCCCAAAAGACCAGAGAACTGTCTGTTGCAGGGCTGTCTTTGACAGACGTGAAACTCCTAATTCAGCTTTAGCCTCCACCGCCCCTGTGCCTTCTCCAGCTGTGGTACGTATGTGGTACATGTACCATTAATCGCAGGGAGGGACGGGCTGCATTCCTAGGCTGTGTGAGTCAGGCTGTTGAAGTGCTGTGCTGGAAACAGAAACTGCCATTGTACATACAATGAAACCACAATCCAACATGCAGGTATGTTTAGATGTACACTCCAACTGTGCACAATTTATTTTCCATCTGTTTTCTGCTGTTTTCAGAATGTAGTCCATTGCTACATCAAGTAGTGTAACCTTGGAATAGAAGAATCCTGAGTTAAGGCTTCAGAATAAGAGAATTAGTCTGGCTTGAAAATCCTGTCCTTCTGAGTCTACTTTTGTCATTTACTTAGTTTAGAAGATGAATATGGCAAAATATATTATTTATTAAAGTTGATATAGGTACTTGGCTGTAGCTTCCTTTTTACACACACTCATACATTAAAATTAATAGGAAAAGAAGCTTCTAGCAGTTTAAACAGAATTTGCCTATATGGCACTAGCACTAGGAGTCTTTCCTTATTTTTGTGAATTATTTAGCAGCGATACAAATATTTTAAAACTCAAAATTGTGGACAGTCTCTTTGTTTTTGCTTGCCTGCTTGTTTGCGTTTTAAACAGATGTAATTTCAAGTGCTGTTGGTATCTCCTTAGAGAAGTTTGAATGTCTCTCCTTGCAGTGTCATACAGCGTATAATGGCTTTGAGTTTATTTTGCCAATTCTAATTGTAGTTGCTAATCGCTATTGCTAGTTAGGCTAAAAAATAGACGCTATAATTAGTGCAAGGATGGGGTAAATTCTGGAGTTTCTATGAAGGCACCAGGCTTCTGAGGCTGGATTAAACCAAAGCTGAGTAAAGGTGGTGAAACTCGCACTGATAAATATGCAGATGTTTGCTGACACATTACATGTAAGTTTCTGCTTCTACTGTATGTACATGAGAGTTGCTTTTGCCTCCTTTAGAATCATAGAATCCTTAGAGTTGGAAGGGACCTTTAAAGGTCATGTAGTCCAACTACCCTGCAATGTACAGAGACATCTACAGCTAGATCAGGTTGCTCAGAGCCTGGTCCAGCCTGACCTTGAATGTCTCCAGGGTAATGGAAATTTAGGACTGTGTTACAGTCCATCAGTGACTATTTCTTCTACGTGCAAAATACTTGTTTGGAAATTTAATTTTCTTTCTTTTGACCTTCTCCCCCTTCAGCCTTCCAATATCTGTCAAACCATCCTCTGACTGGAGTGTCAGTTCACCTCACAGATAACTCAGTTTTCTTCCATGCTCCACACTGTGAGACAGCACATTCTGCTAGAGAGCACTGTAACAATGTGTGCTGCATCAGAAATGTATATGTCTAAGGCTCATTTTGTGGGTGCCACTAAAGCCATCTAGCCAGCTGCTAACCTTGTGTCGCAATCTAGGAGATGGTCATCTGTTTTATGAATGTACATAAAAATAGCTACATTTGTAGCTTTAATACAGCCTAATTATTTTTTAAGGAGTGTCCCAAAATGAGTATATGGCATTTGAAGTCAAGTAACAGTCAGTGTTATCAATAGCAAGGCAAGGAGATAAAAACCAGTGTAGCTTTTAGCTCGTACCACCTTTTCTCTGCTTTGGAGTGCCAGAGATTAGGTGTGGGCCACAGAAGATGCTGTAGCCAAACTGCGTTCAGCTGTAGCTTCAGTTGGTCTGGACAGGAGATTTTGAACACACTATGGTTCCCACATCTCAGTTGCTTCCCTAAGACCAAAGAGCGTTTCTCTGCTGATTATCAAATGCTTGCAGGTTGTACAGGTGGTACAGTGATGTACAGGGTTCTTAGCTCTGCCTCCTAAATTAGTGTAGTAAATTGCAATGCTCCTCTGCAAACCTCTGACCTGTTAAGTCTGCTAACAGCCAGTAGCGCCTGTACAGAAGACAGCCTAGGATTCACCTTATTCCTCCTGTTGCAGTTGCTCATCAAAAAGGAAAAGTGGAAGTAGCGCAGACCGAGGATACCTTTAGGTGCTGCGTTTAAAGGATCCCAAGGAGATTGAAATAGATTGAATTTGGAAAGATTCAAAAGTTTTCATAAATGCAAAGAGAGATGCCGGAAAGATGGCTGGGAATAGTGCAAGAAAAGATGAAGAAAGTCTTGGTTCAAGGCCAGGAATAGACTGTACACTTCTAATGAATGCAAACAGAATGTTTGTGTCACTTTATACCATGGTGATTTAGAAATTTGGGATTTTAGAGAAANGAAGGAAAGAAGAAGAGTGAAGTTTTAAGATGTTAACAGACATTAACATTAAACTTCCTTTAGAAGCCCCCTCATTACCAGGACCTGATTTACTTCAGTGTATGTCTTTTACAAGTCTGTAATGTATATCATTAAAGCACAGGTGATCTCTAGGATGCCATTTTAGACATGAGTAAGGTCACGAACTATAAACAAAAGAAACCAACCTGTTGGATATGAGTGATGTCAGGTAGGAAAAGTACCTTTTTAAAATTCTTCTTTAATACAGCAACCCACAAATCATTCAGTCAGTGTGAATTCAGTAGTCGTCTTCATCATGGTGAAGATGATAGACTGAATTTCACTTGAATTTCAAGTGTCTGGTCAATGATGAGAGCTAAGTGCCTCTGAAGACTTTGAGGAATGATGTGCATGGCATAAGACATGGAGTAGGCAGTTACCTAAAACCTCTCAGTAGGACACAGCAGCCGTGTGGATTTGGTGGGTTTAGAACAGTGAATGTTGATTTCAAGTCCATAAGCACTTTTAAATATGTTTAATTAACTCCATTTTTTCAGCAAGCCTAAATACATATCGCTAATGCACTTTTTGAAACTCAGTTCAGCATTTAACTCACTGATCTACTGTTACAGTTTTTGGTGCTCTTCATTGATTCTTTGTTTCCCAGGGGTTGAGTAGAACAGTGGAGAAAGAAGTCTTTCAAATTAATAAGAAAGTAGTTCTAGTTTGTCATCTCCCCTCTCTGACGGAATACAGAAGCAGCAATAAAGTTGATATACCATGCTTATATGAAAACCTTTAGAGAGACAGAAGTCTTTCTTTCCAGCTGTTTCGTGTGACATCCCCATGAGCAGTACAGGGCAGTGAGTTTTAGATGAAGCTGCTGTCACTGCATGACTGGTTGGCAGCTCCAATCCAGGAGCTGTCAGGATGATGTGAAGTATCAAGTAGAGGAGCCTGCCCTCATCCAGAATTATTCAGTGTCTTTATTAATGACTTAAGAGTGTAATTGTTTTTATGTTTTCAGGCAATCAGAAGGAATGGTCCTCAAGTGCTTCTGTAAATAAAATTATGATTGAGAAAGTTCTTGACAGTCTGGAACACTGACCTGAAGTAAACAGCAGAGTTAGCAGTGACAGAGAAAGCAGGACACTTCGTGGAAGTTCTGCAAGAAAAGAGGTGGAAATGGTCAACAGCATCATAATGTATAGATCAACAATATCATAGCGTATTAATGGTCTCATGTAACAATATACAAACAAGAATGTCATAGACTGTTACACTCAGTGATCTTTTCAATCTGTTCTCTACTACTACAGCCCTAAACGGAAGTTTCTCATCCTATGCAGATGGGATGCAGTGATCATCACACTCAAGGGTTGGTCCGGTGGTTCCTGATAGCTGAGAAGGGGGGATGGTTTTCCTGAGGAAATTAGGGTATCTTCATCACTGAAGATTTTCAAGAATAATTTATATGTTTCTTGAAATGATTTAGGCCCTTCCTAGCCTCTTTTCAGACCTGGTTGGATTCAATATGCTTTATGTAATTTCAGGTCTCTGTGTAGTTTTGTCTGTTGGTACCAGCTGCAGTTGCTGAGCAGTTCCAGAGTCTTCCTCTCATCTTTCTCTCAGTGCCAAACCAGCAGAACCTCATCACTTCTCCTCTCTGCTGCTTTTACACTTGCCCTAGTTTCTAACAGAAGTTACGCTTCTCGTAGTGTCTAGTATGAATTTATCTTGTACCTCCGAGATACTGATAACATCCTGGCAGTGTTGAACGGAGCCGAGGACATAACTCACTTCCGCATTCCTCTGCCAGTGAAATAGTTAAGGGGGGCATAAGGAGCTGGGAACTGGGAGGGGACAGGACCAGGGCAGCTGACCCAAATTGACCAAGGAGCTATTCCATCCCATATAACATCATGTGATTGGTTTGTGGCGTTTCCGGGTTCCGTTCGTTACGGAAGGGGCTAGCTGGGAGGAAGGGTCACCAGTGGCTGTGAGCCCTCGCTCTGCGTATCCTCTTTGTGTATATATATATATATATATATATATGTACTGTTATTTCTTTTGTTCTCTTTACTATTTTAGTAAATAGCATTTATCTCAACCCACGCATTTTACTGCATCTCTCTCTACTTCTCTTCCCCGTCCCATTTGGGGAGGGGGGAGGGTGAGTGAATAACTGTGTGGAACTCAGCTATCTGCTGAGTCAAACCATAACAACACTTCACTCCATTTTATGAATAAAATAAAATAAAGAAAGAAGAAAAATGGAAGGATTTATTTTCTATTTTTTTCATATTCCTTCATTATTTTGTCATAAATTGAATAGAAGATGAAGGGGAGAAAGTATTGTGTTTCTTTTCTAATCATCTAATTGGAATCTTACTTTTCTTTCCAGTGGGCCTGTGGTCTCTCTTCAGTGATCACATAGTTCCTTTATTTCTACTATTGCTTCAGCAGCTTGATTCCAGGATCATGATCTCTTACAGTATCACTAACTGTTTGTGGGAGTATTGCATAGTAGTACTACAGTCCAATAATACTGTGAAAATTCTGTTTGGGGAATGGTGGAATACAATGCTTTTATGTGTATTATAGGTAGAGATTTAGTTGTGTCTTTTATGTTGACTCACAGCCATTCTTGACTACTTTTTATATGGACAGATATCACTGTTGAGGCAAGTATGTAGCTCTGCTTGGAATACAAAAAACACTGTTTTTGAAAGACCGAACTTTGAGAAAATTGTTCGCAAATAATCGGTGTTTTTGTTTTTCCCTTCCTTCTCCCCACTTCTAGTTGGCTGTAAGGTGGCTGGAGCACAACTGCCACTACCAGTATATGGATGAGCTTCTCCAGTATGTCCGCTTTGGCCTTATGGATGTGGATACGCTGCATGCCGTAGCTCTTTCACATCCTCTTGTCCAAGCTAGTGAAACTGCAACAGCACTTGTTAATGAGGCCTTGGCTTACCACCAGAGCATCTATGCACAGCCAGTTTGGCAAACCAGAAGGACAAAACCTCGCTTCCAGTCAGACACTCTTTATATTATTGGTGGGAAAAAGCGTGAAATCTGTAAAGTGAAGGAATTGCGCTACTTCAATCCGGTCGATCAGGAGAACGTTCACATTGCAGGGATCGCTAACTGGAGTGAGCTGGCACCAATGCCTATGGGGAGAAGCCACCACTGTGTTGCTGTCATGGGAGACTTTCTGTTTGTGGCAGGTGGGGAAGCTGAGCACTCCACAGGGCGCACCTGTGCTGTGAGGACTGCCTGTCGCTACGACCCCCGCACCAACTCCTGGGCTGAGATAGCTCCTATGAAGAACTGCCGGGAGCACTTTGTGCTGGGCGCGGTGGATGAGTACCTCTATGCAGTAGGAGGCAGAAATGAGTTGCGTCAAGTCCTACCTACTGTGGAACGCTACTGTCCCAAGAAGAACAAGTGGACCTTCGTACAGTCGTTTGACCGATCGCTTTCGTGCCATGCAGGATATGTGGTGGATGGTCTTCTTTGGATATCAGGTAGAAAACGTTTCACACGGTTTGAGGTACTAATAAAATACTGAAATATGGTCTCTAATGAATCATCTTTGGTTTGTATGTCAGGATAACTTTTGTCTTAGGAGTGAGAATTTCAAAGAATTTAAGAATAGAAGTGTGTAATCAAGCCTGGTTATAAGTATGGGGCATAACACTGCTGCCTACTAAGTATTAAAGGAAACTTATAAACAGGAGTGAGACCGACTTATCTGATAGTGACAGAATAAGGGGGAATGGTTTTAAACTAAAAGAGGCACAATTTAGATTAGATATTAGGAGATAATTTTTTACTCAGAGGGTGGTAAGGCACTGGAACAGGTTTCCCAGAAAAGCTGTGGATGCCCCATCCCTGGAGGTGTTCAAGGCCAGGGTGGATGGGGCCCTGGGCAGCCTGATTGAGTGGTTGGCAACCCTACCTGTGGCAGGGGGTTGGAACTATATGATCTTTGAGGTCTCCTCCAACCATTCTATGATTCTGTGATTCCTCTTTGTTTCAAGCTGCATATATTGTGTGCACTACTTCCAATCACCATCCATAAATCACAGTGAATCAAAATGATAATGCACTTTTTGACAAGTTTTGAATTACAAATTCTGTGTGCTTGCTAAGAACAAAAAAGCAAAACCCACTTTCTGTAGTATGATCAGGTACTACTGTGTTTATTCCTGAAATGGGAAATTAAATGCTTGTTGGCTTGTGTAGATGCAGGGCTTAAAGGCAGGTGATTGAACTCCTCCCACTTGCTCTTGAAGATATATTAACAGGCTGCAACAACCTTCGTTAGAAATCCTGTGAGACTGACTGTCAATAACAAGTGTGCAAGACTGCCTGGATGTAATCATAGCACTGTGGTACAGGTAGATGAAAGTATAGGCCTTGTAATCTTAATCTAACATATCATTTGCAACTCAATCTGATATACTTTTTATTTACATGTGCACATAGATGGGATTTGAGGACATCGTGTCATCAATCTTTGTAGTGACTTTCCTGGTATCGGTTGCTTTGGAACAAGGTCGGTGCTGTCTGCAGAAAATGCGACAGGAAAAAAGAAAATGCCTTTCAGTAGGAAGTGTGTCATGGAAGGTTATAAAGTCATAATATATATCAAGGAAGTTAATGAGTAAATGGGACCAGTCCTTGAAGAAAATATTCAGCAATTACTGTCTTTCCTGTAGATAGCCTCTGAGGATTTTAGTGTCGTTTGGGATAAAGCATGAATAAATGATGAAGTAAGCTACTTAGGCCTTCACTGTGCTTCTCAACATATGCCACTGAGGTTAGTGGAGCTCTTTGCAGATGTACCTTTCTGCCGTATGGGTTAAATACCTTATGGGGTTGGATCCCCAAGCACTGGCAAGGGAAGCAGCAGACGCCTATTTTAATGCATAAACACCAAAATCATGACTGACGTGTTTGGAAAGAATGGCATGAGAATGGGAGGAGTCACAGTGATGCCTGACAGGCACTCTGGGGCGCTTTCTGTAACGATTAGCTTTGAGGGAGTCTTGTACAGTTTGTGTTGAGTGTTAATCCTTAAGTGTGCACATGATGTGCTCTGAGACCTGGTTATGGTACAGAAATAGGAGTTCTGATTGAGGGTATCAGTGGGGTGTTTTCAGAGCGTTCCCCTATTTATTCATTACTTTCCCTATTTCATCAGTGGAAAGAGATGAGTGCCTGGGATGGGCAAGCCAAAGCACAATGGTGCTACTACTGCTGTCTCTTTGTTTTTATTTTTTTTTTTTACCCTCCTCTTATGGTTTACATTTGACAGTTTTTGTTTTTGACAAACAGCAGTTTTTAGGAAATTGTGTTAAGTGGAATTGTATAAAATCATTGAAAGAACACTAGGAATGCTCATCAGAGTGTGCTCCTTGATCGAGTACATGAAAAAAGTGATTTAAAAAAAGCACATTTTTTCTATACTAAACAAGCAAGTTCTACCCAGTTTGTCAGAAATTTTTAAGTCAAATGTGAGATTAGTTTAAGACTACTTTTAATTTTTCCAGCTGTGCTGGGAAAGGGGATATTATGCTGGGGATTAATTAATGTGTTTAGTTATGGAAGTGGAATGCATGCATGCCTGTGTGTTCAAGTGCTGTCTGCATTTATATAATGCAGCACTGTGGTGTTGTGTTTGAGTATATATCTTTAATGCACTTGTAGAATCAGGGGGAAGAAGTAGTAGAAGCCTTCTAGATGAACTCCTTAAAAATGGGAAAAGCAAAACAAATTTTGCCAGTATTGTTCCACTTACATTTGAAAACGCTACCAATGTAACTCTGGTGGTGAAAGCCAATGGTGTATGACAGTTAGAGCAAGGAGTGATGTTTTGGCAGCAGAGGAAGCTAGACAGAACTTTTTGGTTGCATTCTGTATAGATTTTGAGATAATGCTTCGAGTTGCTAGATTCTGACAGTTTATTATGGATTGTGAGAGGATATTATGTAATACTTCTGAAGGTATCGATCTGAGTTATGTACTGAATTATGTATGTATTGAAATCTGGGTTTTATCCATTGAAAACAGTTATTTTTGAAATAAAGGTAGACGGAGATGCTTTAACCGTACCTAGCTTTCTACTATTAATTAATTGCTTAGGCTGTATGCGTGCACATGTATTCAGAGGTATTCAGGGGTAGGGGAATGGCACACAGAGATGTTTTGTTGTGCTAAAATATCAGTAGTCACTGCTGAAAAAGTCTGCTGTTCCACCATCAAATGTAAGATGTTAGTGTAATAGTAATCAGTAATGCAGGAGGGAACCTAATTTTTAAGCATGTGGTCTAAAATTAAGTGATTAAAAAATTAGTCTGAGTTAGGGATGTTTCTGAGCAGTATCCCTGCTGCTTTTCTGGGAAATACAGGTCATCACCTAGAGCTCTCAGAATCAGTCTGATACTACGAGCAGGCACAACTATGAAAATTTGCCCAGATTTTAGTAAGTGAATAAATTAAATAGTGATAGTATATTTTTTTAGACCTTGTGTTTGTGGAGAGAGTCATCAAAACATGACCTGCACGCAGACCATTTACTTATTTAATAGTCAAAACAATAATGCCTCTGCTACAAGCCCTCATCTTCTAAGGCTTTGCTAATCAAAAGCTGACTGGAATTAAAGGGTTTCCTATCCTTACTGTTGGGGTTGTCAGCTTTACTTTGCTGCTCTTTCGGATAGAATATGAGAAGGAATCAAAAGGCACAGTCTAAAATCCTGGAGAAGGTGGTGGGAAAGGGTGATAAGCAGGGCACTGCACAAGGGCATGCAGGAGCTGGGAGGTCCGTGCTGCAGGGGTGGAGGGGCTGCCACGCTGCCGCCATCCCTCCGAGGCCTTTACCTGCCCAGAGGCTCGGGGCTTCTGTACTTTGCATCTAGCCTAATTCTCTAGACAGCAAAAGAGGGTAAAAGAGGGTTCAGCTCCGTATATTGTGGAAAATATTTTTATATTTGTGTTGTCTTTTTTCTTTCCTCATCTTTTTTTTTTTTTTTAAACAACCCTCTATTTATTTTCTTGCTTTCAAAAGTGGATGATAATTCATTAAAGTAAGTTCTCTGCATCAACAGTACAGCCTCGGGCAGATGGCTTTGAAATTTTATAGAAAGATGAATCCTAGAGGCTCCAGTTCTCTTCCAACACCCTGACCCCTTTCACAAACAAATTGCGTGCCACATGCTTGCAAAGCAAAGTATTCAAGTGAAAGAGCCACAAACTGCACCAAACCCCTTGGAGTTCAACATTGCTAACAGTCACTTCCTACAAAAGCAGTGAAACATTTTCCACAATAGTGAGAACTTGAACTGTGCCTGTTTTTCCCTTCATCTTCCGTGGTGCATGCAAATCTGAGCCCTTTTCTATAGGGGTCGGCCCTCCTTCTCTCATGTAGGTGCCTGCACATGGAGGCCGGGGCGTGTGGAGACGAGGGGACCTCTGCCAAGCCCTCAGCTCGGTGCTGCTTCTGCATCTGTGGGGGGTGAGGAGGCTTCTCTGCGGTGAAGTGCTCAGGGGGCAGCACGAGAGGGGCTGCCTCGAGCCAGCACCGCTCTGTTGTTCCACAGCTGCCTGACCTGAAGGGTGCCAGCTAAAATTGCACCTCGACATGCACAGGAGAGCTCAACTTTGTGGAGAAAAATAACCAGCCCCCTACAAACACTTCATATTTAACAACATTTTCTTCAAAAATCAGGATTCAAGGTTGTGGGGTTTTTTTGAGACTTTTTTTTTCCCTAATGGTGAGATTTTGACCAATGAAATTATGGAGTTCGTGCATCTTGGAGAATTATTCAATTTCTAAGTGTTTTGGAGTGGGAAGTATTACATTACTGTTAATTTGCTGTATGTTGTGAGAAGTTTTTTTTTCCCCAGTAAATCCCTGTGATATTGTTTTATGAAAAATAGGTCTGAAATAAATAGGAATGTACAGTATCTAACCAAATCCAGTTTCATGGTGCAGCTGGCACAGAAAATACCATGCACAGGGGCTTAATAAGCAAATAAATTGCCTCCGTGACCCAATCTTAGTCTGTATATGGACAGTGTTTCTTTTTTATTATCTTTGAATAAAGATAATGGATCTCACAACTTTCAGCACAGCCATTATAAATCTACTGTCATCACTTCTTTGTAAATTGAAAGGAAACAACCATTTTTAATGATAATAAAAATACATGAAAAACTGGGGCTTGTGCCCCTCTTGTTGGCAGCTGGATCACATCCAGAGGGGACCAGCATAACTCGGAGCTGCCACTGGTGCCCTTAGGGGTGCACGAGGGCAGGAGAAGATGCAGCAGCTCAGCTGCCCTCACTGCACCTGGGCTGGCGGAGTAGAAGGCTCGCATGGCGGGGAAGGCTGATCTGTTCAACACATAGGCAGGAGAGAGAGAGAGGAGAGATTTCTATTTTAGAACAGCAGAGCATCGTAGGGTGCATTTCCTGAGTTCGCTATATTCCGTGTATTTGCTGGAAGGAGTGCACACGGGGAGCTCTTTGCCAACATGTGGTTTTACACGTCTCCCGGCAAACTGGGATTCATGTGCACAGCCTCGCACTTGGGGACTTCGGAGAGAGTGGTGAGATTTTCTGTGGGATTTGGATTGGGTGAGATTTCTCAAAT
The DNA here is from genome assembly GCA_013396635.1 of Penelope pileata. NCBI lineage: Eukaryota > Metazoa > Chordata > Aves > Galliformes > Cracidae > Penelope > Penelope pileata. The sequence continues at coordinate 313,861 of WBMW01001907.1, read as the reverse complement.
CAGACGGGGGTCTTGCTAGGACATGGTATAAATATGGATTATAAGTGTTTGATTGGGAAAATGGTGCTAAACCTCCTGCCTGCCACCCTTCTCTTTTTGGAGGTGGCTTTATCAAAGATGTCTTTCAGTGCAGTTTGTGGATTGCTTGGGGGCTGTAACAAACCAAAATATTTTGCACGTGTGGGGAAAGAGTGGGCAAGGTGGGATCTCAGACTTGCAGGAACTTCTTCACGCAAAGCGGCACTGTAGTGGCCTTTCCCACAGCTGCAGGAACAAGGAAGATGCAGGCTTCTCCTGGAGGCATTCCTCCCCTCCCTGAGGTCTCAGTCCTCCAGGCAAGCTGCTCGTGCTGGACTGGTTGGTAAAACCTGCTGAGCACTGACCGAGCTGTAAGGTTTGCTGCCATTTGACCAGCCAGACATTTTTCTCACTTTCCTTAATTGGTTCACCACCACCTTAGCTGCTATTGCTTAACATCAGCTTTCATAACATGGTTTGTAGTTCCAAATCTTCGAGTGCCATTAGCATACCTCTCCCTTCCTTCCTCATAGAAAGCACCGCAGAGCAGTTTAAGAAATTGTCTTAGGATTGCCCCAGTTTTTTCTGAAAGTGTGTGTTATTTTTAGTACCATTTGAACTTTTTTTTCCTTATCCTGTTTTTTAGGAGATATATTAATCTTCTGCCCTTTCCCAGCTGCCTGAAGTATTTTTAAAAGAATAGTTCAAGAGGACATTACAGACTTGTTAAATTTGAATTTTGGCAGAAAATTTTAAACTTTTGCTATAGCACTTCAAAGTTAGGAGGAACTCAAGTTTGAAAATTGATGCAGATATAAGATGGCATATTTAATGACAGATGTATCTATAGAAACCTGTTAAGATGCAGATTATCCCCCTGGGGAGGGGAGATCAAAACTGCCAATCTATAAAATATACTTGTTAGGGGAAGGCATGGAATCTATCTCTGCAAGCACTTTGATTGCAGGGGACAGTGTAGCAGCATGTGGCATCATAACCTAAGAGCAGACAAATCAGCTTGATGACTTTCAAAGCCAAGAATACTGCTGGAGGCAAGGGTACTCCAGTCTAGAAGAAATTAAAACATATAGAGACTGTTATTAATTCCAGATCTATTTTTGTGTAGTCAAATCTGTATGCAAATCCTTAGCATCTCATTTTGGCAGATTAATCTAAAAGTGAAGAGTGGTATGTGAAGGGAATGTAATGACAAAACACCACAGATGAGCAATATTGCAGGGAAAAAATGTAAGCTGTGTATTTGATACGAGGGGCTCTTTGTGAAAAGAGGAAAATAATTTTGCTTTTTTGCTCATTTCATTATTTTATAAGGAAGCCCATTCTTTCCCTTCTTCATCCACATCTTTCCCCCCACGTGGAGATGTTCTTTCAGAATGAGGATGAGACCCAGCGTTGCGTTTCTGTTGTGTCTCCTGTAGGTTAACGTTCTTGAGGCAATCATCCAAGTAACTGTGATTTTTATTTTTCAACATACTAAGCTGACATCTCATTTTTAAACATTAGAAGTGAAAATAACCATGTAAGAGAAATCAAATTGCAAAACAGGTATTAGAAAATACTGTTTTGTGTATGTGGCTGATGACCACTAACAAAGGCTGCACGACAAGTAACACTGTGAGATCAGAAATGGGAACAATTGCTGCTTCCCAAGGCGTGTTCCTGTGCGTGAGGTACAGACGTGGGATAAGCACTGTGTGGTGCAGTGTGAGGGAAACGGTTTGGGAAGACTGCATGTTGTCTTCCAAAAATACTGTGTTAGGTGCAGCTGGGCTCTGGCAAAATGAGAATTGCCCAGCATGGAGGCATGCTAAGACCCGGTGGGGATGAAAGAAAACTTGTTTCCCATGGCCTCAGTGTGTGACGGAGTGGGGCTGGGACTTACAGCAGAGCTGCAGAGGCACCAAGCCCTCAGGACGCTTGGGCACACCCAGCAGTACCTAGGCTCAGCTGGGATTGCAAGGCTTGAGGCAGAAGTGTTTTTCCACCAGATGTCTCAGCGAGATTTACTATTTAAAACCAATAGAGTATAGGATGAGCAAGCATTGAACCAGCACTGTGTTGAGGTAAATAGTTGTTTTGTGACATCTGCTTGGGTCAGTCTGTTCTGGGCTTTCCTGAGGTGCTGCGGTGTGCCTTACTTTCTGTAGATTTTTGAGAAGTTCATGTGCTAAGTGGTTAGCATTGTTTCTGATCACTGTGGAGGAACCTCCCAACATAAGTCTATGACGAAACCAGAAGGCGTTTGCTCTGCAATACAGAATAAATATGATAAATACAGCATTTCCTTCAAAGATATGTGTGAATACAGTTGTCGCTGAAAAAGGTGCAGTGGCACGTGTGTGTAACTGGGGGTATGCAATGTGATCCTATCAGCAAATGGGCCCCACGATTGGTTACTTTGCTGTACCTGATCTTAGTCCTGGTTTTGCTTAGGTAAAAAAATGTAACCTGTATGAACTCTTTCGTAGGAGGAGTAACAAATACTGCACAGTATCAAAACAGGCTCATGGTCTATGATCCCAAGCAGGTGGGTATCTGTGTTGTATGTATTTCTCTCCTATCTTTTGCTTAAAACAGGTCTCTTAGCAAATGCAAGCTGTGATTTCTTAAGCTTACCATGCTGTCCATCTGAGCTGGTGGTATTTTGCATTCAGTTTGCACTGATGTGTATGTTTAACAGAGTAATGGGCACCCTGACTTCTTGTTGCGTTTTTGAAGCCCATACATGTTAGAAACATTTTAGATTAAATACTTAGAATAAATGTGTTATAAATCCCTCTACCTATCAATTTTTGTTTTGCTTGCTCATTTTTTTTTGTAATCCAGCAGCCCTGAGCAGTGTGTGCTCAAAGTCAGCGTCACAAAACTGCTTCTTGTCATTCGCAGTTCAGCTTTCAATTATGTATTTACAGGCTTTTTGTTTTCTGCATACTTTCAGAACTACGCTACCTGTCAGTGGCTTATTCTGCTGACTGCAAGGGTGCCTATCATTTCATTACCCCAGCACCTCAAATGTCTTTTAGGGATTATTTCATGCATTATGTATGTGTTTTGATTAGGTTAGCATGGCTCAGTAACCGTTTCAGAGGGTTAGGGCATGGTTATGCCCTCTTGCTGGTATTAGGAAATAAAAGTCCTAAGCTTGCTTTGGTGTCGCACAGCCTGATTTACATCTGCATGGAAAGGTGTTGACTTCTCTGGTTGGAGGATACAGCCTTTGATCGCTGCCTTTGGAACTAAATTCTGCTAGGAGACACTTTGCTGTGGTTCCCATTGACTTTTTAAGGCGTACCACTAATGGGTGCTGAAGCAGAAAGCAGGCCCTGACAAAGCGGCCTCATCCTTTTGAGGTACAGCCTGATTGTCAACTGTACAAACGCCCATTCCACCCCAAACCTAGATGCACAGTAATTACAGGCAGCAATCTCATTTTGCTTGTGAGGGGGACACTCATTTAGCTCCCATCTCTCTGTCATGTGTCCTTTGCTTTGGCTCTTGCTGATGTAGCTTTGGAAGTTGCACCTCAAAATATCAGTGGCAACTCGAGCGCACGGTGCCAGATGTGAGAAGCCCGGCCTGACACGTAAAGAGTTAAGGAGGAAGCGTGTGTTCGCCTCCTTCAAATGAGACCTGCCTCATGTTTGTACACACATGCTCTTTTTAAAAATTCTGCTGGCATATTGTTTACGGTGGGTACTGGAAACCATCACATCTGCTTGCATCTCGCACAGAATCTCAATAACTCCATCATTCAGCGCTCGTGCTTGCTTCCGCGCGAGGCCTTTGTGGCAAGTCGATAATGCCTGCCATCTGCCACAGAGCACACAGCTACCTGCCAGCAAGCCGGCCGGGGTGACCTCTGCTTCCCCACCACTGATTAGCATGCACACGCTGCCTTATTAGAAATGACCCCGCCAGGCCCCTCGCTTTCGCTGCCTTTGCAGCGCTCGGCGGCTCACCTGGCAGGCACCGCAGTGGAGGAACCTGAAGATATAATCAGGGGATGCAGGCAGGCTTTGCAAAGCAGATGGTGCCGATAGTCTCGTGTTAAGAGACTGGACTGCTAATGCAAGCATTAATGCCTAATATTCAACTGTTACACATTGAAATGTATGGCTATATGTTGCTGAGGTTAAAAGGCAGCGGTGTTAGAGGCTCCTGAGCTACCACAAGCATGGCACGTGAAACACAAAGAATTTCCTCACAGATTTTAGCTTCCTCCACTTAGATAAATTAATCTTCTTGATTGCTAGGTTGTTTGCTTCTGTAAGCATAGCAGAAGCAATTGTTTTCCTGCATTTAAAATACTGTGCTGTAATCCTTCTTCTTTTGTGCCTTCTCCCCACCCCTCAAATATTGTTAACCAGGAGGAAAAGTCTGCAAAAGGATGTTATCTTGTGAGTGCCCACACATAGCGTTAGTGTTAAACCAAGTACACGAATCATTTAAGAAGATTCTTTAGGAAATTATTTTTCCCTGTTGCTCCACTCCCCAAGGAAAAGACCAAATAAGCTTCTGAATAATGAAAGGTGGAAGAATCTCTTCTCTCTCAGAGCTGCTTGGTACAGACATGTTAGTGCTGTATTCAAAGGAGATGTCTAATAGTCTTCCTTAAGGAAGATTTGCAACAGAATTCTGCAGAAGAAAAAAAGGCTCTGAAGCTCAATAAGCTAAACAGAAAAACAGAGCAGGAAATACTTTTAAATTAATACATTGAAATGCGAGAACTGTAAACCACGTGTTGAAAGTCCATTATAGCCAACATGCATGCTTAACATATGAATAACACAAGTATATACACCTGGGGTCTCCAGCCAAGGGTAAGGAGAACACCACTAAAGGCAAATGTCATTGTACTGCTAATAGAGGTTATGGCTTCAAGCAGTGCTGAGCCAAGTTCTGTCTTTTTCTTTCCAGAACAAGTGGTTAAGCCGTAGCCCGATGCTGCAAAGGAGAGTGTATCACTCCATGGCTGCTGTCCAAAGGAAACTCTACGTGCTAGGTGGGAACGACCTGGACTACAACAATGATCGGATCCTGGTTCGGCACATAGACTCCTACAGCATCGATGCTGACCAGTGGACACGTTGCAGCTTCAACATGTTGACAGGCAAGTGTGGTATACAAAAAAAATATATAAATTAAATTAAAACGTCAGTTCTTTGCCCTTTAGATGCCTTTGGCATGTGAAACTCCACAACTTCATCGCAGTTGCCTCCAGCTTAGGGGCCATTGTTGACCCACAAGAGTCTTTCTATTTATTTTCTGGCATTCATTTTTCTAGAAAACATTTGTTTTAGGACATTGTAGGCTACATTTTTAAGAAGATGCACATAAATCTATTTAATTACACAAGCAGAAATACTTTGTTATAGTATTATTGGTACTTATTTTTATTTCTCCAAAAGCTTACCTGCACTGATGGATTTAGTTCCCTGTCTGGTGTGTGCTATAGGCAGATGTATCTCTACCATAATAACATCATCTTATTTCACTTTCTGCTGGCATGATAGAGCAGGGCTTACGCTGAAATCCATTAACTGTCACTTATTTCCAAACATCATCTTCATAAATTTCCAGCAAGGAGGTGTCTTTGTTGGAAGTCTGTCAAACCAAGGATAGCTGAGTAGCTCAGATAGCGATGGCGTCTGTAGAATTTCTCCTGATGATCATTAGGAGGAACTGTTACAGTGGCAACTTGCAAAGCACTGCAGCTCTCTGTCCCTGCCACCCCATCCACCGATTGTCACCACCACCTGGTGCGACTGCCACTCTGCTACCACTTGAATCCCTGGGAGAGGCAGGCAAGTGACACATTCTCAGGGTAGCACCAGCAGTAGCTTCACAGAAGAAGATGCATTTCCAGGACAGGCCAGCGTTAATGTTGGGGCTGTTCTCTTCTGCAGCAGACTTGGAGCTCCCTTAGTAACAGTTGTGTCTGCCAAAGCATTTCAGCACAGTCTGCTGTAGGAATCCTAGAACTAAGCCTACCTCACTTCTCATAATCATTCACTTCTGAGTTTTACCACTGAAAAAGATACGAAAGATGTAGAAAAATAACTAGAAGCTAAGGACAACTGGAAACAATATGTCAGAGAAATAAATGCCTGATAAACAAGACAGTTGCATTATGTCATTTTCCTTCTGGTAGGTTTAAAAGCTGCTCTAGTGGCATCTTTGTTCTTTAAGATACTGCATTGGATTTGTTAATCTCTGGGATCTTCAGAAGGGTTGCTTGGTTTCTGAGTTAGGTCATCAGAGTCCTTCATGGACACTCGGGAGAGAGGCTTGGATTGAAAATTCAGAAAGAATTACACACTGTCAAACAGAACTAGTTTATCATATTTGCTTTGCTCTCCATTGTATTAATGTCTTCTATTTTATTATTTGGGGGAATTGACTGCATTGAGGAGGACATCTGATTTGTAATTGCAAAAGTGTTGGCACCAGAGGCACCCTTGCTCTGGAGCTGACCCTATGCCACTAAATGCTGTGAGACAGCAGCCTCTCCTCAGGTGTGACTTGGTGGGTTGCTCCCACATCCCGCACCTTGAGAAGCCACCCATCACCTATGAAATACAAGTGCACAGAAACCACTGAGAAGGCAGCAGATGTTCCCCTGCCCAGTCCCAGTTCATAGTGCATCTGTGACCTGGCTCATCCGTGGTATCACTCCGGACGGCGCCGTCCTGAGCTCCCACAGACAGCGGAGCACAGCCCACATTTCACCTCAGTTGTTGCAAGTTGTCAACTCTGAAACTGAGGCTCCTGCCACGTGCATTTGCATCTTACTACAGAACTCCAGTATTCAGTGTTAAAAGGGTTAATTAAACATTGGACGTGTTTTCTGTTTCCTTTTTTCCTCTAGGTCAAAATGAGTCTGGAGTGGCAGTCCACAATGGTAGAATATATTTAGTTGGCGGCTATTCGATTTGGACAAATGAGCCTCTGGCATGTATCCAGGTGAGTGATTTAGGTTTCTTTTAAAGTCTTTTCCAATAATTTTGCAAGGAGATGTTTTGCACAGAGGTTATTCAAAAAGGAAAATGGAGGTGAAGTGGAGAGATAAAGGATGTTTCTTAAACAGCCCCTTGACCTCTATAAACCAGAGAGGAAACATGGATATTAAAAAATATTTCCAGGGTAACCATGAGATGTAATTCTTCTAAGTAAGATGTTCTAGGAAAACAGGGTTGAAGAATCTCTCCTTTAACAAAATTTGGGTAAAATAGGGGGTATATTCTCAGGTTACACAATAGAGTTCAAAAGTAAAAGATGTGCAGAAATGGACAGTGAGGCGTGGGCCATTTTCAGCCATTCTTGTGGTATTTTCTCCTCTCCAAGCTGTCTTTCAGAAGAGCAGCCAGAGTTAATGAGTCGTTCTTTGGCAGAGTTCAGTAAGCCTGCCACCTGCCCTAGTGCTTACTGCTTCAAAGCTTGAATGGAAGTTTTGATCCCTGCTGTAGGTAGTAGATTGTCCAACAAACTCTTCTGCTCTCTCATCTCGTGTAACAGCAGCTTACCTGCAGATCCATGTCCTTCAGATGTTCCTATACAGAAATTAGGAGTTCTTATCTTCTTGAGTGAAGCCAGTCTGCATCACAGCCATCGCTTTCTGTAGCTGCCCAGCTGGTCACCCAGGAACTCTTGGTTAGATCTCAATTTCTGCACTTTTGCTGATAAACAATATTTTCATTAGCTTCCAACTAAGGATTTTAAGATTTAACCTCCAAACTGTCCCGTAAGGGTGGAAGTTAGACCCAGCGCAAGGGAATGTATCAGATGTTGAGCTGCTGATCTTATAATGAACACACATTAGCAGGAGTTTGTAAAGAATCGATCAAGATAAGCAGTTAACAACTATGCTCTTCTCATAGTGTAATTGTGTGTTACTAAGTTGTTGGATACCACTCTAACAATTTTTATTGGAAAAATATCATGCAGACAGGTTGGATAACACTTGCTGAAGTAGAGTGCTCCGATGGGGTAACAAGCAGCACTGTCTCAAGATGGTGGCTGTACTGCACCGCTGTGCTTGTTTATAGTCAGCAGGTACTTTGCAGTTTTGCACCTGGGTTTAAACACTGCTCAGTGACAGGTGATGATGAGCCTGGGATCTTGCTTTCAAAATGGACATTTGTCCGTGTCCCTGAACTGGCTGTGAGCTGGCAGCCTGCCTGCGACAGTCCCAGCATTAAAGGGAAAAGGAGTGTAAGGAGCGCTCTGGCAGAGCTGTTGGCACTGTGCCTCGCTCTAACCAATGAAACCAGCTCTCTTCTCTTCCAATTCAGCAGAGCTGAGATTGCTCTCGCCTTTGGAATAAAATCCTTTTTTTTTTTCCCATACGTCATCATTGTCTTTAAGTCGTTCATGTAGTTGGTGTTTCCAGCTTCCCTTGCTCCCTATGCACCAGGTTTACAAATGAATCGTACTTTGTGGCAACTGCTGAGCATTTCTGTGCTCTGCTCACATGGCTGCACACCCCACCACCAGGAAGCACCGCCAAATGTCACTGTCTGCTACGAGGTGGCTAAGCTAGGACAAGAGCTGCGTGATAAGGACAGCAATAAATCACCAGATCCCCAAATGCAATCTGGAAGTAATCTGAAACTACATTTTTGCTGGAATTAATAGTACATTCATGCAGTCTGTGCCAGCAAATTTGTTTCAGACTTCTTCTGTGATCCCTGAAATATTTTCTACGCATTGCCCTGCAGGTTCTGGATGTCAGCAAGGAAGGGAAGGAAGAAGTTTTCTATGGGCCCACGCTTCCATTTGCTTCCAACGGGATAGCAGCGTGCTTTCTTCCAGCTCCTTATTTCACGTGCCCCAACCTTCAGACCCTGCAAGTGCCTCACCACCGGATCGGCACAATGTGAGATGAGGAATGGGCGCGTCATCAAAAATGACACATGGAAGAGGAAAGTCAAGTCCCCTGTATAGAAGGGTTCTTTGGAACTGTGAGAAGAATCAATCCCCATGGGCTGCTGCTTTACCATCACACATTTGTCTTAACGCTGGATCACAATAGGCAGGAAGGAGGCTACAAAACCCATGGATTCTCTTCTCTGCCTCGGAGGCAGAGGTGTGTACCTGAGAGCATGTGGCATTTCTGGTGACTACGTGCTGCCTGTCTCTGTATAATTTTCTTATGCAACTCGTAAGGCATTGTGAATGCTCTCAGCTCCTCCTGGGCTGCTGTTCTTTGGAGTCTGCACATTCTGTTGTTCACCAATGGCACTTTCAAAGATGATAGGAAGAAGTGTTTGTGTTGAGAAAGATGATATAATATGACGGTAATTATGCAACTTACTTGATACCTTTGGCAAAAAGAATAACGAATGCGTTGACTTCCAATTCCAAACTCCATCGTTTACAGTTTCTCATTTAATAATACTTCATTTGAAATTTAAATACTGTGAAGCAGATTAAAGCAAAAATAAAAAACAAACAAGCCCTGTAGTATCTGAGGAACGCGTAAAAATTGGCAAAAGACAGAGACACTGAAGCTTTGCGGTTAAGTGTAACTCTGAGCTGAATGTGTTTGTCTGGGAGTCTAAAGATCACTTGGGATGTCATTTACCAAGGTCTACTACCAAATAAATGTTACCTTCTGTCACATGATCAGTTCCTCCTGACAGCTGCTGTCTTTTAATGGTGGAGAACAGCCTCTTTACTGTATAATTAAAATGCGCCATTTACTTAATATTTTTAATATCCAGTTTGCAAGGGGTCACCACATTTACAGTTATCAATGAACAGTCTCATTTTGTCCAACATATGGTCCCACAAATCACTGGTCTCTAGAGGCTGAACAGGTGTGTAACAATGTCAATATTTATTTATTCCTTGGGTTCATATGGCGTGTCTCCCTTCCGTACTCAGGCGTATGCCACTTCACAATAAGTACCCCAACCTGTTCTATCTCGGCTTTGCTTGGCTACTGCAGCCCCTGTCTCTTACTTTCATCTTTTATTTACATACCTAACAATGACTTCAATGTTTGTAAATATTAACCAAGCATATGATTAAATCTTTATTTATGATTTATGGGTACTATGCAATTCTCTGTTTTACCTGCTCATCTCTTCCCTGCCCCTGTGCTATCTGAGCAGATATTCCTGAGCAGAATTCTGTGCAATTCCTGCTGACACTCATGCAGGCTCCAGGTGCAGCACATGCCCCAGCAAGAGCCTGTGCTTGCTGGACAGGAGCAGGTTGGCTTTGCCCAGCGAGCAGCGCTTGTGAGCCAAACACCACTTTCGAGGTCTTGCTGAGCAGTACCGTGAGGTGAGCTTATTGCTCCGTGCTGTCTCAGCCTCCAGCCGGGCAGTGTCACGCCATGTCACCTTGTCTTTTCCAGTCATTTTCAGGTTAGAAAGTTTTGTTTAGGAAGATTTTTAGTTTTCGTTCCTGTGATCTCCTGGCAATGAGCCTGCAGGCCACTTAGACTTCAGAAATCCAAGTGCTGCCCTGCGTGGGCCGGTGGGCCTGGGCCTGGTGAGTATTGGAGTTGGACTCAGTGATTCTTATGGATCCCTCCCAACTTGTGACAGTCAATGATTCTGTTTCTAAGTATTCGAAGCTCTGCTTGTGTGTGGATTGCAGGGGTGCACGTATGGTGCAGGCCTCGCTCCCAGCCATGGCATATGCGTGGCCCCAGGCCTGGCCCTGGAGGGACCGCACCAGGTGAGTGAGCACCTTTTCCCCTAGAAAGAACCACCACTGACTCCCTGCATTGCAGGAGGTTATTTCCTATCCTCTGGCAAGCACAGTGTGCTTCCAAACAAGAGGACGATGGACATTCCACATGTCTAAATTTGGTTTTGATTCTTCTTTTTCCCTAGGCCTCATAGCTTCCCACAGTTGCAGCTCCGAAATCCCGTCTGAGCCGCTCCTTCTGGGGCGTGAGGGACCGCGCGGAGCTGAGCCAGGGACAGCTGCTGCACGCAGAGCAGCGTGCTCCAGGCTGAAAGGTGGGAGCGTGCGGCAGGAAGGGCATCTGTCATGTTTGCTCTGCCCTGTAGACAGTTCTGTTCTGGTTGTTATCACCAATTGTCTGCACTGGTGAATGGCGGTTTTTAACAGCTGTGCGAGTGCACTGAATTAGTTAAGAGAGGCACAGCCACAGAGCCTCAGGACAACACACATGCTCCTGTTAGTGTCAGGATTCTGCTCTGGCTCTTAATCATCAGGCTCCAGTGATCACAGAGCAGCCTTGCATGGCAACTTCACAGCTAGGTTTTGTGCCTCGCTTGCCTTTCTGGGTCCTTCTGCTTTTGTTGCGGTACTGATGGGTGCTGTGCTGCACCTGCCATCAGAGAGTGCCACAGAGTCCTCTCAGGGTGAGCAAATGGGTTAAGTGTAGCCAGGTGAGGAGAGAGAAGGGTTGCAATGCCTCAAAGATGCCCAGAATATTTCCATGCTGATCATTCTGTTCCTGGAGTGAGACCGGCACGGTGTGAAAGCAGCTGCCGACACCATGCACCCGGGCTCCCAGCTGGGAACTTGTGTAAGGGAAGGGAGTGGGTTCCAGCCAGCAGGAGCTCACCAGGCGCTGCGAGAACGCGATATCTTTGCAACTGCGTAGCACAGCAGCACTGTAAGCTGTTGAGTCTTGAAGCTGGTGTGGTTCTGTGCATTTCCTTACGTTTACTGATTAAAGCTGCTCCCAGCTGCAGGCAGGCTTTTAGGCCACAGGGCCTTGAGAGCTGTAATGAAAGGCCTTTGCACTCTTATTCCTGTCCTGTGATCTCCTTTTTGGGGTCATTCCCATAAAGAGTAGTATTTCGTCCTTCACACAGCATAGCTCTCCTCTGAGTCTGAAGATGCTTTATCAGCTCGTCTTAGCTGTAGCATAGTCCCCGGTAGCTACAATATAGCCCCATATAGCCCTCTAAAGGGGGCTATAAGAAAGAAGGGGACAGACTCTCTAGGAGACTCTAGGAGAGTCTGTCCCCTTCTTTCTTACTTTCATCTTTTATTTACATACCTAACAATGACTCTTTAGCAGAGTCTGTGGTAATAGGACAAAGGGAAATGGTTTCAGACTAAAACGGGAGATTTAGACTGGATATGTGGAAAGTTTTTTACAGTAAGGGTGGGAAGGCACTGAAACAGGTTGCCCAGAGAGGTGGTAGAAGCCCTGTCCCTGGAGACATTCAAGATCAGGCTGGATGGGGCTCTGAGCACCCTGATCTAGCTGTAGATGTCCCTGTACATTGCAGGGGAGTTGGAATAGGTGACCTTTAGAGGTCACTTCCAACACAAATGATTCTATGATTCTATAATAACCACAACAGCCATCAGCTGCTTTGTGCTTTTTGTCCAAAAAGATGCTGATTCCAGAGGCAGCCTTGCAGGGTGCCAACACGCTGCAGCAGCAGCACCAAGAGGATGCCAGCACCAACAGCTTCCTCTGCCCCTTTGGTCTCTGCTGAGCCTTTCACACCCAAGCGCTGTGCAAAGAATCCCTTGCGTGCTGTGAAGCAGCGTGCAGCCAGCCTGCTCCTGTGCACTACTGTGCTTGGAATCCTGGCATTAAGAGCAGTTGCGTGTGATTTTAACTGGGCAGCTTTCAAGGAGAGTGACGGCCTCCTGGGATAGTTCAAACTTTTGTAACTCTTCGTTTCTTTAAGTTTTGCCCTCTCTGGTTACCCTCCCCCAAACCTGTACAGACACTGAGTACATCGGTTGCAGGATTGTGGAGAAGTGAATAATTGAATATTCACACATGCAGAAACAACACAGGCAGAATGTGGAACAATGTGGAAACAAGCGCGAAAAGAGGCGGCATCTGTTTATTGAAAATTAGAATGTAGAATAAATTAAGAGGGCAAGGTTAAAACACTTCATCTGCAGTTGGAGTTGGTAGCGGAGGAAGACTGCAGAAAGTTTAGCACATAGGCTATATAAAGGGTTTCTACAGTTCTGTTTTGCAGAACTTAAGCTTTTTTTTTTTCAAGGACATGTTTTGAAGGGGGAAAAAATCCACATAAAGAACGTTTTTTCAATAGAAATTATGTATAGTTTCACAGTAATGTCAGAATTAAAATGTTAACTCTTATTGTGGGCAGATTAGGTCATGTTGCAATACATACAGTACTGAAGAACAGAACGAGCACTTTTAGCAGTAACCTCGACTCATAACTGAAAGCTGAGCTGATTTTCTGCCAGTGCAATATGGGTCATGTTGGCCCTTCACAAAATCAACGAATTTAGCAAACTTGGACTTCTAACGGTTGTTTGGGCAACAGCGTGTGTCTGAGGTGATGTTAGATGGGCTGGAAAATGCAGAGAATTTGGTCGTGACATGGAATTACTCTGCTGGCATTTCCAAAGGTCTGCAACGACATCACATCTGCAAACGCAGGGTCTGGGTGTGGTGGCAGTTTTGTGTTACACGTACCCGTAGGTTTCACGCCTTGGGTCAACCACTCGGGTTACCACTCAGTGCTGCTCAAGGAGACAAAAGCCACGTCCCCGCCATTCATCATCAAACAGCTTAATTATGCTCCGACATATTGACACTGCGTCAGATTTTTAATCTTCAACATAATTTTGTAACCATTGCTAACAGATGGGCCGATTGCACTGAATTTGAGTTTTAAGTAATAGTTAAAAATTATAAAATATGATTGAACTGAAAATACCCGCGCATACATAATTTTCCGAAGCCACTGAAAGAAGGAAAAACAGATTGCAATAAAACCTCTTTTCTGTTTCCTGAGGGAAATGCACTGCATTTAGGTGGACAGTTATAGGAGTTCCTTAAATGACTGAGTGGTGTCTGCTGTTGGCAGCTCCTCTCCTGCGCAATTACAACAGATATGCAGAACCTTTTTCTTTGCACGGGTCTGCCGCTCTATTCCAGCATAAAAGGCGTAAATTTTTCTATTTCAGAGGCTCTTTTATTGAAACAAGTGCCTTCCCCCCGCTATTTTTTTGTCATTGAAAATGAAAGCAAGGAGTAATTTAAATTATCACGTTCCTGTTCTTTAATAACAATAAAAATGGGAAATTCTTATAAAATAGATGGACAGCTTTGTGGGACTGATGGAAGTCAGGTGTGAATTTTGAACAGAATGCTTCTGTCTCCCCCCCTACCCCCATTTTTCAGTTATTTTAGGGTTACTAAAGAAAAGATAAACCAGACGTCCCTCTCCCTGCCATTGTTCGCGATGGGCTGGACATCTGCTTCACATCACAAGGAAGACAATGGGGCAGAGGTGATCAGAATTCTGAATTTTGGAATAGCAAAAATAGAGAAATGAAATACTTTCTATTCAGCTCTCCATTCCTATGTATTGCCAAAAGGAAAGGGCACAGTGGTCCTCTGGCCCCTGAGATCAGCAGAGAAAATGCCTACAAGGCTCACGGCTGCTGTCCTTTAAAGAGAGGTCTCCTGTCAGTGCCATTTGCATTTCTAAAAAAAAAAAGGAGACGTTGGGCATGGACCCTGCGAGAAGCTTTGGGGAAGAAAAGGCTTACTGAGATTTAATATTTTATTAAAACACCACTGAAGTATGGTGACCCTGCAATGACTGTAATTAACATTCAAAATAGCTTAATACCATCAACTTTTCATATAAAGAAGCAGAGCAGGACTAAGTCTAGATGTTTATGTTGAAGGTTTTCCAAATATCATTAGTATCTCTAAACATGGCCTTAGTAATGCTCTTGCTCCAAGCCCATGAGAGGCCACAAAAGCCTGAAAGAGTTGGGTAAAAGAAGCAGAACTGCAGTGGCATCTGTCTGTCTCAATATGAGTGGATCACTCGTGAAGGGTGGTGTTTGAACATGAAGGCAAATATATCACAGGTCTTTAAATAATGGTTGGGGATTGGGGCCAAAAGTCTCCAGCCTGTTACAAAAAGCACATTTACAACTGGGTGGGTAGGGTAGGCCATACCATTCCTATGCCATTTCCATGTTAGTGAGAAATGCCCATTATCTCCCAAAACAGCTTGAATGATTATACGCAAAAATGTTCCTGTTGGAAAACTGTAAACAGATGCTGAGTAAAAGAAAGGCACATGCATCCCTTCTCAAGACGTCATATGGAAGAACTGCTTGCAAGAGTCACCAAGCCCTAGAAAATCCACAACCCTCAGCCTGCTTTTGGCAAGCACCTCCTTTAAGCTCTGGCACGCTGGTGGCAGCATGGTCCCAGAGGCCAAATGATGCACCCAGCTGCTGCTGTCAGGGGTTGGGAAGTTTCTGTTGTCTTCTCTGCAGCCAGTGACTGAGCTTGTATTAATTACCACTCTTAACAGATTCAGAGTAAGGCTCTCTATGCATCTCTAGGAAGGTGATCGTAGAACATACTTTTGTCATCTGCTAGAAATCATCTCAGGTTTGAGGCTTGGCCCTGTTCCAGTGAGCAACATCCTCATCGCAGGCAGCCAGCTTGCTTAACAGCTCTGCTGTGATACTCACCTGAGACAGTGATCTAGAACAGGCCACCCGGAGAAGCTGGGGATGCCCCATCACTGGAGGTGTTGAAGCCCAGGTTGGATGGAGCCCTGGGCAGCCTGATCTATTGCCTGATTTAGCAGTTGCAACCCTGCCCACAGCAGGGGGTTGGAACTAGGTGATCTTTATGGTCCCTTCCAACCCAGGCCATTCTATGATCTGTATTGCTTTGCGGAGAGCAGATCCTGCAAACAATGCCTGCCCTGTGTTAGTGGAAGCATCCAGTAACCCATTCCCCATTACTCCTGAGTAACAAAGACTCAAAAACCTAATGCAGGGGAAGGCAGTGACACATCTACACCCTATGGTCTGCAGAGGAACGCAAAGGGAGGAAGGGCTCCTCAGTGAGTCTCTGAGGTAGGTACATGACTTATTAGTAATGCCAGCAGTGTCTGCTGGGTCCTGCTCGAATATGAGATGCTTGCAAACCACCCATACGCACTGGCAGGAATACTACTCAGAAGCAAGAGGCTTAAGTGAGTTGAACATTAGGGAGTCACCGAGGGATAAAAATTCTTCTCAGCTGCTGTCCAAATAGCAGCACATTGAGCTATCTGGGGCCTTCACCCTGAATGACAATGTCAGCTGCCTCAGAGCCAAGCTCCATGCCACCAGAATACCGATCCTTGCCAGAACTAACAGATGAGCTGCTTCTCCTTTCACACTTTGCCTGTTCTGCATACAAGGTACTACACAGATCCCTCGGAACATGGCCACCCGTTTCCACCTCACACAAGTGACCACAGGAATGAGTCTTTGGTGGAGGGAGGAGAAGAAAGCAAGCTTGGCAGGGGATGAGTTCCTTTCCCCTGACAGAAGCTAAAGATTGCTCACCAGTAGGTGGAAGCCTTATGTTCAGATCCCCTCTTTACCTGATTTGCAGCAAGGCTCTGTCCTACTGCTTATGCCAAGAGGCAGACCTTGCACCTATACGCAGATAAACTGCTCCTGTCAGTGCCAGCAGCTCCTGTAGATGCTTAGATGCTTTCCAGGATTTCCTGCTCTAGCTTAAGCAGTTCCCCGTGCGTTGTAAAAGGAAGGTAGATATTTCATCTATTTTATTTTTATATATGCAAACTGATCTAAATAATGTTGTGTCCTAAGTTACCTTTATGCAGACAGCGTCCAATGAGACATATATTGTAATACATATTTTCTAGTACAATACGTAATTTATTGTAGTTCACGGTAGTTTTCAGTCTTCAGTTTTCTATACTGTACTGAAATTTAGCACTTTCCTCTTTTTTTCTAGCTGATTTTGGACTGCTGTTCTGATGCATACTTGGTAAGTCAGTCTAGACCAACACTCTGCAAGCCTTCATCTGATTAATATGATCAAAACTGTCAGTCACATCTGCAAATGTCCGTACCAAATAATTAGACCAAACCAGACTGCCCATTTGGCAGTGGTTGATGAATACGGTGCAAAATGCTTTATTTCTGTTCACATTAAATTTTTGACACAGAAGAATGATAATTTCCAAACTGTTTAAATTAGTTTCTTATGCACTAAGAGCTGTTATTCATTTGCATAAAGCTGTGTTGCTTTTTCAGAAACTTCCAACCACTACAGATAGTATCAAATATGGCTTACAACAAATCATTTAATGATGTGTTTAGTAGATTGTTAATCTGCTCTATCCTTTAAAAGTCAAAGGTTTTACTTTCAGGAAATATTACTACAGTCAGACATCTGTTCTGTAATCTGGGTGGTAGGGCTCAAATTTCAAAGATATCTCTATTAATCTTACTCAGAGGGTTTTTTTTTTTTTTTTTTTTAAATTTTATTTATTTATTTTTAAAAAGCTTTTGAGAAGCACAATTCTCTGGAGATGAATAAAACTCCTCCCAGGTACAGAAGCTTACAAGAAGCTACAATGCAAGTTCAATAAGTCACTTTCATAATGAAAAGAACCTCCATGTTCTGCACTATTAAGTAGCTTTAAAGAGGCTTTTAGTTAACTGCATTATCTGAAGTAACGACAGCTGATTTAGGGAAAAAGATTATCTATTCTGACTGGATAAGATTACTGTAACAAAAATGAAGCTGCTCTGAACAAGATCTTCGGGATTTTTGTGGAGTTTAAGACACAAAAATAATCTTTTCTTCCCTTTAATATTATAAAGTTGAAATCTGAATAACTTTAAAAGTAAGCAGCCTGTTCACCAGTGCTGACACAAAGGGCAAACCTACTATTCCCAGAGCTCTGTCAGTTGTAGAAATAAAGGTTATTGTGGAAAGTGGGAAAGTTTGAATTCCGCAGTTATTAGAGAAAGTTTCCTGAGATCTTTGGGAAAAATGTAAAAACCGTAAGAGCTGGATTCGTCCTGAAAAGATCCAAAAGATAATCCAAAATACAGCAAAGCATGGGATAAATCCAGCTTTCCAGGCAAACAGAAGTAATTGCTAGCCTATGATGAGATGAAATCAATTTCCCAAATGAGCATTTCCTTCAGAAGTCTATCTGCCCTCTCTTGTCTTATGCTATCCACACCTAGTCTAAATTAAATGTATAATTAACAATGTCATGACTGAAAAATAAAATCATGGGATCACTGTAAATTCTGGATTAATTCTAAGAACAGTATTGAAAAGGAAGAGGACAAAATCTGAACCTTTGCTTTCTTTTATTACCCACAAACATAACAGAAGAGATTATACAATGGAAACTGAAAGGCTTTTAAATACACATGGAAGGTCAAGACAGCTATATACACTTTGTGCAACGTATACGCAAGCCCTCTCTTCATATACGGTAGGTGCACCACACTGGCTCACCTACTGGGAAATGCACTGCATTCAGCAACTTCAGTTCAGTACTACAGAAAAATTTCTCTGGTTCTACTAAAATAATAAATTAGACATTACAAAGTTACAATTTTCTTAAGAACATACTGAATGAGGTTTCCAAAAGGACAGTGTTAAGAGGGTCAGAACTCAATGTGAATTGAGTTTTCTGAAATTATTTCATTTATTTTTAAATCCTGCCTTGTGTGTTTCAACCCAGGCTCTGCTCATGCAGACATTCTAATACATTTGCCATATCTTTCAATCACTGTTCAACAGCATATTGAGAGTTAACTCTTCAGATGCATGACAATATTCAAATACCAAAGAAATCATTAAAATAAATACATAACTTGGGGAAAAAAAGTGATAAAGAACTTCGCTACAGAGCAGTTTTAGGTATCAACAAGTGTCAGAACATTCGAGAGGAAAGCACCAGCATACTGCTAACCTGTCTCATTTTCCAGTTTTTGTATCTCATGTTGTCCAGCCTCTGCAAGGTGAGATAAGAGCCTTTTATAGGCTTCTCTGTTGAAAAACAAAAGAATGTGACATGTTACTTAAACAATTTCACACAGTCAAGGAGGAAAAGCACGTAATTCCCAAACACATTGGGTTGTTTTAAATTAATTGTTTTAAAATAAACCTGGAATTCAGAAGAGGGCTGTCACTTAAGTGGATTTCCCAGAAGAGTACATATGTGTTGGTGAGACTTTGCACCTGAAGTTCATTGTAATACCGTTCAACCTAAACTATTATAAAATATGATGTGAAAATTGGCTATGAAATACATTGTCAAAAGATCAAGAGCAGGTAGTATGAAAATCCTGCACGTAATGGTCCTTCAGCCTGATCAAGCGTGAATTCCTTTAAATAAAACTAAATGCATTTGTTAGTAAAGGCTAATAAAAAGTGAATAATACAATTATAAATGACCTACACATTGAAAATGAAAAGTGAATACTACTTGAATCACCCTTACTGTTTCATGAGTTACATTCTTCATTCTTGCACAACTCTGCTTTCTTGCCGGTGCTGCTTTTTGTTGGTTGGTTTTGTTTTCCTTTCTTTTCCTCCGCATAACCCAAGCCCTGTCAAAGTGTACTTCAAAACTTCTCCAGCCTCAGGTGTGACCAGGATCTACCCTTTGAGGAGCCCCACTGTGCACAGTAATGCATACAGTGAATCCAGTTCCTGGCTTTGACCCTCGAGTGGTTGAATGGCCTGCATTCCATTCAGGAGACCTAACAGAAGGAGCTCTTTTGGCTCAGGTGCCACACTGTGCAGAGCTTTCTGATTTTTGTAACATTTTACATGACTCCTGAAAGTTCACTGCTGCATCTGCACCAAGAGATGCCACCATCTGTGCTGAGTTGCTCTCCTCATCTGCCATTTCTTCCTAAGGCTAAATGGATTCACAAGCAACATATTCCTGTCCTAAGTTCTCAGGGGGCAAATGGAGAAAGTGTGATCCTGCTGTGCCTATCAGAGAGGAGGCCAGCCTTTTCTGAATACCCTCAACTCTCACAAGTTTGTGTTATGAGAAAACTCTTGAAATTCAGCTATGGATATTTCTTTCCCAAGCACCTCAGATCACACCTGATTTTACTGTAATTTGTATACAAGCCATAAAGTTCTCTAAAACGGGAACTTGAAGGAAAATTCTTTAGGGCAGGAATTCGTTTTTATTCCATGTTTTACAACACACAAGTGCAGTGAACTGAGGCAGCCTGGCTTCGCTAACATTTTATGTGGGTCTGTCATAATCTGTCTGAAAATATTTAGCAAATGTTGACAAACTAAAGCCACAAAACGTCTGAGCAAAGGAGATTTTGCCCAAACACACTTAAAAATCACTCATTTTTGAGTCTCTGTACTGCTGTCTAACATTGCTTCTTTTCAAGAGAACATTCATCGTCAAAAATTCTCCTATTCATTGTCAAAAAGCAGTATCAAATAGAAAAACCAAACCTTTGTGCAGCATTTCTTCCAAGACCTTGTTTGTGCTCTGAATCCTTCAGAGACTGTGTCAGCGCGGGAATCAGGCTGGTAACTAACGTCTGATCCAAGGCTGCCACTGTTTCTAGGATGCTGTACACCCGGTGATCATACACGGCAGCGTAGTCCTGGATAAACTGCCTGAGGGGGACACAGGGGCATTTAATGCAAGGTCAGAACTAGGTGCAGAGAACACGCCAAGAACAACGGAAGAATCTAATCAGAACAAGCAATCTGGCTGCATGGAAATGCTCATATTGTTACACTGAACTACTCTATACAGAATACCTTCTACAAACAAAGCCACACTTCTGAAGGCTAATGCTAAGAAAAAACACACGCTTATTTTCAAGTAAATCATTAGATTCTGCTGCTGTTTCACCAGGGCTGACTTGTTCCAGAGCACTTTACTTTGTAATGCATCTGTCTGAATGGAAAACTAACACATAGATTTATTGCTTAACTAAGAAGTCCAGCAAAACAAGAAATCTAGATTCAAGTCTGCAGAAACTATGTCAGCATTTCTTATAAAGCTCCACTGGATCTTTAGCAGGGCAGACCACTGGATGGAAGCATATCCATTTGTCTGTTTGAGGGTTTGAGGCAGTTAAAGATCACAGACTACATCTGACCAGGAAGTTACACCCTGGGATTGAAACATCTCATGCAAGAGATGCATCCCACGTGGGGACATCAGCAAACCTCTCTGGAGCTTTCCTCCACACATAACTCAATCCAGCACCAGTGTTTAGGTTTGCAAAATGTCTTTGGGTCTTATAGCTCCTACATCTCTTCTACTGCATCCACATGAGAAACAGGATTCATTTTGCAGAGGTATGGAATTAGTAAAATTGATGTTAAAATAATCTATTTGTCATAGAAACAAATAAACAAACAAAGCTGGTTGTATAAGGATTTGATCTGTCATACAGTTCAAATTAGGCATGCACATCCTCCGCAGCACCTTACACTGAGCATCACCATTCATAAAGAGATTTTCCCATTGCAGCAGCAGCGTACCTCTCTATTGTAATCCTTTCAAAACAGGACCTAATCCATGAAAAAGCAGATATGTTTCTCTATTTTTTTTGCTCTTGCCTTTTGGCCAAGTTATGTTTAAAACCAGTGCCAAAAGTAACGTAATTTAAGTACCATAAACAAGTGATGATGCAGTATGTTAAGGATAATTAGTTATTTTAAAAAAACATGTTTGCTGTCAATTGGGTTGCAGTAGTTTCACTGCCAATTGGCATGTTTTCTGCTTACCTAAATACAGAAGTCAGCTGGGTGGCATGTTCTCCTCCCGACCTTGCTTGGCAGCCTTCTACCATGTACTGCACGATGTCTGTGGATATTTTTTTAACTGTAAAAGAAAAAATCACAAGATTCACACAGAGCTCTTGAACTGACCATCTGGAGAATGTCTTTCACGAAGACTACAATTTTTAAATGAGAAAATAATGGTTTTATCTTACTTTGATGCGAGCAAAATGACTTAGGGCAGTTAGTTAGATTGGTTGTAAGAACAGAATGAATTTGAGATTTATGCAAAGTTCCATTTTCACCACCATTATCCTTTAAACATACAGATTTTTAAGTACAGTATTGTTTCTTTATGTCAGAGCAGTGACATATACTCTTAGAGGAAACAGAGGTTTTATTTGTATTTGTTTTGCTTTTATTCTTTAATCATTCCTATTTGAAATGAGGACAAGCAGTCATAGCAGTCATACCTCGCCCAAAGCTATACAGACCTACTCCTTACTTTCAGTAGCTGTACTGCTCTGAACTCCACCCCTTTGTGTTTTTTTTAAACAACAACCAAAAACCCACTGTTTTCTTCCATTTATTTCTTCCAAATGAATACTCAAGTTGCAAGATACAGATCTTCCTATGTAACAGCGGAGCTGAGCTGCAACAGCTTCTCTGCAAGGGTACGGTGGAGTCCTGTGAGTTGGTGGCTGCAGCAGCACAGGACATCCAGCCCATTCTGCTCCACAGCCCATTGCAAAGTTGGTACGTGCAGCATCAGACAGCTGTGGCTACAATGGCAGAAGGGGGAAGAAAGGTGTGTGCTAATTTCAGCTAAACTCCTGAGCCCATCTTGTCCTTGCAGCTTTTACAGAAAAGCACCAAAAATTGCTTTATTAGCCAAAATTCCTAGGAGGAGTCAGAGGTGAATCCCTACTTTGCCTAATACCTTTACTGGGAACAAGGAGTGGAAATTTTTAGCACGTTCACATTCTTTATACAACTGTGGGGTGAACAGAGTATTTTTTAAGAAGCTAAAAATAAAGAAGTTATTGCTACCAAGCAGAACAGAACATGCTAAAAGAAAGAAAAAAAAGGGTCAGAGATCCCTTCAAAAATGGATTAAACGTAGCATGTTGCTTTCTGATGCCTCCAAGGGGAGAACACACACTAGACTTACTTGGTCTAAAATCTTCAGGTGCAAGAAAACTTCCAGAGTTACCAAGTCAGGGAGAAATGAGGTGGGAATGAGGGGAGAACGGAAATGCCTGGCAAGCTGATCGTTAGTTCATCAGAGCAGTTGGCTCAGTGAGAAACTCCTGTCTTAGAGAACAGACTTCTGAATGAACAGACAAAGCCTGCCCAGCTTATCTGGCGAATGCATCTGATTCCCCTAAACTAAAAAACATGGAAAACTTGCACATTGGGATGAAAGATGCTCAGCAGTATAAAAATCTGACAGAGAAGCATTTAAAGCAAACAAGCAGCTCACCTTGTAGCTCATTAACCAATACCATGCACTTCAGCACAGCCGGGAGAACCGATTCAATGTCACATAGTTCAGTGGTCTGGGTTCTCTGAAGTACTTCAAGAATGAAAGCAAGAACTGAGGCCAAACGAGGAGGTGGAGCGCTGCCTTTGAACTGCATGTAGTTTTCACTGGGAAGACAGAGGAAACCAAAACATAGCCTGAGATCTGTTTTTTTTTCTTTTTTTTTCTCCCTTCTATTCAGTGCAAGCACCACGTACTTGAAAATAATGCTGTGATATTTCAGCAGGAGGCCTATTACATAGATGTCTATCTTTATCTAGACTCAGCTAATGGCTTCTATTTATCTTAGTCTTAGGAATGGCTCCCAATTTATCAGAGGACAGTGATGCCTTCTGACTCTCCTGTTGAGGGAAGTGAGAAATAGCAGTCATAATTATAGTTAAAAAGCCAAGTGTGACTATAAAACTTAAAATATAAAGAAAGCTGCATAAAATAACTGAATAAAAGGAGGACTTACGATTCTAATACCCTGAAACAACATCCAAAATACAACTGTTGTTCAATTACTTTATTTAGCTTTATGTGCTATTGTCAGCTCACAATTCAACTCGTGGTAACAGCTCTGCTGTTACACCAGTACTGTTATTTCTGTCAACAGTATGATGAAACAGGACAGAAACTCAGTTTTTGCACCATCAGAGTTAACACAATCATCTTCAGTACAAAATTTGTTGCAAAGATAATAGGTAACCTGCCAATCTGCGTCAAGAGCAAATTTTGGCGCCATACACATCGAGCGTCCGAATTTTAATGATTTCTTATTTTTTCCCAAAAAGGATGCAAGATTGAACCACTAACATTGATCTAACATTACAAATGACCTTACTGAAATCTGAAGACAACAACTGTTAAATTGAAACATCCAGAAGAGAAGAGTGGAGGTAAAACACACACAATATTTATTCGTCAGTTAAAAAAAGCACTCCCAGAACCTTCCAAATGCCTTTTAGATATGGAATAGTAGTTACCATTAGCTACCTGAACAAGGCATGCTCATTTGCTGAGCAATGCATCAACTAAAAATTGCTATCCTTGTTAAAAACTTAATAAGGTACATTTATGCACCTTTATTTACACTTTAAAATAAAACCCAACTCCGAGAGATCTGAATATTTGAACGTACACGGATATAACTCAAAATAAAAATGGTAACACTTCCGTATTCCTTCCACCATGTGGTCTTAACTCACTTTAGTATTAGCATCTCTGAAATCTTCTGTTCCATTAATTTACTATGATAACTGCACACTATTTTTTTGGGGTGGTGTTCCTCCACTAAAATGATTATCTGACCTGGATAATACACTCCCCTGGTTCAATTTCCTCTGTGCAGCAGCAAGAGATTCATCAGCTTTCATATGGCAAAAAGGCTCGCGAACTCTGTATGTATTTATGTATAGATCTAGTGACTGCCTCCTGACCACCCAACAGTTTGTAAATCAGACTGCTGTTCAGTTCTAAGATATTCTTCCCAGATCACTAAGAAACGTTTCATATCTTACAAGTCACCGAGTGCCATTACACTTTCAGAACTTTCCTACCACAATCAATCTTAAAATTCACACATGCATGCACACATTCACAAATAACTTTATTAAGATGAGAAAGTTTGAGTATTCATAAGTTTAAAAAAAAGTCAGAACTAAGACTGTGAAATCTTCACTCACTCCCTTAATATGTGATAACGCAGGCTTTGTTTACAGCATTGCATACCATCGCTACCTACGATCGATACTGATATTCTTTTAACCAACATGTATACTCACTCTTTAACGAAGAATAATACAATTACTTTAGATATAAGCAATCACCTCGTATTTGAAGGAGATTAATTTTTCTCCCAACATGGATGAAAAAATGCAGATTGTACATCTCCTTCTTCCCACACCCCAAAATTTCAATTTCCCCTGGGTAGCTGTCACTTCTATGTATATCCTGACACTGACAGGAGCATCTAGTCCTCCCATGCCCAGGAAACTGTGACAACTATGATTCCATGATCCTAAATACAGCCTGAGATGCAACCATAGGATGATGTATATTGGAGTCCTTGCTTTTCACGTGGCCCCATGCAGTATTATTTTTACTATAGCCCAGGACCTCCATCCTCAGTGACTCATCAGTCTCCAGATCTTCTCAGTTTTACTTTCCTGCTCTTTATGCTCTGTCCCTCCTTAGCTCCCTGCCCAGCAATTTACAGGCTCTTCCCACAGCCTGACTACCAGTTACTGAGGTGATAACAGTGACACTTCCTTTCTCATTTAGCTGTTTGTGACATCTGAATGAGTGATATTTTGTTCTTCGCTGGCCTTACTTTATGACATGCAGAGTGGTCTTCCGTAGACGGAGCATCTGGGGGACTGTAATGGAACTGCATAAAGCAGTCAGCATGGGATGCTGCCCAGCTCCAAGTGCAGTTGGTGAAGATGGAAGAAATCGTCCAAAATACTGCTGAATAACGTTCCCAAGCAGTTGATTTAAATAGGCCCCCTGAGCTTGGGACTGACAACATATAAAGGATAGGCCCTGTGAAAGATAAAAAAGAGAGAAAGAAGGAAATGGAATAAATCCTTATTATTGAACAAATCTAACGACAGTGGGCTAAGTACTCGTTACACACTGTAACTGCTGCACACGTAGCTACTGCACCACAAAGAAGTATCAGTAATTTGCTGCACCTATCAGCAAACTACCGGATCTATGGATAAAGGCAGCCAGCACAAGGCTTACAAAGGAGAAAAAATCTTACACTGGACTAACTAATGGAAAATGATCTTTGGGACAAGCAGTCTTCCTTTCAAATCTGAAATAAAATGTTGGCTTGTCACACCAGGGTTCTGTGTCCAAAACCTCATTTCTTATTCCCCTATGTATGTGGTGTAATGAAGCTAGAATGGGGGTCTAACAAAAATTTTGCTCGTAGTGTGAACAAGTCAGAGTAAATTATGCACTGCTTGTGAGGGTTTTAAAGATTTTTTAAAGTATGTTTAAGATAAGGCTGGCAATGGTGCGACTTATCCAATATAAGCTATATTGATGCCAGAACAAAGTCTATAAAAATATGGGAAAGTAGAAACTTGCCTAGAAAGTGAGTATATGAACACTACCCATAGTTACACAACATATATATATATATTTTACATCTGTTAGGAAAGGAATATTTCTCTTAGTGGTAAAAGTTTCTGTTAGAAAAAGTTAAGAATTTACTCTTCATTCCTTTGGTTACTGAAAGGAATAAAAATGAATCGCTTCGAAAAAAACGCACCCAGTTGTCTCCTACGACAAGGGCCACAGCAAACAGCGCAAATAGAAGTCTCTTCAGAATTCAGTTTCCACAATAGTTCTGTCCAGCAAGAATAATAGCGCAAAAGAAGTCCAAGCACAGAGATCATCAGAGGGCAACTTCAACAGTACTTCAAGCTTCCACTAGCACTACAACCCAGACTCCACTTCTTGTTGAATGAGTATGTGTCTGAACACTGATGGTTACCAAGGCAAGTTAATACCTCTAATATATGAGTGAATAGTTTAAGAGTCTAAGGAGTAAAATGCAGAAATATCTGGAAGCTGCTTTTGTTCACCACTTACTGACAAAGCAGTTCTGTTGCTTTTTGCAGAGGATCTCCCTCCCAGAAAGATTTTGGTCTATGTTTCTCCATGTGAGTATGACATAACAACTCTTTCAGCAAAAATGCAGGTTGAGTGAGACATAGCTGAGAGTTGTCTTGGCACTTCCATGAAACAGGGAGTTCCAGCTTTTTATTTCTATGGTATGCAAATACAAGAAATGTGGGATTTCAATGAATGAGGTACTTCAGAACTTGCTTGAAGATTTGCTATAGGTAGCCCTCTTGAACACAGACACATTCAGTTAGGGTTGAACTCCACACGCCTCTGGAGTTCCTTGGAAACTCTGGTACGCCCCAATGGCAAAACTCACATTTCCCGAACCAGGGCTTTGATAAGCACTTCAGATGC
The DNA here is from genome assembly GCA_013396635.1 of Penelope pileata. Taxonomy (NCBI): domain Eukaryota; kingdom Metazoa; phylum Chordata; class Aves; order Galliformes; family Cracidae; genus Penelope; species Penelope pileata. The sequence continues at coordinate 286,781 of WBMW01001907.1, read as the reverse complement.
TCTCAGCAGTTTGCTTCATTACAGCAAAATTTCGTAGCAAAAGGCCGCTGCAACTCTATCAGAATTCTTAAAAAACACACTGCTTGGCAAGTAGAAGGCTCAGAAAGACTGCTACTGATCATTTCATTTGCAAGACTCAGTGTTTGGTGTCCTTGATGAGATGTTGCAGCAGGCATAACGAAGAATTGCCTGTGCTTTCTCTAGTCCAGCTCTCGCAAAAAAGAAAATATTCCAGAATCAGAGCTGGCACTCTTAAGTCTCTAGACTATTTCAACACTACAAAACAACACGTGAATATCTATCCGATAAAAGGGACACAGAACATCATGACCTTATAGAAGATACCTGTAAGAATGCACAAAAGAATGTTAACAACCGTGAAGAACTAATAATTCTAACTACTGAAATAAGACAATTCTTCAAATTCAGGAGAAACAAATCCTACATAGCATCACAAAAAAATGAAGAAACCAGTTGTTATTTAATAAGTTACTGTTCTTAAAACATGATCTTAAAGATACTTGATAGGTGGAATATAAGCAAGAAATATTAGAACTGAGATCTCTGAAGGAACAGAGCAATTTTTGCAGCTCTAGTAATGGTTTCATTTGAAGATGGGTCAACAAGTCTAGTCTGATCATTCATAAAAGCGTTTTCACTTTTGAGTTGAAGTAAACTGATTCTGATTTTTTAGGTGTGAGATAGGAGTAGAAGAAATCTGAAAAAGAAGGAAAGGATTACATTAAAAACAACACCCTGCCACAAGCATTATCAAATATACTCGTTTGCTAGAGAGAAAAAAAAGGATGGAAGTTGCTAGAGATTTTTTCTTTAATTATCTGATGAGGATAAAGAGTGCGCTTGAATCTCAAATAAGGAGAACTGTTAACTTCAGAAGTATTTAAAAGCATGGAAATCCTCTTTGTTCTGTAGGTTCCTTTTAAGTGGGTCAGGCAGAGATGATGCCTCTTAAAAAACCATAATGTTTAAAACCACATTGTAACAGCAAAATCTCTCTTCAGTAAAGAGAAGTCTCATCTTTTTTTCTTACTTAAGAACAAAAGTTACACGTTTAGCATTAAAGGCTTCCAAGATACAAATTCTCTCTTCCAACTGAAAACAGTGAGAAAAATCACCTTCCATTTTGTGGGTAGCCAGAAAAATACCCTCAAAGGAACAAAACCTTCCAAATGCTGAAAAACGTCATGAATCAGTCCCTATACATGAAGGGAATGTTTACAGCACCAAATCTCTTCGGGCAAGAACCAGACTGTTCGACTCCGACACTTGTATTGTTTGCTGAAAGTTTCCAGAGATGAACTTGGATTTCTCTTTTGGACATGAAGGCTCACTGACTTTAGCTCAATACTGTGCTCATTATTTTGGGAACCTCCATTTTCTTATGAAGCATGGAGAGTAGGAGACCTGCACAAGGCTTAACAACACCATATCCCAAGTGGCACGAGGGATAAACTACCAACGTTGCACAGTCGCTGTGAATCTCCGAGTACAATGGCAAAATACCCTACGCAGCATCGGCCAAGGGTGCGATTACAAGGAGGTCATCAAGTACTTTCTTCTTTAAAATCCCACCAGTAATTAACAGAGATGAAGGAAGCTGTTATGGGTTAGCTCAGCAGATAGCTGAGTTCCACACAGTTATTCACTCACCCTCCCCCCTCCCCAAATGGGACGGGGGAGAGAAGTAGAGAGATATGCAGTAAAATGCGTGGGTTGGGATAAATGCTATTTACTNGGAAGCTACTGTTCATATGAGAGAGGAAAGAAACACATGCTACTGGACTGCAATTCTGGACCAGAGATCTGAAATCAATCAGGACAGACCCCTAGGACAATCCCTACAAAGCAGATGGACATTAAAGAGTTGAGAGCACCTTTTTTTTTTTTTTTTCTGTTCTTCAGTCATCTTCTGAAGTTTAAAAACAAAACAAAAAAAACACCAAAAACCAAAGACATTTTAAGAGGAGCAGAGGAGCATAACAACATCTGCTCCTCATTTTAACAGAAAGGCAACTGATTCCTGTGAGTATTCACTGCAGGAACCTTTTGTGGCCAGAGCTGCCTCTCTTCTGATTTATCCATATATCTGTAAATCGCCTGTGGAGAGCGAAGAACCGATTAGTATGGATTACTGGAACTATTCACTGCAGAAATGCCAAGCTACCTAATGATGACTTACAATATGAGTCCTGCTGTTGGAATAAATCTGCTGTTCACCAATTAATGTTGTACAATTCCTATTAAACATATACTATAATTCACAAAACGTATTAATAAGCTTGCTCAAATATCGGACCACAGATGTGGCTTGCAGGAGGGCTTTTAAAGTCTGAACTCTGACAAATGCTGAGCCTGCACAGCCCCATTAAAATCACCAGAAAATGTATTTGCCAAGCGCTACTTAAAATGAAGATCTTTCACCACTCTCCTGTATTTACATAGAAATAAACCACCTTCTGTATATGGACAGGATTAACACTGATAAATCAAGCGGGGTATCTCATTTAGCCCATTATGTATATTGTGCTTATTACATGCACCTACACCATAATCTGCAAGATGTATTTAAACTATTACTTATTCTTTAAAATGAGTTCTGTACTTCAGTTCTTTCCCATATTACAAGTATATGTGTAACGATTTCTCCAAAGTATTCTTCGAGAAATCCATCTAAGAGCGATCTCAACTGCTCAGAAATTTTGTGTAATCTGTTTCAACAGTCCACTATCACACAAATCAACCGTGTCGTTTTTTTTAAAACAAAGGCAAAATACCTCATGTTAGATTTTATGTGCCTCACTATCACATAATTATAAACAGCATCATAAAACAATAAAGTGGTTACTCGTTCTTCTGTGTTTTACTTTCTGAAATCTATCATTTAAACAAATTCAGAGACAATTTTAATATTGTATCCCAACATGATCTAGTGGGAAGCGTCCCTGCCCATGGCGGGGGAGGCTGGAACTAGATGGCCTTGGTCTTTAAGGTCCCTTCCAACTCAAACCATTCTGTGATACTATGAAAATCTTTCCTAGGTCATCAAATAATATCAAAACAGATGGTGCATAGTGAAAGTAATAATATCCATATAGTAACCCTTTAGGGAAGGAAAAAAAATGTTTAAGAGTTGCAAAGCAACTAGAGCTAAGCTGTTTTGGCAATGCAGCATCACTGAGTGAGTCTGAAGAAAAATTCTAGGTAAGTTCAAGGAATAGTGGAGAACAGACCTGTTTCCCAGTAACTATGAAAAGGCACAGCAGTGTAGTCCATATTTATATAAACAGTAAACACAAACAAAATAACTGAACACAGCCTCAATTTATGAGAGAAACACAACATCAACTCTTAGTATGTTTAACAATTGTGCTTGTGTAAAATTACAAAGCTTGCAATTTTGAATAAAAATAACAGTGTAGGTTTGGGGCAATCATCAGTTTTGATAAATAGTGATGGTAGTAATAAAGCGTTCCAACTATGCTGTGAGGAAATAAGAATCAGCTTAATATTTTGTCTTACAAGATAAAAAAAAATGGCCTCTGTCATTACAAAGCAATGAAAGAAGGTGATGGCCTCTCTTAGTGAGAGCATTGACTGTATTTTTAAGCCTGCTGTCCAAATTGTTTGGCCAGATGCACTACCATTACACAGGGATTGCGATGGTTTGAGGATTTTTTTTTATTCTTTCATTTAATTGCCTGCTATAAAGGCTGATTTCAAATCCCTTTCAAAAGCCGCATAAAAGGATCAAATAAATAACCTTAAGATTAGTTGCTGAAAACTTGAGGAAATGTGGTTTTGCAAACCATTGTTTGCAAACTAATACAGTTTCTGAGATTTGAGTTTTTCCTGGTTTTGTTTTTTTTTTCCAACAAAGGAAAAAGAGTCCACATTGGAGGTGCTGAAGAGGGACAATTGAGGATGAGAAGAAAAGATTGAGATGGAGCCTACAACTTTTCAGAAGATTTGGGGGGGGGGGGAGAGGAAAGAAAAATTGAAAAAAGAACTCTGATTAGAAGTGGTAGATAACAGCTTTCATGCTTTGATGATGAATAAAGAATTTGAACGTTTAAGAAGATATTTTGCATAGCCTCCAAATTCCTGTTTCTTTATTTTCATGTAACTGCCCAAGGATTAAGTTGTAAGCTAGAGTATTAACAGGAACGGATCTATGGAACACCGTTTGTCTAATATCAGGTAGAATTAGGACTCTTGCACTAGAATCCTGCTGTTCCACCTCCAGGAATGGGCACCAGACATAAGGCAGCCTCCCAAGGACAAGATGATTATGTATTTCATCAGCAGCTTAAGTTAATTAAGATGGGGTTACTCCTAGAGGACGCAGTTTCTCTGCAGTTTCTTCAGGGAAGGGAGGACAAAGTGTTTATCAAATTAAAGAATTTCTAGTTGTCTAGAAACAGCATTGTCTAAAATAAACTACTAAATCAATACGATGATCTAGCTTAGACTCAAAGCACACGTACTAAGCAGCATATTGCTGAAGAGGCCCACAGTGGTGTCAGAAAGTCAGAGACTGGCAGAGAAAACAGGAAACAAAGGTCCACAGCACGTGAACTTCAAAACCAACTGGAGTGGCTTCATATTCAAACTACATCCGTATGTGCAGACTATAGAGAAACGGTGCTCTCTGACTAAAATACTAAATCAGTGAGCAGACAGTCACATTCTGTGGTAGTATCAGTGTCCAGATGGTCCTAGATGTATACAGCTTCTGAAAATACCTACAGAGCAGCAAAGCAAGTCATACTCTGCACATTATTACATAATCACATTCATTTCCATATGACGTGATTAATCATCATGCAACTTTTGAAAGAGGGAATAAATCCAAAGAATGTTTACAAAGTCACCACTGCATTGTTTTGTAATACAGACCTCTAAGTAATCAGTTAGAACTACAACCAAATGAAGATTAGGAGGGAAGGGAAAAAGCAAGTAAAAAAAATGCAACGTCTTACAAAGTGAAATATGCTGACTTAGGTATTTTAAAAAATATATCCTTTTCCTCACCCACAGGACTTAATCTCTTTCTACAGCACCACAAGCCTTTCAGGAGTGACAGGTAAGCTTAGGGAAGAATGGGAGGAACAACAGGACACACGGCTTTACTCATGTTAGCATAAACAGTAGAAAAGGCATTTGATTCAGCAAAACATATCCTCAAATTATCGAGGCAAAACAGTGCCATGATATGCAGAGGGTTGTCTTTTGTTACTAAGAGCAATGAAAAATAAGTAGCTCATCTTTAATTATCTACAGTTAACAAAATGAAGGACAATTTAAAGCATTTATTTGCTCTGTCACCTCAACAAGTGTCTGCTATATATCATGATTCACTGTTTCAAAAATCTCTTGCATGACATGCAGTGTAAACAGCAGGTTGGCTAAGAGCCTCTCTATTTACAGCAAGCAGAATAGCAGCTTCTGGAGCGCACCACAGTATAGCTGCACGCAATGACAAGAAAGCCAATGGGGTGGCATTTTTCCTTCCAATTCCACAAGAAGAAAACTCTCCTCTTGCTGCTTCTTTAAATTCAGTCAACACTTGTTTTGATTACAGGGAAAAAATAAAAAATAAAAAAATCTCCTCTGCTGTATGAATCTTTTCCTAAAGCTACATTTGTCTGCTGATAATAGAGTTCAGATACTCACCTGAAGATAAAGATGTAGGCTTTCCTGAATGGCGGACAGCAAAGCCCCAGGCAGCTCTTTGTCCGGCTGGAGCACAGAGTGAGGCAGCAGCAAGCAATCTACGATGCGGAACAGGAGCTGCTGTGCTTTGAAAGTGGCCAGTATTGGTGCCCAGAACTTTACAAGACATCCTGTAGAAAATGAATCAAGAAAACCCAAAGCAATTTAACCAAAAAAAAAAAAAAAAAAAAAAAATTCAGAAAGCCTAAGAAGGAAGAAAGGAACTGTGTTGAGTAGATAATCCAAGAATAACATCAGCAACTGTCTCATTCTCATTTACTACTTCCATGTTATCTCCTTAGAAAAGCGAAGAAAAAAGTCCATTTACAGTTCAGCACGGTGTCAAGTTGTTTCAATAAATTACAAATTCTTATACAAGTGAAGCTGTTTTAGGAAAAGTACAATAAAGCTACAGAAAGGACAGTCTCACAGCCCTGCAGAAAAATTAACTAACCTTGGTACATAACACTACTGCAATCAGCACACGTGCACTAAAAGCACATTGACCTTACCACGTGCATTGATCGCACTTTACAAAGAGGCACTGCCTTTGCCTTCCACTCATATTTCTAACAACAGTGTGGCCACCTCAGCAGCTACTCACACATCCAGTGCTAGGAAAACATTAAATGTCTTTCAAGTTGTATTTAATGCATTTCATTTAGCAGACTAAACAGAATGAGGGCTGCCTAACTCCATCAAACTAGCACTGCCTCTCCAGATCATCGTGGGCTCTCAGTCCACAAAATGAGTCTCAGAGAATGCCTTATTTCTTTTCTACACATTAATGTATCACTAGCATAGCTTTCAGACAGTTTTAAGAACTTGTTTTGAGTTGCAAAGCAACAGTAAAAAGGTGTTGATGCCTAAATACCCTGACTTTGGTAAAAATATTTGTTACAGGTAAGATTAAATTTTTCTTGAGAAAGTAACAATATATGTAAGAGTGTTAAAATACAGATGAAATGAAAGAATCTACTTAATTAGACACCTTATTATGCAGTAGTTTTCACAAACATTCTTAAGCTAATACTTAATTAGAAGTAAGAAAAAATTTGCTGGGTGGAAACTACAGGAATATCCCAGGAAAATATGTTTAAGACTTTGAAAATAGAGGGAGATCAAAAGCAGGCTGTTTCAAGATATTATTAATCTATGAAGTCATTCATTACCATCTCTAAAAACAACGAAAAACAACATTAATCTTGTGGAGTGAGAGAAAACACAATGATCAATCATAGAGAAAGAACAACCACTTAACAATACTTCTAATAATGTTCTCTGAGCTTCTTGTTTTGAAAGAAACATGCTTTTTCTGGCTAAAAGTACTCCTATTATCACTGCTGTGATGTATGGGACAGTAGAAGACAGAATCTGACATGTACAGTGTCCACAAATGGGAAGATTTTCGATTTGTTATGAATCTTGCTTTGTCCCTAATTTAACAAGCTCACAGAATGTGAAAAAGTGAATAAAGCACACTCAAATATATTTTCTTAAGCCTTTTTAAAATCTTTTTTTTTCTTAACTAAAAAGGAAGGACAATTTCTTGTGCACAACAGAACGGCTGAAGATTAATCACTTTCTACTGCAAAGAGCAGAAAGGAAAATTACTTTCCAAGGATCCAGCCCAGCAACTGGATATTTAAAAGCATTTCATTTGACAGACATCTTGTGTTTCAAAATATGCAGATCTTGCAACAGAAAAAAAGTATTTTAACCAAATTCAAATTCCATTACATTTGATGCAGCTTCAGCACGGTGGTCATACTTTAAACTGTACTCTTTTTAGTCATGAAATACATTGTGTGTGTATGCAAAGCATTACCTCTGTCTTTTAAGACACATTAAGGTTTACTCTAATTCTAAAGATAAGTGAATGAGAGTCTGACATATTCACTCAAAACAAACAGCTTTCTTTCTTTCCCATCCTATCAGTATTTCTGCATTGTAATGAAAGAATAGTAGAATTCGAGTTTTAATGAAGTACAAGTTGCACATAAGAAGTTCTGAAGGGATGCATATTCCATTCCTAATTTGCTTAAGCAGATCCATCTGCTATCATAACTCCAGTATATGTGATGTAGCATCCTAATACTGCTTCACTGACTTATTATTGTTTCTGGTTCTGTTTGGGTAAAACAAATGGTTGTCACTGGCAAAAGATACGAAAGCATCTTACCTTTGAAAACACTGATTTGAAGGGATAATTTTAAAATAACCACAAGGAGGTTAGACTTTGCAGCATTAGGATAAAAAAGACCAAAGAAAATCAGTGGAAGAAAATTAAACTATTTAACTATAACATCTTGGTGACTTTGCTACTTTAAATCATTAAGATGGACAGTATAAAAAACAAAAGTATTAAATGTTATGTTTCACTGATTCCGCACAAAACTACTTCCTAAAAGAGAAAAGGCTGCAAAATAGTTACCTATGACCCAATACGTAAGCTGCAGACCTTCCGGAGGCCCTTTTACCTTCAGATACGGTTTTACATACTTTAATACATCACCTAAATACTCCAGAGCCCTTTGTACCATGGCAGATTTCTCAGGGAGTGTCTGAAGGCCCCTGTAATTTCTACCAACAGCCTGAGAAAACAAAAACATTGAAATAATTTCTTTTTGTACACAAAACCAAAACGTAATATATAATTCCTTTTCACTTAAATTGTCCTATGAGCTAACACAAAGATGTACAGTACCTTAATGAATTGGACAAGAGCATTTTTAGGGTCTTGCTTCAAAACTGATTCTTCAACATGAGCCTTTGAGATAATGTTTTCTACTTCTTTGAGTTTAAAAATCAGTCTTGTCATTTCAGTCAGCTGTTCCTTATAGGCTTTCCCTGATTGTTACAAGAGAGCACAGTAGAAAATACATCACACAGTTATGCTTTTCTATTTACTTCAGTCACAAAGTCACAACGTGAAACATGATTTTGAAGTATCTAAAATATGGATTCTGCAACTGACAGCATTTTTCTAGACAAAGAACACGTATCTGAAGTAGTTATGTTTCTAATACTGATACATAAGAACGAAGAATATTAAAGATGGATAACCAAGTCTTTCATTTTCCCAATGGTTTTCTTAGAAATCTACAAAATGTGCATAAAAATAGTTGCCGTAAGATGCGTTCTACGGATAATTAGAACGGCAGTGTTTTGTAGAAGAAGTGATGAAATATTACTCTAAGACAGCAAAATATTCAATATGAAACTGGAAAAAATTATTTGCAATTGGATTTTTTTTTCTTTTAGGGGGTTCACAGCATGATTTCCGACTATTTACTTCAGTTTTTCACTTTTTTCAGAGCAGTTTCTCCATGGGGGAAAAATAGCTTGTCTCCTTGGGAGCAAGTTTTTGTTCTTTGCTTCCAAGGAAACAAGCTCTTTTATCTTTGTTTGTGATAAATTTGTCATATGTAGAGCAGGCAAGCCGTCAATAAATAGCACAAACAGCGTAAAGAAACACGGTTTGTAATTAGGTAAAAGTAAAGGAATACAAACAAAAATACATTTTGTAATTAGCTGAAAATGTTTGCCAGTTTTGCAATATAGAATTGTTACTGCAAACATTAGGGAAATGTGAACACTTACCAACTGTTCGCTCAGCATCTGTCTTGGCCAGCGTACCCGTCGGTTGATCTACGAACATTTGCAAAACACATCGAAACCAAGAGCGCACTGTCAAAGCTTCATAGGATGTGTATCCCATAGAAGAAAAAGCTTCACACAGCTCACTGCATAGGTAGAAGAGGAATAAAAGGTAAAGAGATCTAATAAAAGTATGTGAAAAGGTGGCAGAGTGTCTTATTTGGCTCTAGACATATAAAGAGCACATATACACAACCAGAAATAAAGTAACAGAAGAGGCAAATTGGCATTTCTTCTGTGTACTCCACGGATTTTGCTCACAGTATCCTGATGCCTAAATACAGATAAAACGATAAACTCCGTAATGTCACACACAGGAACATAAAAGCACACAAACAAATGCATTCACGTTTTCTCTACATAAAACAAAACAGAGGGAGAAAAAAAATTCACACAGTATGGAATTCTAACAACGGATAATTTGACAATACTATCTAAACTGCTGACATGCAACAGAGAACAATCTTCTCTGAATCAGCTTGGAACTTCATACTGACGCTGTTTAAGCTATCCCAGCCTTCCACAGAAACCTAGCTCAGGTACCCTAAGATACTCTGCAATCTGCTTGGTCCTAACTACACGTAAGATGGAGAATATTTAGCAAATAAAGACATGACTTGTTAGAAAACAGATGAAAGCATAAAAAGGCAGCATGGAGATGAGAAAGGCAACTGCTGTACTAGATGCACACTTAAAAATGTACATATGTATACATTTATGTATGTATTCACACACAAGCATATACATTCGCACACACAGCAAACTTGCTGTGTATGCTTTCAATCAAACACTTGCTCCTGTGCTAACAGCCAAGAGACAGACTGGAACCAACGGCACCATCAAGACTCAATGAACAACCACGGTACTCCGCTGTTCAGCACCGCCCAAGTTTTACTTGCCTTTCTGCCACGAGGAGCTGCCGTAGCGACTTTTCCCAAGCACATCATCCCTCTATCATTAGTTCTGCAGAGCCTCCTTGCTAACAGACAGCAGGTCTGTTCTGCGCCCTGTTTGCTATTCCTATCAGATGAGCTCCTTGGGTGCATTGGGTCACTGGAATTTCTTGAAAATAGCTAGATCTTTTTATTTGAGAGATTTCTTCCCTAGTCAATGCTTTGACTTTAATGAAAAATGCTTGTATTCTTTTCTTGATATATGTACATATAAATCTACTTATTTTCTACTGAATTTTTACTCAGGCTTGCAACACAGAATCCAGATGGACCTGTGGAAGCCAAACTTCATTCTGCTTTTCACTGAACATCATTAATAGAGGTTTTTTGTTTGTTTTCTTTTTCACTTCGTTAAAACCAATGACAATTGTACATTTTGTCTGAACATCCCTTTTGAAGTGCTATTGACAACAAGGAGACCAAATGCAAACAAACAAAGAAAATTAAATTCCAGTGCCAAAACAAAAAACACCAGGATGCCTATGGACATCATGCTCTTTGCAGTAATGTGTATACAACAAAAAAATCCAACCCTTCTGTAATTTTGATGTAGACAGTCTCTGTGGACCCAAAGGCTTGCAAAAACACTTGTTGCTGCAGTCTCACCCATTTCTCTTGCTTGCTTGTAGGGAGGCCACTCAGACATCTTCCTAAAACTGGAAATATGTTCCTACTCCTTCAGAAAGGGAAGAACAGTAACTACCTGCTATAGGCATGGTGAGCGGTTCTTTTAAATCAATGAGCTTATGCACATGCTTGAAGATAATTTAAATCTGTTGTAATAATATCGTGGACTACCCAACACTGATTGGGAGAGAAACTTTAAGCGCTACTGCAGAAGAAATACAAAAGCTTGACATGTTCCCAAGGGCACAGCTCTTGTCCATCAGAACTTTCACTGTCAACGCTGAAGTAGCTGATATGCAGAACACAGCTTCAATCTTAAAGAGACCAGGCTGAGCTTGCAGGGTGTACAACAGCATCAGCAACAAAATAATCTTCCTATTTTTTAACTGAGAATGTTTGATGTGAAAATTACCACAGCACAGTAACTGTGAAGCCTTAAGATCCCAGCACTTCGATACTTTGATAACTTTTGCTCTACAACTGCCTAAGGTAAGTAAGTACGTGAATCATACTACTACTACAAAAAAGCCTTATTAGTGTACAATAAAATGGCAGTATTTAGAGTACGATGCATCTGTATAATCCTATCAAAGCCACTGCTCTTTCATAATGAAGTATGAGCTCCTGGTAGCTCTGTTGATGAAGCAGGGACATACATTCTAGGCTCAGATACTTCAATTTTTACCATGCTGGGCAATTATGACAATTCTCCTTGAGGCTTGGCAATCACAACACCAATAGTTTAGGGGCAAAAATATTTGCCTCAGTGTGAGTGCTTTATGTCCTATGCTCCCAGTGAGAGATTTCAGGAAAGGAGAGAGCAAGACAGACTCAGAAAGAAAAAATGAGAAAGACAGAATGAGAATGTGTGAGAGAGAATTGGGAAGAGTGAGAGTATACACACATGGAAGCAAAGGACATATCCATCACAACTGAACTATGAAATCATGATTTCTCCTTCTGGATCACTTGATATGGATCTGTGAACATAACATTTTCAGTTACTTCATGGCACAACCTACAAGAGGAGGGCAAGAGCCTCTCATTCCTGAACTGGCATTTAGAAATACAAGTTTGAACTCTCTTAGAGTGAGAGACTCACCTTGGGTCTTCCCAATTCTTGCGAAAGTGCTCTAACTGCTCAACTAGTGTACAAATGATAACCACCATCAGTGGTAACCGCATTCCTAGATCAAATTACAGCAGCAGGGCTGCAGGGAGAAATCAGTGCTAGCCATATGTGCAGGTTCTCTACTTGGCAAATGCAACCATTCTCCCAAACACTTGGGAGCATGAGTGCTTACGCCATGGTTCCAAATACAATGAATGTTACCTCAGCCAGGATGGCAATGCATTTGTGAATACATATATAACAATATGTTGAGTGTTTAATGAATACTGCTAATGTATTCGTAAGTAAGTGCTGTAACTGAAGTGGTTGCTGAGCGAACTGTCAGCAATCAGCCCTAAGCACCTAAACTATACTAAAATTCCAGTTTAGGCATAAAAGTGTTTTCCTTCATATCACCTCTTCTCCAACAAAATTTAAATTATAAATAGGCATTTGTATGTGATTATCTGCTACTTCATTCAGCACGTGCCATGCATTTGAAACCTTACATCAGACTGACCCTATAACAATCATCCAAGAGAAACACAGCACATTAGGGGACTGAATGCTATGTTCCTAAGTACAATATGTACCTCAAAAAACATGTAACATTTTTCACTTTCAAATACAGTCTGACACAGACACTCTCCCTCTCTCTCTCTCCCATCTCTCACTTCCTCTGCTTCCAAAGCCTGATTCAGCAGCACACGGGAACACACCACAAAAACAACTACTACCCAAGAGCATCCATCTTAGGCTTACTCGGGCCTTTTATGGCAAATGAAATTTCTCAAATATATAAAATTCTAACTGGATACAGTCCTGGGCAATCTGCTCTAGCTGACCCTACTTGAGCAGAGAATTGAACCAATTAGACTATTTGAGCCTGAGAGAACCCTTCCAACCTAGGCAATTCTGTGAAAATTCATCATTGGTATGTAAAACATAGGAATGTGATACATTTTCTAATCCTATTATTTAATTTAAAGCATTCATTTAGCAGGTCTCAGAAACCAGAGATCCATGAACATTAATATGCGTTCAGAAAGTGTTTCCAGCTTGTCAAAAAGAAAGTTTTAATGCATGCATTTTCTTACAATCATCCTCCTTATATTTTCAATACTATCCAATCCACCCTCCTCAGCTTCCCGCAGAACTTCTTCATTTTTAAGTCAAGACGTTTTAATATTAATACTAACATATAGTATCTTCAGATTTCTGTGATAATGTATAATTCAACTTATTATAATAAGATTTAAGTTTTTCTGTTAAATGTAAATGATATGAGAAGAATAAGACCAATGCTTTTAAGAAGACGTTTTAGAATTTACCAAGCTGTACTATTCAAATTTAAGTGCTGCTAGGACAGGAGGCTAACGCTTTGCCAGAACTAATTCTTACCTATCTTCCTGACAAATTTTGAATCTCCTGAACTATTTATAGGTGGAAACACACAAACAAGAAATCCAACCAACACAAATAACACCCACTACATGTTGTTAAATGACCAAGAGGATATGATACTTTCAAGAAATCTAGATCTTTTACAGATATAAAGAACCTGGGCCAGCTTAATGAAATACTGTTGTTTGAAGCAACATTTTCCCAAGTCTAAACAAAGAATGAGAGAGTACTGGAAGAACTTCAAAGAACAAGCAGTTGTAACTTTTCACCTGTTTTGAATTAGGTGACTCAGATATCTTGACACCAGGTGAGGCGACACCATGTCATCCCATCCAAACAGCTGCATCATTGATTGAACAGGCTGTGGCTGAAGATCTGATAGGGCCTTGCTGGGTATATCCAAAGCCAAGAGAGCAAAACCTGATTTTAAAGAGGGAAAAACATGGTACCACGTTAATGTACGTTCCTGTTTCACGCACACACAAAAAACAACTGAAAATTAATTACAATTAATAATGTGCATTTCTGGAAGTACCAGAAATATCAATTAACACTGGGCAACTATTTGAATGTACAGCATTTGTACATATGGCAAAATGTATTCTCTGTCCCAAGAAGCTGCAGATTATAAATACTGAAGGTATAGCTTCACCACTGCTTCCCTTGTACACAGAGGTATTACTGTAGTTTACAGAGTTTAGTTTTGTTTGTTTACTTTTACGCACCTCTCACAGGGAAGAGCTGTATTTGGAAAGGATGAACCACTAGAAAAAAACTTTCAAGTATCAGAGGTTACTGTGTAAATAAAGCACTACAGACAAGCTTACTCTTGAAAGAAGGATCTTCACATAACAGCTGCAGATCTAGAAACTGGAGAAGTACTACTTGGCCCATAGCTTTTGTTAACAAAGCACAATCTTTTGCTGTTCCTGCTAGGTTTACTGTGGAATCCATATCCAACGCTGTCAGCATAAAAATTATTATAGTATCATCTTTACGCTGCAAATGACAAATGCATTTAATGTAATGTAACCTGAAATGATAGCAGTTACGATGTTGTAGGAAATGACTGGCATGAGTCTGGAAAACCTGCTTTGGAGGGCACCAAAATAATGGCCTTACTGGTTCCCAAATTTTCCAATTCAAGTTAAATATCAACATAATATTAATTTATTAAGATAAAGATTTATGAAACTGAATGTATTGAGAAGCCCACTTTGAATTAGACAGAAAAGCTAGTTTTCAGGAACACTAATAACGAAGCTATATTAATTAATGGTGTAGAGATAGACTACCTTTAGCTATGAAGGACTTCACATTTCCTTATGTGCTTCAGAATGAAAAAGGTCAGACAGAGTCCCCATTCTGCCTTAGGTGAGGAAGCAATTTGTGCCAGCCTTCTTCCAGATTATTACATTGTTTCTGAGGCACCAGCCATAACATGGGTGAGGGAGAAAAGGGAGACAGAAATAACAATGTGAGACCCAGGCTATTTGCCTGGCAGGGGGAGCAGGAGAGCCGTGACAGCTGCTCTCTCCTCTGGGCTGCAGCCTCTAAAGGCAAGAGGCTCAAACAGTGTGGGAAGGGTTTGCCTGCTCCTGCGTATTACTGCCTGACACATCTGTATAAAGCAGGTCACAACTGCACTCTACTACTTCTAAGCGGAGTTTATAATAGGTTGTTCTTCTCGCTATTTCACTGTGTCAATATAAAATAAAAAGAAGTAACACTGTAGGAAATGAATGAAAGTTATGACACTATCAACCTCTTCCTTTGATTTCTATTGCTGTTTTCTATAAATGCTTCAGCAGCATGAGACCACTACCGTTGCACACTGCCTCCTTCATTAAAGTTACCTAATAACTACTGCAGAGCTGCAGCAAATGAAGGGTCTTTTCATGTTTCTATTGCCAAATCCGTGCTTCTGAGCTTATAACTTTATCTAATTCATATCACAATAGAAAAAAACCCACATATTTCACTTCTCTAAATTTTAGCTAAATGGAGAGAAGACTTGTAACTGCAGAATGCAATGCTAGCTACTGACACTAAAGATCAAAGTGAAATTTCTTTCTGTTCAATGACATGCTGATTCTCTTGCTGCACATGGAGTACACATGCACATGGGATATTGTACATCAAGATTAAGACCCTTCAGTGCACAGCAAAATAAAAATTAAACTGAATTATTAAATAGTTTTATGACCATGATATGACCATAAATGTTCAGCAGAAAACAACAGTCATGTAACCAACCTTTTAAAAATTGTCTTCAGATGTAAAACATTATACAAAACAAAAATTGATTGAATCACAGCCGTAGTGAAAAAGAACAGTTCAACACAAAGTTATGACAAGCTTCTACAAAAAGATATAAATTCCAGATACAGCAAAATAAGTTATTCTCCTTTATATTGTGTAACATTTGCAATGCTGATTATAATCTGTGACAAGGATAGAAAAAAGTCAGGCTTGTATGGCTTCAAACCCCTTTGGAGTTCTCAGTCTGGCTGTATTCTATCAAGTAATTAAACACTACAATGTTTCTTCTTGTCAAAATTTTTAGCTTAGAATCTAATTTTTGCATTTATGCACATCACTACCACGTAAGCAGAAATATCCCAATATCCTTGACATATCCTTGAAATATCCCAAAATCCTTGACAGTCCGTGATCCGAAATACAGCGACAAATCCAGGAGCTGCATGGAGAGTCAATGCTAACCTGCAGCTGTATCAGCAAGCTGAGGGGAGGCTGGCATCCGCGACATTCTCTGGCTTTTCAAATAGGGAAAGAAATTTCTCCAGAGAGCGCTGGCGACAGCAAGGTGGTGCTCTTTAGCTGCTAATGGAAGCTGCACGTTCGGGTCTGCGTTCCCTAGTTGAAGTCCCTGGCTTACACGCTTGTGCACGCTCCTAGGGAGAAACAAAAACAACGTTTACACTCAATAAATGAAGAACTCGGATCTTTTAAAAATGCATTTACAACTACTTTAAACGGTACAGCCTGAGAACTGAAAAATCATTTTGTGTAATTAAAACCTTTATGCAAAGACATTATGCATACCAGTTATTTGATGGATGAACGATGGCATATTAAGCACCATAAAGTTAATGTTAATTACTAATGTCAACCATTAATTATATGCTTTTTAATATGTCAGATCAAAATGAGGAATAGGCAGCTTTAAAATGAGTATCTGCATTTTGCAACCACTAGCATGACAAGCAAGTCTGCTCGCAATCCAAAGCCAGATGCCTTCTAAAATTTTCGCCAGTAAGGTTTTCAGGATAGGGCTGTGCACCGCAACTAATGGCAAATGATTTTGATCAATCCTAAGGCTTCCTTTTGAAACCTATTTCTCATTTGTAAAACCTCACTAGATACGAGTTTTGATAAGGGAAAAGATTCATTTTATCCTGATGCACTGCAGACAATTAGGTTTGACAGCAATGCCCACAGCTTTGTTAGTACAGTAAGGACAAAAGTTACCACTACACATAACTCCCCTCTCTTCCTGAGACAATGTGGCATGAATTCAATAACACACTCAATTTTCTTTGATTCTTCTAGTACCATTCCTGCTACTTAATCTAATTTGGAAGTTGTGACTTTCTAAGGGTTTAATAGAGATATGTCTGCAGGGAATCAATGTTCTCGGAGAAATGGGGGCTGGGGGGAAGCATTAATAAATTTGTCTGGTAGAGCAGGATAGGAGGCATTACGGCACTGGGCTGATCAACTAAATAACATGCTTATTAAAAACAATCTGTAGGAATGCACTATCATCCCTGTTCCTATTTATCTTCTGGTCAACTCAATTGAGATTGTGCATTAAAGCACAGGCAGCATTATTACATTTGCTTTATTAAATTCCATAAACAGCACTGTAAAGTCAGAGTTGAGATATTTATAAGATAATGGCAAACAGCAGAGGCATCGAGACTTGCCTTAACACTAACATTTGTAGGCTATAATACGTTTTTTTTAATTGCCATTGTCAAAATAGCAAGTGTTCCACAAAAGCATTCCCCCTAGACCTTTATTGCGGGCTCACCCTAATTTGAAATAAACCAAAACAAAACCGAAAAAACTCCACTCCCTAATTCCCTCCTGGGAATGTGGGAAAATTATAACAGAATTACACAACTCACAGAACTCATTAGGACATCTGAAATGGAATAATTTTAAACACAGAGTAGGCTGGCTGCGAGGCCTTCACTTACTGGGGTTGATATTAGAAGCACATCTCATTATATCAAATTAATATCCAAAAATTCTGCCTAACACATAATTTAAAACATAAAACACACTGGCTGTCAAAGGTAACGATACCTTATGCCTGCCTGTAGGCATCCATTAGTTTCAATAGCACAGACAGTGAGAAAATTGAGTATCAGCTACTTTTTGCATGGCTACATTTAACAGACATGGAAGGGTACATAACATTAGGAGGAATCAAGGATTTCCTTGAGAGACAGAAATTAGTCCAAACGCAGAACAGAAGCCAGGGATTCTAGATCTAACATTTATTCCCTGTGTGGCTCCACACAAATCGTACAGCCTTTGTTAGCCTCAGTTTCCCAGCCATGATATTTGGATAGTAAGACAGCTTACCCTTTAAGGGTGCTGTGAAAACAACCTGCGCTTAGAAAGCGAGGATTATATTCAGTATGTCAGTTGGTATTCCTATTTACAAGGCACATTCTCCAAGTCAACATGAATTGAAATAGAAGTGAGATTAGCATTAAAAAGTCAAGCAATACTTCTTTGGGAGTACCTCTTATTATAAAAGGACAAAGAAAAGGGTACAGAAATTCTAAGGTCTAGAGGACAGACAATGAATAAGCAAGAGGAGGACTAAAGAAGCAAGTTAAAAATATATTTTTGTCCATTAAAAAAAGAAAGTTAAACAGTAAAAGCATAAAGGGATTTTCTGTTGCTTTGTTATGAAAGGAAAATATGATTCCTCGTAATGCAGAGAATAAAACTTCCAGGACCAAATTCTCTCCTACTTACACCCAGACTAAACAGTAAAATTGCACAAAGACCTTTTCCTCTCCTCTAAATCGCCTTTCCAAAGAAGGGTGGCTTGCATCTCCTTTAGACATCTATGCAAAGCAGAAGGGTGTACAGACTTCCCAAGTAAGGTAATACATCTCTGTGTCAGTGGAAGGGCAACACATACAAATCAGTATTTATGTTTATTCATAGTAACCTACACAAATGCTTGCAATAAGGTAAATGCTTAGAATCGATGGAGCATCAATATGTGCTGCAGCTCATGTAGCCAGCTACTTCCACGATTAAGCAAATTTATTTAATTCCATCAAAATGCAGGTAAATACAATTTTGCTCTTTATTCAGGCTTCCACATTTTTCTAGCACTAGTCAAGCATACCATAAAATATCACTCCATTTCTGAAAATGTATACGTCTACCTTCCCATTCCCTACCTTAAGTCCTCTGGAACCACCTGTCGCCTCATTACAATGGCAATAATTTGGTGTGTTTTTTTACTTGTTTTAAATCCTGGATTTTCTATTTCTGTAAAAGAAGTTGTTGGGTTTTTTGTTTGTTTGTTTCATTTTGCTATCAGGTCAAATAAACCCTGGGTTCATAAAACAAGCAAACATTTGTGCTACAGTAGTTTGCAGGATTATTTTTTAAGTTCTGCACCTGGGTAAGGAATTGTAACCATCTACCTGGACACAGGAATTGTAATCATAAACTCTCTCTTTGCTACCTCCTCAAACCTGAATCATCAAAATGGAGTGAAACTTTAGGTCAAACTGGAAAAGACACATAAAATGCTGAAGCCTGCCCGTATAATGGAAACACTAGTCACTGCCTGTCTGTGACCTGCCGTGGCTACGTACTGGCTTCCAGACATAACAAAACATCATATAATTTTAACAGCAAGGGCTCAGAACTCCACAACATTGACAGAACTCCTCTCTCCTCCTGCCAGGGAGGCACGCTGCCATCATCAGAGGCCCCTGGACCACAAATACAGGCACTGGTTTCTTTACAGATAGTACTCCCAGTTCCTTTGCTCCCAGACCACACCAGGCCAGTTACGGTATCCAGAGATCTCAGATGCACAGTACAGCCAAGAATTAACTCAGGAAAGTCTTTTTAGAAGACCTGAATGACCTTTTGATATTGAAGCAAGCAAATTAATAACAATAATAAAAAAACACCTGCAGAACCAACACCCTTGGATAAATCAAGGCAGATTGAGTAGAGATGTATGACTATTTCTAAAACGATAAATGGCTTTGATGTTTAGAATTCCAACTACTAACATCAGTCCTTTCAAAGAAAAGACAGCAGAAATAAAATGAAGAAAAGCATCATCGCACTTGGATTCAAAAATGGAAAATATGTCCCTTCTGTTCTCTGCAGATCAATGCACTGGAATAACACCTCAACTTGGAGACTTCCCTTGCAAACTCCGTCTCTTCTTGCCTCACTACCACGTTATCAACAGAGTTTTGCATTTTGATATTCCAGCAGCAAATGCATCATGCCTTAGATTCATTTTAATGTTGCCATAAATGTGCTAAGTCAAAATATTTGTCTGGGGGAAGCTGAGGCTTCTTCAGCTATGGGATAGCTTTCAAGATTTCAGGATCAAGAACGGAAAAGATACGGAGGTCACTTACTGCTGAAACAAAAAAAGTATGAGTTTTGATATCAGTGAAGACAGAAGAGCCTTACCATCCTCTCAACAAATCCCAGACACAGAAAGTGCGTCAGCTACTTGGAAATGTGCACAACAAAGGTATCAATTTAAGATCACCCAAAAATCATAAACCATGCTAGCATAACGAAAAGTGTTTTTGTTTCTGCTGAAAAGATTAGCAACAAGTAGTACAAAAAAGATGACATTAAAACCCAAAATAAAAGAGACAATCTTGACACTACCTCATTTCGTAAGACTGCTTCTGCTGCTCTTCCTCCCTCACTTGCAGACATAGAAATTAAATGACATTATAGCAAGGGAAAAAAAAAGAGGCTTTCCTGTAGAAATCTATCCAGACACACTTTCTGTGGGTGTATTAATTTTACCGAAGTGATACACTCAAAATTTGTGCTGTTACTGCAGGTGCACAACTGTGAGATCTCTGCTAGACAGCAGTTCACTCAGCTTGAACGAACAAGCAATATTTACTAAGCAGCATTTCAGAAGTTAGTTCATAATTATTCATATAATTTCACTTCCTTCAAATACTATAAGGCATCAATATTTCTTTAGTACCTCTATCCACTTCCTCATTCCACCAGAACTGTTGCTTCTTAAAGTGAATAAAACCGTAAGCAACTTTGCTGCAGAAGCCACACACGTTCCTGTTAACTCATCCTCTTCCAAATTAAGACGAAAAAGATCCTTGCATGCCCTCTATATGCCTTCAAAAATAATTTGGTATAGGTATTTACACAGCTGAATATTATGCTATTTAGTTACGTGATAGTTGCAGCAAATCACAACTACAGCACTTATTTCATTGATCTATATGGATACCAGATCCCATACTGACAAACTCTCTGTCCAGCTCCTACTTAACAATTTGCTCAAAAGCATTTATTTACATCTATACCTCAAATATGTAATTTTCACTAAATATATGTATATTTATGAAATCATAACATGTCGTAATATCACAAAACGTAACACAAAGTGGGAAGGACAACACATTTATAGAGCGCATTCATTACTTTTACACATATTTTTTTAAATCCATATTTGAAAAAGAAAAGCTAGTTTAAACACAGACTATCATTCAAAAAGTCAAGGACAAAATGGACACATCTGGGTTCAGACCTGCTTTCATGCAGCATCATGGAGTTCTGCCAAGCTGTGCTGTAAATTCAGACCAGCTCCCCCATCACTTTCTCTAAGTTTCCAGTAGAAACCAACTCAGGGGATACAGGACAAAAAACTGTGGTAAGTTCTGGCAAAGCCACTGATCTGGACCATCAGGGGAGAAGGAGGGAGGTTCTGATGCGACACCATGAAGAGCGTTTCCACCCAGGACAGTGCAGCACTACATCAGGTTACCTCGAGAGGCAGTCAAGTTTCCATCAGTGGAGACTTTGGAGACAGCTGGACAGAGCCATAGCTGATGTGACCTAACGCAGATGACGGTCTGTCTTTGAGCAGTATGTTGGTCTGGGCGACCTCCATAGGTCCCAGCCAACACTTCTATGATACATGTAATGCAACTCAGTAACCTTCATTTTAGATACAGATGAGCTTACAATGTACCAGACTGGAAGTCATGAACTAAACTTTTCCAGCATATGGGAGAAGGTAGAATCAGGCAAAGAAATTAGTAACAGTTTGCAACTGAGAACCAAGACAAACTCAGTTCACAGGAAGTGATTAAAATAGATGTAAAGTCATCTTTCTTATTCATTGCATTTATCTCCAAGTCTGAAGTACCAAACCATATGATTCTACTTCTCTTATATGTGCAGATTCACAAAATGATTCTGGATTCAAAGAAGTGGCACACTAATTGCAGACTAGTTGCATGAAGGCACACCTAGAAGAAAGTGCTCCAGCCTAACTGTGCTTAGATACTGATGGAAAGTCAGAGATGTGAGATTCCTGAGCCTTTATTCCACAGTAAAGGCTTTCAGCTTCCTGATCACTAGTAAATGATGTCACCACTTGACCTGGTGCATAAAAAGGTGAATCTTCTTCCGCTTGTACATAGTCTTGAATGCAAGTGGGCAGGGTTGCAGAGCTCTGCACTGAACTCTAAGTTATCAGTGTTTATTAGGTGCGCTGATAGCATGCTTACAAGAATTTTAAGTGCCAAAACATCAGGTTTATGATCTCAAAGTGCCTAAGCTGATTGCTAAACAGCCAAGGCCTGTGAAAACAGCCTTGCTGTCTCTGGGCACGTATATTAGAAGTTCAGGTACCTAGGGAACTTCAGTGGTTGAAACAGAGTCCCCTGCAGACTTACAGACATTTCCACACTTAGTCAGTTTCTGTGGAACGGCAGGTGACTAAATTCTACATAAGTCTGACTCAAACATCCAAATCCTCTTTTAAATCTGTTTCTAAGCTCTTTGGGACACAAGTTCTTTTTATATCCCTTTACATAGCATGCAGTACATTGAGACTGGTGTGACTGCAGTAGCAAAGTGACGGAAGTAATCCCACCTCAGATCAGAATCTCTCAACTTGTTTCCATAGCGGCAATATATATACAAAGTTTCTACAAAGTTCCTTAATACTTGAGCAACGGTGTTTTCACTCTGATAACTGAAAAAAAGAAGCACAGAATTTTAACCCATCTTTAGGGAAATAAGAGATTTCAGAAGGATAAGCAACATGAGAAACTTAAGGCCAAAACCAAAATTAAGTCCAAAAACAGTTGAAGAAAAAGAATTGTTCATAATGAAAGTGTCAGAACCACATACACCATAATGATAGCATCACCATCACCACAGAGCTGTTATGCTGACTGTACAAACAGAACTGCAAAAGCCGTGATAAAATATTATCAAACATTAACATGACTCCATCAGCACAGTATTTATGAAATTATGTTTTGGTGTTCTTCCTTCAGTTTAATCTGCTTCAATAATCCAAACTAAACTGCATGTTTAAATGTTTACTGCAAAACAGATGTCAGAATAAGCCTAGTTGTGTGTGTATGAGATGATCATTGATTGGCATGATGAGATTGGAAAAAGGGGACGAAGGATGCTCTTCAGAACTGTAACATCCAGGACTTGTTAAATGCTTTAATTCATCCATTTGTGCACAGCAATGTGAAGCATAGAGAAAGTGAGCTCATATATATTGGATGAGAACCAAAGAGACAAGAGGAGGGACAGAGGGGTGTAAGGGTTAAAAACAGGGCATAACTAGATCTCAAACTCCTGCATCTTAATTCACAAATTGCTCACTTTGTGGTCAGATCACAGTCTTGTGACCTGGAAGTTCCCAAGGTGCCTACGATTCATCTGCACATCCCCAAACATCCACAAATGCTGAGCATCTAACCCACAATCTCCATCTACTGGAGCTCAGAAATCTGATGACTAACCTACGCCAACAAAAGCAGGGTGTAACAGTAGATGTCTTCATTTTAAAACCTGAATACACGTTTCTTTATAAGAACAATCAGTGAGTCACAGCCTCAGGGAGCAGGGCACCTGGATCACTTTGATAGACTGTTCTTGGGATTCAGAGCTGCTTCTTCAATTGTGAATTTTACATTAAGTCAGTCACTGTTAAAAAAAAAAAAAAAACACTAAATCCCACAATGAGGAAGGGAACTTACGTTCCTCTTTCCCAGCACTACATCCTAACCACTAGGTAACATTCAATCCTTTGGACTATCTGTTGCTTTTTATTAAAAAAAATAAAACATGTTTAAGTATGCAACTTGAGCACTGGGACTCTATACTGGTTCCAAGGACAGAATGCTGCTTTTCATGGCACTAATTCAGTCATTTCTGGGCCCTGGCAGACAAAGCCTGGAATCAATTCTTCACTGATCATTTTTTGTGGGCATTAGACAAAGCCCCACACAGGAGGCAAGATTCAGGGGGATCATTCTTTGGAAATACTTCTTCCCATGCACTTATGAAAGGAATGAAAGTGTGTAACTCTGGTTCTCGATTTTCACTCTGTAAGATATTACAGCTAAAACCTACACAGCAAACCAAGTAATTTGTAGGCAGCTAATTTCTTCACTGGAGCTATATTTCATGTCTTTGGAAGCTATCAAAACATTCCAAGTGGTTTGATCTGAAATACATGCCAAACAAGTTGCTGCTCAGTCAGATCTGTTACTCTGGGCCATCAGATCCTTACAACGCTGGAGAGCCTCACACAACTTGAAAGCAGCAGAATTCCAAGCTCCAGCCCCCTCCTAGCTCACTAGAATGGAGCTGTCAGGCAGAAAGATGGCCTAGTGCTCGGGAGTAAAACATGAACAAATGCCTATAACATCGTAACACCGAAGGACTGACAATATTCAGAGGATAATTTAAAGAACTCATTCATATATATATATATATATACAAAATAAAAACACCAGCACATCAAACATAGGCTGTAAGACACATACGCAGACATCAGGGCATCGTTTCAATTATGACAGCTTCTCTGCCTCAGCAAATCATTGGTGTAAGACAGTTTATCCACCCAATAATCCTGGTCAAACTGTTCTGGTTTTACACGCAAACATTATGAAAACATCGCCTCTAAACAGCCTAAACTGTTTTGCATTATGTTCCTTTAATTGAAAAAATGTCCATTGATAAAAGGCCACAGATCCTCTCAATTTACCACAGTCACCGCCTGAGCAGAAGCAGATTGTGTACTTTCTTGAGCATACAGTAGGCTTAAACAGAGCCATTCTTATTTTTCATTGATGGTATAAATCTTCAAATCTCAGTGGAAGAAACGACTGTGTTCCTATTGTTAGTGGATCATGGACAGAGCAGACTCAACAGTTAAGAAGCTTCTAATGTGACAATTTATATAAGCAGAGTAATTAAGGTATATTAAAAATCCAGATGATCATCCTCAGTCAAACAATGAAGGGCAGCCCATGAGCATTCAAATCACACGCTTCAATTTAGCTTAGTGTCACCTTTCCAAGTTAAATAATATCAACAGAAAATATCCTAAACTAAATGACCCTGCTTAGTTACAAAACATATACAGGAAATTACATAAACCTATTTGAAAAAATATATATTTTAAGAGCAGTTAACCACTGTAGACAACTACTTTTTCCCTTGAAGAGAAGACTAAAGCCAAGTTTAATTTCTCAGACATTACTGGAGTTATTCAGAGTGGGGAAAACATGACAGATCCTCTTAAATTGGTAGTGCAAGTCCAGCAGTAGCAATATTTTCTCACCTTACCTGACTGCACTAGTAAATATGATACAATTTTTCAGTAATTAAATGTCCTGGTTTCGGCTGGGACAGAGTTGGCCGGGGGGCATTCACTGCTCAGGAGCTGGCTGGGCATCAGCAATTGCTCTGTGCATCACATGTTTTGTAAATATATGTTATTATCATTACTATAAATTATTCTCCTTTCCTGTCTTAAGTAAAGAGTTTTCATCTCAACTCACCTTTTTTTTTTTTCTTTAGTGTTTCCTCCCCTCTGCACCCCCTTCCCCCCCGATTCTCTCCCTCATCCCACTGGGAGGAAGAAGTCAGCAAATGACTGTGCAGTGCTTAGCTGCCTGCAGGTTAAACCACAATATTAAATAATTATACTATCAACAGCCAGGGAACTTAGATCTTATGATTTTTTAATATTCTTACAAGCTGTTACATTTTAAGATTATTTTCGTGGAAGAAGGGATTGTTTTATGCATCTTCTACACACAAGTAGAAGAACTGCAGAATTAAAAGCATTTGTTTGTGCTACATATTGAAATAAAATAAAAAATCAAAACCAGCACTCTGTGTAAGTCTTTCCAAGCTTAAAGTTATATTTAAAAAAAAAGAAGACAAAAAACAACCATTGCAAAGTACACCATAGTAAGCAAAAATGGAAAAACATCTCCAACTAAAATTTTAAGTAAATCTTCATAATAAACTATATTTTACAGTAGATAATAATAGCTGTAATACATCATTTGGCAGCTACTTCATTAGAGAAACCTGTCTCAAGAAATATGGCTCCTCTTTGCCCAAAACTCATACAAAGGAATATGGTAGTTATATTCTTTACTAAATTCTTTAGATTGAAATGTTACACTACAAAAAGTATGTAGCATGAAAAAAAGATGAACTGAGAGTCTCAGGTTTTAAGACAGTCTGCTTTTCCACAGCAATATGGAAACCGTAGTACGATAATTTATTCAGCAAAGTTACTTCTCATTGCTTGATTTTTTTGATCAAAGTATCAGTAAAACCGGAAAAAGCAACCTTGACCTAATTCATTTCAAAGTTTTCAAATCAAGCTTTCAAAACAAAAGGTGTTGGTTTCTCAAGTTGCAGCATTTCTCAATATGGCCAAAGCCATAAAATAGTGACCCACGTCAACTTGAACATTCTAGATGTAAAGGGCTGAAAATCTATCTTAGCATTTCCCATCAGAAGGGCACAGTCTTAAAATTAACTTTGTCTTCCTGCACAAATACTAAGAATCTTCACCATTTGAAATGTTAAATATTTTCATTTGAGGGTTAGCCTTCTGGAATTTTAGAAAGAGTATGTAGGGGTGACAAGGGTAACTCAATACCCACATGTGACTCATGCATACTCGTTTGTCTTTTGTTTTAAACATACACTGGAAGACTAAAAACTGTGCAAGACTGAACATTCCCACCCCTTACTGTAGGACAGCAAAAGTTCCCAGTACACTACCACTAGACTTGGCAGAGAAAAGGTTAAAAAAAAAAGTCTATTTCAAAATACATAGAGTTGCAGGAAGAATGTGGAAATCCTTCAAATAGAAAAATGGGCAGGCAGCAAATGCTGAAAAGTTTAACTTGAAAAGAAAAAAAATAAATAAACAGAGATGAAGTGACCTCTCTTCTACTACAGCACTTCTTTCACCACATTCTGCTTTCCTCAACCTTTCCCCCATGCACTATATGGTAGAAGAGAGACCTGGAGAATGTGACTGCCTGTCCTGTCCTTCTGACTCCCAGACGACTGTGGATGCAGTGAGACTTGCAATGAACCAGCCCAAACTGATGCCATAATCACGAGATGCAACTGAAAGTTGTCATGGAAAATTGTTACAAGTGTTCATATCTGTTGCTTGATGTAAGTCTTAATAAATATATGGAGAAATGGGCCAGCAGTCTACCCCAGACATCTTTTACTAAATCACGACAAAAAGCAAGTATCACGAGAAAAGCAAGGAAAACAACTAGTACAAAATAAAATTATGGAAAAAGAAAAAGATCAACCTTCAAATTCTTCTTTTTTACAGGCTGGATTCCCTAAATCCAGCAAGAGTCACCAAAGATGTGATTCTATAATATGCAATACTGGAGATACAGCAATAGGTTCTGATAATTTTCTATGCATTTGAATTTACATTTCAGAGGACAGCTTTTCATTAATAGGCCTGTATTCATCAAAGATACAAAATCTCAACACATCTTACAGTGATTGCTTCTTCAATCTACTGGCACATATGTAATAGTGTTTCTTTCTATTTAAATGCAGTATGCTAGGAAACATTTTTTTAAAAAAAAATTACTCTAAAATATTTGCATTCCAAAAGAAATCCATATTATAATCCTAAAACAATCACTATTTTATCAGTGATCAAGCAGCATAACAAACCTTAGCTAACCACTAAATCATTTTTAGGACATGAATAAATCATTTGTTTTACCTATTTGTGAATGGTTAGGGTGGATGAGCATCCCTCAGCAAGTTTGCAGATGACACCAAGCTGTGTGGTGCAGTCGACATGCCAGAGGGAAGGGATGCCATCCAGAGGGACCTGGACACGCTTGAGAGATGGGCCNTGATCAGAGGGCTGGAGCACCTCCCCTACGAGGACAGGCTGAGAGAGTTGGGGCTGTTCAGCCTGAAGAAAAGAAGGCTGTAGGGGAACCTGATAGCAGTCTTCCAGGACCTGAAGGGAGCCTACAGGAAAGCTGGGGAGGGGCTTTTTACAAGGGCAGGTAATGATAGGACAAGGGGTAATGGCTACAAACTGAAAAAGGGTAGATTTAGACTAGATATAAGGAGGAAATTCTTCACTGTGAGGGTTGTGAGACACTGGAACAGGTTGCCCAGAGAAGTTGTGGATGCCCCCTCCCTGGAAGTATTCAAAGCCAGGCTGGATGGGGCTTTGGGCAACCTGGTCTAGTGGGAGGTGTCCTTGCCCATGGCAGTGGGGTTGGAACAAGATGATCTCTAAGGTCCCTTCCAAACTGAACCATTCTATGATTCTATGATCTTGTGTGTACATCCAGGTGAAGAAAAGTCCACTGCAACATCTACAGGACCACACTAATACATAGGTCACCATGAAAGTAATGCCTCCTATTTATTTCCACGGAAACTACAACGGATACAAAGAGCACAATAACACTGTTTGATACAGCAAATTCTCAGCTGCAAAACACTATTTTTCAAAACAGTCACCACCATTAGCTATGCATTTTCACCAGCCCTGAACAAGAGCCTGCATGCCACGCTTGTAAAAATCTGCACCAGTGGAGGTGACCACTGTTTCACAGCTGCTACGACAGTGTCATTGCTAGGAAAATGTTGCCTTTGCAGCCCATCTTTCATTGGTCCAAATAGACGTAAGTCAGAAGGTGCAAAATACAGACTATACGGTGGGTGTGGTAGGACAGTTCAGCCAAGACTGGCAATGTGTTCATGTGTTCCAACTGGCAGGGGGCCTGGCGTTATCATGTTGCAAGAGAAAGGTTGTCTTCTTCTCTGGTCTGATGCTGGAAGTCTGAGCCTTTGTCTTAGTCAGTGTTGCGATGTAGCAGTCAGAGATGGTTTGTCTGGGTTCCAGGAAATCCAGAAGGATCTCCCCTTTCACATCCCAACAGACAGTGCACATCACTTTACCCACTGAGGGCTGCCTCTTGAACTTTTTTATCCGGTGGGGAATTCACATGTTGCCACTGCATAGACTGCTCTTTTGACTCCAGCTCATAGTGATGACACTGCATCTTGTCATCAGCAATGATATGATCCAGGAAACTGTCAAATTCAGTTTCATCCTGGTTCAATAGGTCCTGACAGACGTGCATTCATGGGACTCAGCTTTGCAATATTCTAACATTGACACCATTGCTTCCAATGCATGAAGCTGATAGTCAGCTCCACATACAGTTCTCTGATTGTATGCACATGGATGAGCTGATGGAGACACTCTTTGTTTTGTGGTGGGATAGCTGTGCATGGCCATCCAGAATGTAGTTTGTCTTTCACATCACTGTTGCTACTGCTGAAACATACCACCCACTGCCTCACTGTGCAAACATCCACTGTTGGTCTCTATAAACATTCAGCAAGCATCAATGAATGCCAATGGGTGCAATTTTTTCTGCATAGAGGAATTCAATTCCACACCTTGGCCTCATACACACAGATGTCATTTTGTCAGACTGCCCCTCTGCTGCCATCTGTCCCACGGCAACATAATGTAACAGAATATTGGTGGGAAGGTTCAACCTCTACTGCCATACCACCACCATCTGCCTCTGATATCGTGGGCCAATGTAATAAAATAGGAGGCATTACTTTCAGAGCAGCCCTTGTAAAAAGTACTGATTTGAATGTCACAGAGCTCATTTCCTGATATCAAAAAATTCTCACCTTCACTGGAATGGAAAGTGTTAATGTTCTGAATAAAAGGTTTTCAACTGCAGTTGAATCATGTGAAGATTATCAGTATAGCAGCAATGTACAAAGGGGCTTCAGCAAGGTTACTGAGTTTAATATAATCCTCTCTATAGCTAAGCACAGTAATAGAGAACCCTGTGTTAACTGTGGACAGCATGTTGTGTGGGCTCAGTAATACTTTTAAAATATACAGGGAGAACAAGAAATCCCCAACATCTTTATTACACTCAAAGACAAAGATAGTAATAACAGACACACAACCCTAAAACACAAAGGCACAGAAAAGCCAAACACTCAGAGCTGCAGAATATTAGTTAGCACTCTCTCCTCAACCCTTCTCAAAGGGCACAACTACATCACCAAAAAGACAAGTTGTTATGACCACAATTTAAATGCAAACAGTAAACCTCTAGACCACTTCAGCTAGGTCTACTGAGAGGGAATATTACATCTGCTCCAAATCTGCGCCTAGCAAATCTGCGCCAGAGAGCTGTTCTTTTTTTTCTAACCACATTTAACTAAGATAAGGCTGGAAGAGAGTCAAAGACAACATAACCTGTGTGAATTCAATGTAACTACTTCACATTTCAACTTCTGGAACAGTCTTGGGAAAACCCTGCAGTTAATTTGTGCTCAATTGCAATTTACCTTCGTTACCTTCAGTGGTATTCAGCCAAGTTAGCATCCCCCTAGTACTACAGAGACATAAGCTAGGATTGCAGTTTTCATGGTATCCCTAAGGCACAGGGGTATAAACTGAACACATGCCCACATAGACACAAAGTTACCTTACACTGTTCCAGAATATCTTCCCAAGTCCCAGGACAGTCAGTCCCAGTACTACAATAAATGTCAACCAACATAACACAAAAATCCCTAATGAATTCCCCTGCCAGGTACCAAACTTCCGAACAGTAAACGTGTCCCGGGCTCTACTGCACCGTTTTGCAAGGGTCCTCTTTGAGACGGACTGGGAGCAAGCTGTGAGCCACATGTGCTGACTCATAAATTGTAAGCCGCAGAATTCAAAGCAAGTTCCTCACATGGTTGAAACACTCTTTACAAGAGGCAGACATTCATCCATGTGGCAGAGTCTGTAGGCACATCGTATTGCGTGAAGGGAGTTCAAAAGGAAACTCTTCACCACCACTGATAGGACTTAAAACCAAATGAATGACAGGGTATCAAGTATTCTGATGGTAAATATCATATGACATATTTCCTGTCACATCATGGAAGGGGCTTACGGGAGTCATCAGGAGCTCTGTAGGCATCTCTGACTGCAAGGTACCTCAAAAAATTTGGGTTGGGGATTTTTGTTCATTTGTTTGTTTTAAACATGGAATCATCTTTTATAAAGACTTGCTCCACACATTCCTAATCAATTTGTTGGTCCTTTGCTGGACTTAATCTAGTATTCCAAGTATTTCAGCATTTTTCTTGTACTAGGAACTCAATATGCTGCTTATTTATAAAACAACTTATCTGAAAGAAATTGCTCTAGAACACCAGAAAGCCAGCAACATATGTCTACAGCTACAGCATGGCCCACTCCCCGATGCAACAAGTATACCAAATATTTACAAGCTAAACCTCTTTTACTAATGTCTCTTTCTTCCTGTCTCTTTTTTTTTCGGAACAAAATCCGATGAAAACTATGCAGTATAACCGGAATGCCTATCAACTGGTTCTGAGAGGCTTCTGCTGCTGAAACCCATTTTGAAGCACTACCATTTCCAAGAAGTATCATCTGCCTTCAGCTCTTCCCTGGGACTCAGATGAGAATAACACCAGCTGATCGTTATCATAGCAAGACAGGTTCATGTTTTCTCTAAGATATTGTTTACACTCTTTAAGAAGGTAATTTTTCACATAGCAAAGATATCAAAAAATTAAATTAAATAAATAAATAAAGCATAACAGTTTGACCTTAATCAGACTCCCTTAGCATTCAGAGCCCAGTAGCTCAACAGACTCCCCACATCACAGATCAGACGGCCACATCATATATTAAAATTGATCTCTGTTTAGCTCATGGTGTTTCATTCAAGCAAATAAAGAACATAAATATCACTTTGGAAAAGCTTACGATTTGAAATATGTGATGGTAAATTTACAGCCATGCAAAGATAATTAAAATTCTTAGTCAAACTATGAAAATCAAAGTTTGGCAAATGGCTTGAAACAAATTAACTGAGGACAACTTCATCACCTCTCTCAAATGTTTTCCTTTACTACAGCTGTAGATATGCAGTTTCTCTCACTCAGCTTGTTTTCATCCACATTAAAATACCAAGAAAAGAGAGGGAAACTGGTAAAATATCCATCCATATGGAGCTGGTGTCATCTTAGTTGAAATTTACTGATCTGATCAAATGTGAAAGGGACTGAGGATAACTACACAACGTACTAAGGGGAAATGAAGGAACAGTATCAAAATAAACCTCAAATACAGAAAACCAACACATAAGCAGTACTATTACTCACAGTTACCTCTTCAGAGATTTTCCAGCAATACACCTGCCAACACTGCAAATGTAGCACTTAGTTATTATCATACTATTCTCATTTTTCAGCTAAAATCCAAAATTTTAGTTTTCATTAATTTAAAACAACACTGACAGAGAAACTGCAGTTCAAGTGTAAAAGTTTCTTTACTAATTTTTAAATGAAACTCTCCTGCTCCTCAAGCTGCCTTTGGAGAAAATCAAAACCTGTAAACATACAGACATTCTCTAGCAGCTTGCTGGGAGTCATATACTGTAAATGGTTTAGGAAAAATTCTCTCTCCGTATGACAGAAAACAGAAAGGTGGGAAAACTTGTGCTCAAAACACTGAAGCAACTTATTTCCAAATTCTAAAACAAAATATTGTACTTTCTTCCTGAAAAATCGGTTTTGTTTCTTCATAAGGGGTATCTGTTGTGTTAAAGGATGCTGTTCACCTAATGTATCTTTTCACTGAAGGAGATTACTTTGGGAACAAAATATCTCCCTATTAGCATTGTTCCCAACATTTGGTAACATAGGCAGCAGAGCTAATTTTCTGTCATTCAGGAAGAACTGTGGGCTTGCTAAACTTTTATCATCATCCCCTCTGAACACAGTAAAAATCGCTGTTAGAACTGATGGTTTATTAGATCAAAGCTACCATCAACAATGTCAATTCTGCCCGGTCATGTTAACAGGAAAATGTTTTATGAGTTCTACCACTGGGCATCCATTTAACTTCCAGCACCAGCTATGCTGTAAAATCGTGCACATAATTTATTTGGTGACCTGCGTGTGTGGGAAGCATTATCTAGGTGAAACTTCTCACAGTCTGACAAAATGCTTTGATTTGCACTGTTCAGATGATTGAACAAAGACTTTAAGCAATCACCAACAATAGCTTTTATCTCCAAATGTGCTAAAAGTGTAATACTATATACATGAGAGCAAGCCATTGCTTTAAGAGCAGATTTGATAAAATGGAAGTGATAGGACAAATATTACATTTTCAACTTGTACACATTTTGTCCATTAGGTTTAAATGTCGAGTAAAGTTCAGGTGTATCTTAAACATCATATTTAGCAATTTCCCCATAAATTATTCCCAATTCCCCAGTAACTGCTTTGCTTACATATAGCTTTAACTACACATCCATTCCAGTTAGGTGAAGTAAAAGAATTCGTATTTCCTCAAGCTATTGCTGTCTTTTCTTTTAGCAGTCTTTGAAACAGTTCCCAGCGCCAGTCTGCCACATGCAGTCAAGGACAGATAGGTATGCCATCAAAATCTGTTCCCTCTGTCACGGCAGAACTGATTTAATTACTCCTAATAATACACACAGTATAGAAATACAGGTAACTAATCAATTCCTACATAGTTCCAACAATACAGATTCAACAACTTACTGTCTGTCAGTGCAAAGGTACTCTTACCACTCTGCAAGACTTCCCAGCACATAGTGTACTCCTTCTCTACGTAATAAAAAGCATTTGATATATAATAATCTGACACATGCTGCAATGTCTCCCAGAAGAGATTCACCTCAGAGAGGAAATATGCTCAATAAAATATTACTAATATCTAGCATTTTTTAACTATCACTGTTTTTCATATAAAAATAGAAAGGGTTGTTAAGAAGTTACAGCACAGAATTTCTACTCTATTCTAATTTTTAAAAACATTCTGCTTTTATGGGCCTGCTTGATATTTCTTTTAAGCTCCGTATGACACATTCATCTACTTAATTTCCTTTTTGAGAAAGCAGCTGAATGAGGTATTTACTGACATTTTTACACAATAAACACTATAGGGAAAAAACAGCATGATCCTTGGGACACCCACCAGCTCTCACTACCCTCTACTCGTGTTCAGTATGTCATGCCCTTACTATGTGGCATCAGGTGCCACAGATAGATGGCATTTTGTTAATAATAGCTGCACTCAGAATAATTGTTTAAAGTTTGCTATGCAGCTGTTAAGAGATTTCAGAGACCCTGCAAGATACACGGAGTTAAACGTTTAAGCTGTTTTCCTATCTTGTTCTTCAAAACCTTAAACTAGAAAATCCCTAGAGTGAAAAACCAGAGAAAGGCTGCCATCCCCTTTAGGGTTAAAAGATGCTTTTGTAAGATTTTAGGTCAGATTAACCTTTTGCTCACAATAGGGCTGGTTATTGGTTTTATTTTTTACTGTCTTTAACACAGGTAAAAAATCAATATGAAGCGAGACAAAGGGCTCTGGAGGCCCTGGCTACACCAGCTTTTGGTTTGGCTCATGCACAATCCTACAACATGCTGAGGCTGGGAAGGATTAGCCTGCTTGTGTTGAGTAAACCGATGATACTCAATAAACAGTTTCTGTTGTAAACCCCTTAGGACGTGCAAAGCCACACTAGTTGGCATTAGACCAGATAAGCTGCCGAACCAGCTGTAATCTCATTTAGACCTGAGCTGATCCTCCTGTCCTTTCATTCCACAGGATCAAAGCAAACCACTGAGGAGGCAGCTGTATTATAGCAGCAGTGCTTGCTGGATGCGGCAAACATTTCATAAATTCCTCTCCTTGAAGCAAGCCTGCACATAATCTACCCAGAGCCAGTTCAATCAATGGATTTCTGAATTCATTAGTCTTATTATTACAGGATAACTGTTTTCTCCATATAGTGTGGTAGATGTTGCAAGCCAACTTTGCAAAACAGCTCTTATTGCTGACCATTTCTTTCTGGTAATGTGCCTTTACATTTTTTTTGTGCCACATGAAAATGATTTAAATCACTTCTATGCAGTAATTTTTTTTTTAAAAGACTGGAAATAAAACCAATTCACATATATTCAAGTAGGAAGCACTGATATATACTAAATTCTTCCAAGCATAATTACTTGCTACCTGCTCATATGCTTCCATGCATCAGTAATAATGACCAATGTTTTCTGAGCTTAATGACAGCAGATGATAATAGTGAAAGCAGAGATTATATCATTGTAGTAGCATAACAAATACAGACTAAAATTACAGATGTGAAAGGAGTCATTGTAAGAAAAAGATTTCTATTTCCCTTTTACTCTTTGTATTCTTTGAAATTAGGAAGAAGAAATATTTGCATTGTTAAAGAAATGAATAGCACAACTTAAACAAAACCACAAAAGCAACAGGTCTTTTCAAACTAAGCAAAAATGAAACCCAAGACACTGGGTCAAATAAGACTTGAGGGCACACCATTCAATTTCTGTACACTGTCTGGAGTTTCCACTGCATGATTCTAATTTAAAAAAAAAAATGTAGAGGGTAACCTTAAAAGCTTTAGAAGAACATAAAGTGTAATTCAGAAAATGTGTCAATCATTCCATTTCCCAACAGTAAAGTGTGCAATACAACACATACTCACAGATAAAGAAAGTAAAATCGCATTTGTAACTTACATCAGAATAGCCAAATACTACAAAAAACATTTTTCAGTCCTTCTTCGAGTTAGCAACTGTGTTACTTGTTAACATAAATACCAAAATTTTCTGGTGCAGTTGCATTGGCAAAAAAGGATCTAAGAATTATGCTGTATCAAAGTGATTCTTGTGTCACATACAAGTCACATAGCAGTTCTTGGAGAATGAACAGCAGCCACAGAACTAACTTTGGCCAGAAAAACAGCGAAGGCCAGGTAACCCTGACAACTACAGTAAAAACAGCAGTTTGTGACATATTTATTTATATTGGCTGCAAATAGCAATAAAATACATTCATGCACATGAATACAACAGACAGGATCTCGCACAGAGAACTGCTCCAAGTTACTGAGCACAAGATCCGTATCACTTCACACACACATCCGAACCTACATGACACAGATCTGTTGGACCTCCGTACCTGTCCATTAATGTTCTTAATCAGGATAATAAAAAGCTTCAGTAAACATCTGATTTTATTGTACTTTAACACAAGCAAATGCCTTGCAACAGATTACACAAACTAGATGTTTATTATGAAACTTTTTTAAGCAATAAAGCACAGATGTGCTAGAGCATGTTATGGGCAGCTGACAAAGATACACAGAAGGTATTGGCACCTATCATCTACAGATGTGTTAAAAAAACAACAACAAATCCTCTACACATCTCTTCCACTATCACACAGAAACCATCTGATGTGTTAGCTAATGATTCCCCTCTCTCCACTTCATTCTTCAGACATAAAGGGGTCCCATTTAACATAATCACTTAATAACAGCAAAGTGATGGGTATCAGAACCCTAATTCTTTTAATATTTGCAAAATCCAGCTCTTTGTAATAATAATAACACCATGATAGCAAACTGTAAAACTGTGTAATTATACTTTAATTGTATTGTGAGGCATGCATTAATCACAAAGTTTAAGTACCAAGGATGGAATTATAATAATTCTGTAAAACAAATTTAAGCTAGCTAAGTAGGTCAGAACCACTAGCATGCAACAGGAGACCTCTGGGAATTTATCAGTTAATGGCTATTTATGTGCAAATGAGTGCCCTCCAACCCTCCCAAATCCTGTGTAGCTGAAGGGTATTTCTGTTAACCAGGA
The DNA here is from genome assembly GCA_013396635.1 of Penelope pileata. Taxonomy (NCBI): domain Eukaryota; kingdom Metazoa; phylum Chordata; class Aves; order Galliformes; family Cracidae; genus Penelope; species Penelope pileata. Next base: position 249,914 of record WBMW01001907.1, on the reverse strand, counting down.
GCATGCTTAACTGCTGAGGCATAAATTAAACCATTTATTTGAATGATTTTAATTCTTCTCTCCCCCCACCCACTCTTACTACTCCCTCCACCCTCACTAGCAGCACAATTTACAGTATTAATTTACATGGAGATAGGATTGCTGAAGAGTTTTCAGAAATTACTTCAAGAGGAAAAAAAAGGAAGACCAAGAGAAAAACTTTCAGTAAGACAGTAGCAATGCTATACTTCATCTGCAAATCTTCCAAAGGGTGGGTAGAGTTATTAGAAATTCTTGAGTATCACAGTAGTACAGTGGAAACCCTTTCATAATGAACTGTAATGAAATGAAATTGCTTTATGTCCTTGCCTTCTAAACTTGGAGAAGACAATCAATGAAGCTCAAGGAGGATTTCATCAACAGTGTATTCTGTCGTAATGCTCATGAACTACACATGTATCAAAAGTCAAAAGTTTTCTTTAGAGAAAGAAAACAGCAAAAGTTTCTTGGCTGTTTAAAAAAAACTTCAGTTTTGGAGCTTGAATTAGAAAAAAACTGTAGTGACTTTTGATGTCTTAGAAAAATAGATGCCTTTACAAAACACTCAGAACGAAAATCTATTGAATTTTCACCATGATGCAAAATGTGCAAGATTTACAGAAAATATAAATAATTTCTGAGCACATACAACAATAATTCAGTGCAGCAACGTAATGCAAGTGTAACCTCAAGATTCACTCTTGGGCTTATATTTTCATGGTTGGATTTTGTTTGTTTTTTCCTTGCTAAGTACATGAAGACATTTTCTTGCAAAGCCTAGAGTGCCAGAATAATGAAACAGTAAAAGTCTGATTATTCTAACATCAATTAATCATAGCCCCCTGTTACCCTAAACAGGGTCATGTCTCCCCAATGTCTAATAATTACATTGTGAAGTCTCCTGACTGACTGAATATATTCACTCAGCGACATTTGGATAATCACAGCTATGCTATAGTTTATTATGTAAGAAATAAGATGATCACAGTGCTTTACTTGCTGATGTCATCTTTGCGCTTAATACAAAACTCCATGTAAATGTAACACATCAAACATGGACACATAACACTTTCTCCCCACCTAATGCCCTTGTAGAACCCCCGTGAATATATAGGTGTGGTGTGAATCTGAAAAATTCCTTGCGAGCAAATCTTTAGCAGCCTTAAAATATTTTAGGCAGACACCTGGAACGCTTACTCATGTATTTTCAAACGCACACCACCAATTGTTAATCAATACATTCCTGTCCAAGAAAACAAAGAACACCAATGAAAATATTTGCTTTTCTCCTCATTGACTTTTCCTAAATAAAAGAAGAACACAAAGAGCAGTAAAAGAAAACCTCATTGCCCTGGTAAGCCCCACATCAGCTGCCTGTTCCTGCCTTCTCCTGCCCCTCAATGAAAGATGCCACATTCAGGGCTGTGACGCACGCTCCTGCTGAGCATGTCACGGCTGCTGCGGCTGCCTGTGTAGGCCCCGCATTACCATATAGAACCAAGAAGGTTCTCCTTCTTAACACGGATTTGCAAGCCCGTACATTAGACCAGAGGCTTCACACCATTCTTTTTAATAAATGAACAAAACTGTTTGACAAAAAAAGTTCACTTGTGTATTTCTTTCGGAAAGAATGAGCGCAGCTGTATTCTGAGCCAGTGACAGCCCCTTGGTTACCTCTCCGCTCCCTACAGTGAGGAGCTGCAGTCTTGATTATGTCCATACCTTCCAGCCATTGGCAGAGGCTCAGCATTGCCCTAAGGCTTTAATTAACCCCGATTAGAGATAAACAGAGCGTTCTGGTTGTGAAAAAGAAGAGAACAGACAGTACCGCCAGCTTATCAGAGAACTAAAGGAGCCACAAACCCTTCTAGCCTTCTGCTACTTGGTCCCCCCAGTAACATTGTCAGAAGGGGAACCCTGCAAGAACACAAGGTGCACGATGTACTCCTTGTAGAGCACACTCTATCCTTTCCATTTTGTTTCTAGGGAGGATAGCGTGGCCTACAAGCTCAGGCTCATTTCACATTATGCATATTTTTGCAGTTTAGTACCACTGGAAGACAAGCTGGAGCATTTAGGCATCGGCAATTAATGGCACTTGGACTTGCTCCAAACCAAATAAAACACAGCAATGCACACGTTCATGTCCTGGATCAATTAGCTTTCTTTAGAAAAAGTCTAAAAAGCATTTCCAAAGTCATTTTCTAGACAGATTCCCATTCTACAACATAAAACCACTGAAAACCCAGCACAACTTTCAGCAGGGCCACCGCGCTGTGCAGGCAGCGCAGGCCACCCTCAGTCTCCCACTGCTGACCTTACAAATACTAATATGGCAGAGAAGGGTAAAGACATTATCTCTTTTCCTCTAATACCAGGAATTAAAGAGCACAGATACTACAAATCAAAACGAATGGCAGATTTCTAAAGTCAAATTGTTATGAAAGATTAGTTTCTGGTATAGTTTCTTTTCTACCCACTAATTTCTAATTTCTCTGGGGTTTTGTTCTGCAAGGAAAAGCATAGAATACTGTGTAGGAAGTATCCTTATTAATCCAGCACCAGCAGCATCAAGCATTCCTTTATTTCAAATCACAGAAACAAATGAAAGGCCAGTGAGTATCTCAATTTAAGGAGACCATCTCAGCACTCCGAACATCTTACAAAGACAACTCCAACAATTGTTTGTCTAATGTAGTCCCTAAAAAGAGAAAAAAAATTACATTTGATTTCAACTACTTTTTGCATCTGACAGAGTACCAACACTTGCAACCTACTCTAAATAGCCAAGCTAGACTACTGCCACAAATTAAGCCAATTCCTTCTTCACTGGCATGGAGAACAACAGACAACTTGCTGTCTGTCCAACAGCCTTTTTCATACTGGGTAACTTCTAGCATATCTCCCCTCAATCTTTCTCAATCCTCTCAAACTTGTACAAACTTCACTTCTCTCTCTCAAATTCAGCACTTGGCCCTCACTCTAGTTCCTCTTACTGATATTTATCCAAAATACCAGAGTACCTTTAAATTCTGTTTGGGCTGTTCATTTGAATTTCAGCAAAATACAGGATTATTTTTGTTCATGTACTATCTCAGACAAACTCTAACTCAGATATGCACATTTACTGCAACTACTTGTGATAAACAGTTCCTCATCTTCAGTGATCCAAAGGGAAATCACTAAACACTGATAATACTTAGAACACAATTCAAGCAATGTTGGGTCTTCAACACTAACTAGTTTCTTATGGAAATTCGCCTTTTCATTCCCATGGACTCACATCATTTTATGGTAAAAACTGTTTGTACTTGTAAAGCTACTGTTTTCCGTCCTCTTTTTGTTACAAATACCCAGAAACAAGCAAACTGGAAGCTGTTTGTATGTCCATGAAGAAATTTCAGCATGAGCAAATAATCCCAGGCGAAGAAAAATCAAATGATATATACTCAGGGAGAGTAGAAGAATAAACAGAGTAGCATACATTTAGATTTATCCCTTCTCTTCATTTAGGCTCTCAATTTATGAGAGGGCCAAGTTGTTTTTGCCACTGAAGTAGTCCCATAGTTAGTAGGAAGGGAGTAGGATGCTGCTAGGTTAAAGCTGTCAGTAACAAAATCTGAAAGAAACTTGAAGGAAGCAACTATTTTATCATCCTTGTAGCTATTACTCAGTTTCCTAAGAACCAGTGATGGGAAGGAAAAAACAAAACCAAGAAGACCACTCCACTGAAAGATTCAGTGGTTCAGAACTGCCCAAACCACTATAACGTTTGTGTTCTACACTTGGTTTTCATCTTCTGCCATTAAGACAAGTATATCCATTTGTTCAGTTAGCATAAGGATTGTCTTTGAGTTCATTCAGATTTTCTTCTCCTCTTTAAAGGTCAACTTTCTTTAAAACACACAGCCACAAAATACTTCTCCTCCCCAGGGACCGCCTCTTTCCCTGGGCTAGCCATGGAGATACAGCACAAAGGGAAATGCATTTTGTGGAACAGTACGTGCAAGATGTTCAGTGCAAGTAGATGCCCAGTCTTAACAAGGCTACAGTGACTTGTGCTTGTCCCAAAACACTCAGTGGTTTATCAGTCAGGTTTGTCATCCAGCTCCTCTGCTAAGAGAAGAGAAACACACAGGCATAGATGCACACAGGCAGTGCCCTTGAGTACAGCTGCACAGCTTCACAACTGAAAGCCACACGCTTTCCCCATGCCTGTGCAAGCTGTCAGTAGGAGGCAGCATTGGCTCTGAGAGCAGCGGCTCTGCACCACAAAGTAGTTGGGAGCTAGCTTCATTCTTCTGTCATTATATAAGCAAGATGACACTGTTCTCTAATCCAGCCAAAGCTGATAAGTACCATCAACCTGTCACTTCCTACATTTCAAATTCTAACATTGCAGCATCAAAGAGTTTTTACATTTCGATTTCTTTTGCTGGCAGCGGTCGGTAGCCTCTCATTCTCCCACGGTGTTCTAATGCAGCATTTGCACACCGGGGTTACTCCCAGCCTGAATAGCAGGTCATCCCCTACTCACTGAGCTCATCTGCGGCCCATGTGCTAGGCAATTTAGATCCAATCAGCCCTTATTTAGCTCAAGAGTAATGAGCAGCATAGTGACACAGACTTAAGCCTGACCCTCAGGACACTGCTCATCAAGCAGTAAAACTGTGACAAAATCATTCATCTTCCACCCGCTGGCAAGAAATAATACTCGCACTCACTGTATTACTTTTTCAAGATATAGGGAAAAAAAAGTCCTGAATTTTCATGATGCGAGACATTAATTTGCAGAAAGCTGAATTCCCTTAAACCCCCCTGTTGCTATGAGCTCACCAGGGGGAAATAGGCCTTAGGAGACTGAAATGGAATAAAGAAAATTGCTTCAGCTTTCTTTTCATTTTAAATAAGCCTTAAATCTGACAAGAGATATCCTAAAGAGAGAAGATATATATATCTTGTAAGGTAACGAAGAAACAATCAAAATTAAGAGATTAGAAGGCTACTGGTATATAATGGTCTTATTGGTGAAAATATTTCTTTGTCTAACATCCACAACCAAAAATAAAAAAAGTCATTCTTACGCCCTGTGCAAAGAATAAAAGAAGGAAAACACAGGAAAACTGGGAGGAAAACAGTTTCAAAAGTGAGACATGTCCATGAGAAAACAAGCTTGCACTTATGTCCTTCAGGGAGCACAGATTTCTCCAAACAATTGCAGGGTCCCAGCCAGCAGGTTCTCAGCACACCTGGATATGGTTTTAGGGTTTTTTTGTGGATTTGCACCTTCATAACAGAAAGTCTTCTACTGTTGTCACATAGGCCACAAAACCTATGTGAATTATTTTTTGGTAGGTAAAATAAATGCAATGGATGAAAGGCAGAGAAGCATTTCAATCTGTAGCACAGGGGAGAGAGCTGCATATCTTTGTAGTTAACGTCACAGTATGACACTTGAGTTCCTTTGGCTTCACGTATCTAATGAGATTGTTGATGCCCAAACACTGCCAATCAGAAGATCTTTGACTGCTTTTGTTATTCCAGTTTGTTCTTAATGTGATTCTAAGGCAGACGCTGTGTTACATCCTAAACACCAATACGAAGTTGATTTTAATCAATTATTCAGCTCTCATGTGACCTTCTACTGATTCAAGAAATTGGACAGTGAGAAGTGGAAGTAAATATTCTTGCAAACTCCACCCAATGTTAGGTATACAAAGAAACTTTCTACAAGCAAAGTACGAGGTACACAGTTGCAGGGCACACTGTATCCCATTCCATCGGTGTAGTAATGCTTTCAGAGCAGAGGACACACAAAACCCTTCAGTTTTAAGCTAGTTGTAACTAAAGTTCAGAACACAAGGGACAAATATACGAAACATTATTGTGCACATAGAAATCCTGAAAAAGAACCTCAAGGCCCACATAAAGTAGGATTAAGAGAAAATTTCCATTTTAATTATTAGTCACACCTTCATGCAGTAATTGTAGCTAAGAACACATCCAGTTTTCCCACAGAAAACTGTAAGATTACTTGAAAGTATTTAGACACAGCAAACTTTTTAAGATACTGCTGTATTCTAGAGCAGTGCTTACTTCCCATACTCTAAAGCATTTAAAGACTAATTTACTTTACATTCAAACATCATCTTTATTAATACTATTAATGCACTTAAAAACAAACCAAAAAAAACCCTAAACTACTTTAGACCTTAGGTCAAACTAGCACAACCAGACATGTTTGCTCCCCAAATTTAAGATCTATGTTGCGAAGTCAAAAAGGAAAGATTATTTTCCATGTAGGTGAAAAAATTCACAGCGATATTTAATGACTTCCAAGTGGCCATTCATTAAGTCTGGCAGATCTAAGAATCAAACTAAGATCTCCTGACTAAGAGTGGTTTAGTCACAGAGCTACACTGCTTATCTGGGCATCACAGTTGGTAGCTCTAAATATACTTATAGGATGGAATGGATAAGAGAAGGTTTGTGCTCTTCCAAACTCCTCTGGAAATAGTTTTCAGAAGTTCAACACCAGAAAAATACATTTTACAAAGACTAACACTAAAACCCCTGAGGGGGAAGAAAAGAGGAAGAAGGGGGAAGGACCTTTCTATTCTCCTCATGAGCTTATCTGCTGATTTACATGGCAACAGAGAGTGGGGGAGAGGCTCCCGTTGGTCTTGGAAAGCTCCCCACAGGGTGTTTTGATGGCAAGTATAACGCAAAAAAAATTACAAATGACTATCCATTTCCATAGCAAAGATATACTGGATAATCCATTCCTATCGTGATTTCTCTTACAACCTCAAGGCTAGACACACTAACAGACCGAAACATCCAGTTCTGCTGTTACCCATGGCCCAGTTATTACTGTACTTTTAATTAGAAGCATGTTTTCCTGAGAAGCATTCATTTAGAGCTTTTAAAATATACGCACTGAAATTTCCAACAACTTTTCACGTCCTTCAACATAGTACACAAGGGGCATAAATACCCAAGAATTGTTTTCAAAATAAAATTACTCTTTATTATGTTATTAGGTTTGTGGTGTTTCTCATTTCTCCTATGGGAATCAGAAGTACGTCTCTCTGAAACTAGGCAAAGAGGTTTGGAGCACCAGCAGTGATTTTACACCCAGGCATGTACCTGCATTTTTATGATCCTGTAACTCAGTGCTAATGTACTACAAAAACCAAATACCAGGACAATGATAATGAGTGAAAGCTCATGTCAGAGCAATACCTGATTACAAAAGAAGACATGTTAACATATTTCAAACATTTCTTTTAAGAATAACATATTGCAATGCTGAAACCTACTGTTTCCAGGCCCCTGGTAAATCTCCCTGAGCCTGTGTCCATTCCTACAGTGAGTTCTGTCAAATCCATTAAATGCCTGTATCTTTATTAACCTAAGGTTTCTTTCCATGTCATGAGGCACTCAGATGATGGGAAGTGCTAGAGATTTGGAACAAGTGAAAGCACACATGGGGAAGCATCCTGCATTAACCTTCTGTTAAAAAAGAATAAAATCAGGATTTTAAAGCACTGTTTACAAGCAGAAACAGAAAATAAAGGAAAAACAAAGGCCTGAGCTAGATGATGAATGTTTCAAGTAAATACAGGAAGGAAGCACTTTGTACTTATTGTTTTTGTGGGTTTCTTGAGTGTTTATTGTTTATTTTACACTTGCTTCTAAAAAGGAGACTGTATTAAAATAAAATCTTACACTTCATACTGAATTTCACTATGAAGATCAAATACTTGGAAGTGCCAGCAAGTAGCATCTTGTTTCCAATTATCCACTCACCACAGATCAAAAAAGTAATAAAAATGAGTTCTCTTGCCAAATCATAGTTCTATTTAAATATATGGACACCAGAATAATCACAATGATAAAAATTAAATAAAAAAGAATAATTATTTTAAAATTAAAATAGTATAACCAGAGGTAAATACAACAATCAAAAGCTACCAGTACTTTTCTAGCAGATAACAAAATAGGAAAATACCTAGAAAGGATTATTTTAAAACACAGTAGTCTAAAAATGGTGTAGGCAGTGGTCTCTTCTCAGATGTCCCTTAAGAAAAAAAGAAAGGAAGAAAACAAGCCTTCCATCAAAACCTCGTATGCAAAGTTTTAGCCCAGAGCAAGTTTTCACAGCTATGTTACAAACCCTTGAAAATAAAGGTTTATAATGGAAGTGCTGACAGACCCTTAACCATAGCAGCATGAATACCTATAATTAAAGAAGAGCTTTTGGCTACACCTCACTCTGCAAATGAAAGATTGCTATTTTTACAATACCCTCAAATGAAAGCAACTGGGAAACCTGGAATGTGATTCTAGCAATGCAGTAAGATATGTTAAAGGAGACTGCTAAAAGTATTTGACATTTTAAGCTTTAAATACTGAGGCATTTAGTTAACACAAACTAAGCCAGTATTTTTATAATGCTCCTTAATCAGCAATAAAGAATGCTCCTGTGAGCCATCATCTGGGGTTAGAAGAAAGTGGCACATGAAGATATTTCCTAACAGCCTAGAGGGAGCTGCTTCTCTCTTTAATCAGCGATCTCCATTCCCTCCTACCTGTAAATTCTCTGTTGTACAGTTATAAAATTATTACAGTGCAGTGTACAGAAAAATTACATTTATGAAAGGCCAACTATCTTTTATCTGCCTGAATTTTAAAAACAGAAGAGAGAATTGCACTGAACCATTTCATCCTTTCCCACATTTCCAAACAGATGAGCTGTTCTGAGTCTGGTTAAGCCAATAACACTTTCGCCTCAAGTTAGCACAGTCACCCAACTCTACTGAGCAAAGAAAATATTTTTAGTGTTGTTTTACTCACATGGCAACAGAGGACTATCTTCAGTGAGTCTGTCAAAGTAGGAGAGAGAACCAGCAACATTTTACTGTTTGCCATACCACTGAGATCACAAAATGTTTATAAATCTTAGGGAATTAAACTTTGTAATCAATGGGATAAACAGGCAGGTATCCAAATGTACAAGTTGAAATAAAGAACACTTAAAAACAGGGCTTTAATAATATCTCACATGCCAACCAGAATTTCAGCAAGTTGGTAATTCAAATATTTCAGCAGATTTGCTTTTAGTAAGAAAAGGTCTGCATATTGTACTGCTTCTTGCCCACAATGTCTTCACAAGTCTGTAAAAGACTTCTGTGTTTTTCTGTCTATGTTACAAGAGGACTACATAACCCTCAAATTTTGGAAGGCTTCAGAAGAATGTCGAATTACAAAATAGGCAACTTTTTCACAAGTCTCCCTACTTCATCTTTAAAGAAAACAACAAATGCTCGGTATTAGTTAATGGAGGAAATGTCAAAGCATTTTTGAAGTCTCCAATTTATTCCAGTAAATACATTCAGTTGAACTGAAATAATAAATAATAAATCAACTAAACTTAGTTTTGTGCTTCATCTTTTTTCAAAAGGCTGCCTGAAAAAACAGTTGTCTTTGGATGTATAAGCTATTGACAGCTGCAGTCAAACCAGTAGGCAATAATAAGGAACCTAGTTAAAGAGAGACCTCGCATATGGGCCTCGCTATTCCTATTATGCACTCATTCACAGTTCTTTCCACATATTTCAGTCTTGCACATTCGAAGTAATGGCAGATGAATAGCTGCCTCTTAATATCTTAAAAATATCTTCGGGCTTCAAACTGGAGGACTACCTTTAAAAGGCATCAGTAGACAAAAATATGCTTATTGAAGGGCACTGTGGATGTTGAAAATCGAACTAATACATCAAAGCAAAACTGCTTGAAAGTGGTAAAATATGATTTCCTTCTTTTCTAGACAAGAATTTTCAGACGAGTATTTAAGTCTCCATAACTGTTGTATTTGCTTGCAACTTTGCTGAATGAGGGGGGAAAGATGAAAACTAGAATGAAGTCTGAAAAACAGAATATTCACTGGGGAAAGGAAAAAAAAGCCACCATAAGAACACATCAAGAAATTTAGTACAAACAAGTTTTGGAATTTTCTGTGCCAAAAGCAAGATGGTATTCTCTGAAACTGTAGCATCTGAATAACTTTCTACTGCATCAACAACAAAGGTATGCTGTCCCTGATATTTTGTAATGAATTAGTGACCTGAAAGAGTAAGAAAATATTCTTTAGATTCTAAATGCAGCAAGGTATTGGTGGATCTCAAAATTTACCATTCTGTCAGAGTCCTTCAAAGTTGTCTATTTCCTTTTGCTCTATTTCAGTAGGAAATTAATATGAATTACAGTTTAACTCTGAACACAAAAACAACACACCAGTCTATATCCACAATCTAACAAAATAACTTACCGAAGTCTGGCTATAACAACCTGAAGAAAATTCAAGACCATACTCAGTTCAGCTCCTCGACAAGCAGGCAGCAGCATACTAAAGCCATCATTTAGCAACTTTTCTTCAGAAAGGCTCAAGTAGCAGCTGGTCTCAAACACTTCTTGGACACCATCAATGTACGTTGAAAGTAGAGTCCAGAGATTTTGTTTCTGTGTGTAGTCATTTTTGGTTACCAAAAACTCCTTTGCCTTGTCACGAAACGCATTTGAGAGTTTCTCAGCTAGGACACTGATATCCAGGTTCTTCTCAACATAAATCAGAAGGAAAGCAAAATGGCCTCTCCAAATGAGAGCCCTCTGAGACAGGGTAATGGAGGATGGCGTCAGGAAATCCAAAAGATCTAGCACTCGACTTGCTATATCTTCTGTCTCAGCAACAATTGCTAGCATAAGGAACAGGTTAAAAAAGTTCTGCAGCCCCACTTCTGTCAGCTCCTGCATTCTTTTCCGATGGAACTTTGAATAAATTCTACATTAAAAAACAAACAGAAACAAAACTTCAAAAACTAACAAAACAAAAACAAATTTTCTTGAAGTATGCAATTTTCTATCTACTTGATACACACAAAAAAATTATTTTCATGCTTTTAGTTTACAGGTACTCTCTTACAATAAACTTTAATTTTGAAATATCCTTTTTTCCCTCCCCTAATCTCCTCTTTGAGCTAATGGAACACAGATTATTTCAATTTCTGCTTCAATCCAACATATTAGAGTTTTCAACTCAGGTACAGCCTCAACAACCTCTAGTAGAAAGTTGAGCACAATGTTAGGAGCACATTCTCTACTTGGCAATGAGTTTCCTCCCTACTATGCCTTCACATCAAACAAGCTTAGCCCATGAAGGCTGCTAAGAAAAGAATTAATTCGTTAAATGGCATCTCTCAGTAATGATAATTCCTGTATCCTAACTTATTTTCTAGAAACAATTGTTATTTCCAGCTGGCACCCTGAAAACTCAAAAACAAATGAAAAAACAACAACAACCAGGGAACCTCCTTCCTTAGGAAGGATACTGATTTCTTTAGATACCAATTTCTATTCTTATATTATACCACCAAACTTCACCCAGCTCACCACCACTGCAGTAAAATGAAAAGGAAAATTTCTGATGGAAAGCTCCTTTTCTCCATAGTACTTCACTATAGCCTGTACTGCCCTGTATAGTAGACCTGTTCTATGAACCGAGGACTACAAGTTTGGAAGAAAACAAGGAAACTGACGCATTTGGGAGAGAGACCTCTATCAAGCACATAGGTGTCCAATATTTTGGTTTGCCTGGGCCACGCTGAGCGAAGAGAAATTGTCTCAGGCCACACATAAATTATATAATAAATGTATATAAGTAACAAAACTTTTGTTTTTAAAATTTTTATTAAAACATAAAATAGAGGGCAACAAAAACATAAAACTAGCGGATTGGATGCATACAAAATCCAGCAGGAAGATTTTAAGAAACTTTAAGCTGTACTTCTTATATGATAGCACTCAAGTTATACGTAGCTGATGGTGAGAAGCACTGCTGCTTTGCAGCGACAGGCAAAAAGCAGAAAGCTTTTACACAGCTGTCTTTCATGTGACCTTTGCTCAGATCTAGACTTTTAAGAAAAAGTCACCATTCTCATGACAGAGGAATAAGATGAAAATGGGTTCCTTAACTGTTTATTTGTGAGATTAAAAACTTGGGTATATGTGTCACCTTTAAATTAAAGTGAATTCCACATAGAGTAATTAAACATCCATAAAGGCTGTTTTCCTATCCTGTCACCTGGAAAAACATTTGGAAATGGTGCTGAGGTTATCAAATCTAGCTACCAAAAATTATAGCAAATCCAATTAATGTTGTTTAGTAGTAAATTACTACTGACAGGCATTTATGTTCTTCATGCATCAATTAAAGCTTGGTTAGCTGCTGAAAACAGAGTTCATCCCAAAATCATAGCTGTAGGCTGATAAATTTTGCTACTTGTGTAATTGATTTATTCAAGTCAGAAGTGATGAATACTGGTTGAGCAAACTGACGAAGTGTGTGTTGTGTATTATTATTCCCCCTCTTAAATTAGACAAAGTTACAAGCTATAACAACACAAAAACGTAAGTATAATTTGTTTTCAGCAAAAATGAAACAGGCTAATTAAAATTACTAACAAAGCAAGACACTGATTCAGTATCTAGTAGCATATCTCTTTCCATGTGTAGTTGTAGCAATTTTTATACTCAACTGACTGTATTGACTATAACAACTTGAAGTTTACATAGACGGTGCATGTATCTTCCTCTTCTGATAGCAAAGATAACATTCCTTTTTCAGAAGAAACATACCACATAGCTTTGTAAGGTCTGCATGTACATGTGCATTTTATCTGTTTTTTTAAATTTACATAAAAAAGTATGAAATTAGTACCTAGTAAAATCTTCAAAATCAAAATTGACAAAAACAAAACTAATTGTTATGTCCAATGAAAAAAATTATAAGTTTTGGTGCTTTTAATGATCGGTACGGTATCATTACTGGAAGTTTAAAGGATTCAGTAAGTGTACACAACATCAGGATTTTGATTTACAGCATATATATTTTATGTTTTTTTAATATCATGACTTAACTCTTAATTACCATGTTTCAAAGTTAAATGAAAAAGTAAATCACTCACCAAAAAATACTGTCAAAGATGTTGGCAATCATAAAAAGAAAAAGGAAATACAAATGGAATTGCAGGCATAGCAAGAGTCAGGCTGCATGTTCTTGGACAACATGGCTTACATGAAGCTCTAAACAGAATTTCTGTGCTTTAATTATATTACCTTACTGGCAACAAAGCTGTACCACTGCATCGGTTGCCAGCATACCAAATTCCTGGCTGGTGGGATGAAGTAAATCATCACAGGCTGTGGATGTCAAAGTGACTCTTGGACCCAGCTATACACCTGACACAACCTTAGCTGGCAACAGCAACTTAAGGGAACAACTACCTTCTTCAACACATGAATCACTCTGTATTCTACACCCCTTTTACTTTCTCAGAAGCACAGTGCCCCACTTCCCTTTAGCATGTGGCTCTAAGGTCCACACAGTTAGACTGACTAGATCTCTTCAAGTCTGAAACAAGCTAAACAGCAGCCATACATACCGTCCTTTAATTTGTTTCCAAGGATGCACGCCATTGTTCTCTGACGCTTTCATCATCCGTGCCAAAATGCTGAGAAAAATGAGGTAACTGTTGCTGGACTTGTACAGGGTGGGGATCTGCTGTTCACAACAGCAACTTTTCACCAACTCAAGCATTGACAAAGAAGTTTTACTAATATTTGCCAGACCCTTCAGACCAAGCCAAGGAACAGTAAAGGAACTGTTCTAAAAGAATAAATAAAACAACTAAATTAGATAAGTAATATTAAATGTTAATATTTCAAAGACAGTAAGACACAAACCTTCACACAAACAAAAGGGCAAGTTCCTACAGCTCCAATAATAAAAACACATTGCAAAGTGCAGTGTCTCCACAAAATCTTAAAATAAGTAGTCCTGATGAAGAATAAAAATACATTCTCATTTATTCTATTGTGGCATAATGTAACAGACCATAGCATATGTTTAAACATGATTTCTTAAATAAACATAGGAAATTTAGAGACACTGTCATTAATTAGTCACTTTTATGGCAGTATAGTAACTAAGTTTGGCTAAAGGGGAATCTGAATTAACTGCTAAAAATTGAAGACTGTCCACATGCAATTCTATATTTTTATATACCCGTCTACTTACCAGGTTCTTGCTGTAATAATCCCAGAGTACGGTGACAACAGCTAGGTTCCAGTCCCAGAAACTACACAAAGTCAAACAGCACTGAAGATGCATTCGTAACTGTTCCTCTAACACACCAGTCTTGCAAAGGGAACAAAAAGTTCATTGTAGGAGGGGAGCATTACCTTGCCTACCGATAAATCCAATATTATCAGACTACTGAGAATGATTTCCTAATAAAAGCATTATTTCTAATCATGTAATGTTGAATAAATGGCAACTGCCGATACAAACAATGAACTAGAGATAAGCTGACAAACACATACATTGTTGTCCAAGGCATCCTGCAATCCAGCCAACAGCTCATCATGCATCTTTTTAGATGTCCACAAATTTGTAGAATATTAAGGTAACAGAAACCTCAATATTGTGAGCCTAATTTGAAACACGATTGCATGATACAAGACCTCACAGAGCATAAATAGGGCTTGAATGCATAAGCCAGCTAATGTTTAAGTCTTTCTGTCATGTATATCTAAAGGAAAGTTCATTCACCATTGATACAGAGAGAAGGCACATCTTGAGAGTTCATGTTTCTTTTGATAGTACAGCAAACAGGAGGATCTTTTATTCCTGAATCACGTCCCTTGTTAAACTTCTGTAACATTGCTATATTGATAACATCCTAGACAACACTAGATGAACAGCAAATAAGGCTCTGAACTATTACCAATGAGTTCCTTTGCAAAAACATTTTTAATATTTTTTTCAGTTCCAGACTTTGCAGACAAAACACAGAAGTAAACAAAAAAGGAAATTCCAAACAATTTGACCATAGTGAAGCATTCAAGTTTCAGCTATGAGCTCCTGACAGTAGGATTTATCACATGCAGCTTTTGATGCAGAGAAATAGGATGTGAGGATTTTTTGATCAGCGCTAGGATGTATGGAGTTCTGTATTCAGGCTGAAATCATGTGTTTAATCTGGCTTATTTTCGACATTTACATCTACTTTAGGACGACAACACCCTGGAAGGGCTCATTGTCTCTACTTCTACTGTGAGGAGAGAAACCTCAACCTACTTTTAACTTTCAAATACATTTAAATAAATACTACTCAGGCTTCAAAATCCTAAATGCATAAAATGAGCTAAAGAGTGATAAAAAGGGGAAGAAAAATAAAGACACAAGGTGGTTGGATTTGATGATCTTAAAAGTCTTTTCCAACATAAATGATTCTATGATTCTGTAAGATGAGTCTTACAACTTAAAATCATTGTGCCAGGAAGGAGAATGAACAAAATCTCTTTCATGTATCAGATAAATATCTGAAGTTATCTCTTTCAGTTCCAACTACAGTGTTGGATCCTGGACTACACAAAGTCCTGAATTACATGTACCCCAAGTTGATTTACTTCAGAAAAAGCTTAACAAAAATAATAAAATTTAAAAAAAAAAAAACTAAAACAAAAACCCCACCCACTGATGTCAAGTAATGGAAAATATAACATTAGGTTGCATGGTTGTTTTTTGTTGTTTTTAATGGTCTTTCATTAAGTATGTTACTGGAAGAGAAGAGCTTTTGTTCTCACTCACAATGCTACCTCATATGGTTTACTGTGTCTTAGCTCTGCTTATATATCCCCTCTGCTCAAGTTCTGCCCAACTTCTAATCATGTCTGTCTTCTCTTCTCATGAACAATTAATCTAGGGAATATGGCTTCTGAAGCGGAATATTTCTAAAGAAAGTTGAAAACTGAAAAGTTGTCATAGAAAACTACACATTCAAGACATTACATGTAACATACATATATATAAAATATAAACGTCTACAAATGAAAGGTGATCCTCAAATATTGTTCTTATATATGACATAAATACCTATAGAATTGGTAGTCTCCCCAAAATAAAAACAATTTCATCCCCAAACCAAAAGACAGAACTGTAGCCATTTTCAACAATTGCTGTTTTTTTAATGAATAAAAGCAAGAGTTTGGATATAAAACATAAACTGCAGCTAAACGTATCTATTTCTCTAGAGACATCTACTCAGTTACAAAAGATGATAGAAAACCAAACAAATCACACACACCCTTTGGAAAGAGGATGCTTAGTTCTAAAGGTATAATTCATGCTCAGGATTATATTTAGTACCTAATTCAACAAACAACAACTGTTTCAATTAAACTAATTCAACAGTAAACATGGTATTTTGAGCAGCTTCAATTTCAACCATTATTTATGTTTCCAACAATAGTTTTAGAACAGTTTCCAAAACTGAGATAGCACTGAATGCTTTATCTCAAATTTAACATGAAACAGTTCTCCAGACTTCAAACTCCCCTGGGATTAATGGATTCTCTCACTGCTCTTTTGCTTAAAATGGTCTCCTGCACTGCTGGAAATGCTATCTGAACTCTTGAGGTAGTCAGCTTTTAATTTATCGCAGAAGGGAGGAACACCAGATACTATCAAAATGATAGTATTATCTAAACACAACATTTTTCTATTATGACCTCCTACCGAAATAACAAAATTGGTTTCCTAGAACTACAACAAATAACTCCATATTTCTTTTAGAGTAGAATTAAACACTGAAGTAGTGAAGGTATAATAAAATTGAGGCAGAAATCAAACAATCATGAAGCTTTTATTACTCCAAATGAGAGAAGGCTAATAAGACAGACTGCTATCATTTCTACAAATGAAAAACCTTTTGATTCTCACTTACAGTTTCTAAACACAAATTCATCTTATACTGACAACTCATAAATTTAGTCAGTTTGATGTTGCCTAGAATACAAATACAGATGTTTAACATTTGTTAATACTGTCACTGCAATTTTCATTTTGTAGACCAGCTCTACCTTTGTCATTAGTGCCAAAAGAAAAATCCAAATTACAAAAGAATTAGGAAATACCTCATGTAACCACTTACAGCTGTTTTTGTGATACGGATGGGAAAGCTTTGAAAACAATTCTTCATATGAACTCTATCCATTAAGAATTATTAAAAAAAAAAAAAGAGAGAGCAATTTCTGGCTGAGAAACTCACCAATCTGTCAACTGCTTGAGACTGAGACAAAGCAGCAGTCTACGCTTGCCCAAGTATCTATTGCTGCTCCTGTCTTTATTTACAACCCACAGAGTATCTTTACTTCCTACCTGCATTGGATCTCCCTAACTTGAACAGCGCCTTCACATTTTTTCCTTGCATAGCTACATTCTTGGAAGCAAGAAGTAACTACCTGAAGACAAGGCACTGCAGCACACCTTTGCCACCTTCACCTGAACATGGGACACCTTCCTTAGGAAGCTTTTATCACCCTCAAAACCAGGTGCATGCTGGATGAAGGTATCTAAGGCTCTCTGCTGTACCTTTTTCAGATGCTTTCGAACACATAAAAATATGCATACTTAATTTAGTCCCCTTCTTCTCCCCCATCCTTTGTATATTCCCACTCACCTTATGTTCCTACATTTATCATGTATAAGCTTTTGAAGTTAGGGAACAATTAGCACGAGTGGATTACGAGGTTGACAGAGAGCATCTGAATCCAGTGGTACTAAACATAACTTGTTTTTAACCTCCCATATACTTAAAAAAAAATGGAAGTTCTAATCACTAGTTCCTGCTCTGTCTTGCAAATGAGAAGATTCACTACTACAATTTCTTTCAACTTATTCGCAGAGCTTTACTGTGCATCTCTAGATAAAAGATTGCATGCTTAGAAAGACGGCTTAGGTAGGATTCACCAAGAAACTAGAGCCAAGCCTTAGTGGGCAATATCTTCAGTACTGTCCCATTTTGTCCCATCATTCATTCCAAAGAGCAGTCTTCTCCCTTCTTTCCCTGCTTGTTCATGTTCTACTACATTACTGACTACTTGATACTTCATTGTGCTTCCTATTCCTACTTTTTTCTGGTCTCAGGAATACTCACTTAGTAGATGATTGAAAGATACAATTGTGTAGCCAAAAAGGTAAGAGCAGCCACATGAAGCTGAGAGATCAACAGAGGAGATGGACATATCCACAGGTAAAAGAAAACCTCCCTCCTAGAAATTGTCAAGAAAACTGGTGTGCAAGAAAAGGAAGAGAAGTGCATTTTTTTAACATACGTACGTAATACACGCATGGTTGTGTAGGGACGGGTAGGTGTCTCCTCAGATTGACAGTAATAGTCGCAAACATAGCTTTCGCAAATAGGGGTTTGTTTTAAAATCCAGCAATAGTTGCCTTTGGAACTTAAAACAGACATTTGCTGTGTATGACTGTGTCATTAGTGACTCGTAACTTTCTGAACTGAACTATCTAGCTGACTTACTAAACGGTCTACAAATCAATACTTGTTTAATAAAAACATTTTAAAAGCTGTATGTTTTAAGTATATTCAACTTCAGAATAATGTTAAAATAGTAAAATTTCACAATGAATTTTGAAAAAAATATGTAACTACAAGCATTCTCTTACCATCTTCAAATTACTGATATACAGAAGATGCAACACAGGAAAATGGTTAATAAACTATTCAGTTCTTATGCCTCATATCACATATAAATTTATTCAGTTTCTCTCAAAGAACGGTTAGCATCCAATAAATGACGTCATCATTGTAATCTATATGCACAGCACGTATATTCAACTATACACTGTGAAATCATTCAAGAAAAGTTAACCTTTAATTAAGCCAAAGGAACTGTATAAACAAATGCTAGTTTACATGTAAGATGATTTTTTAGCTTCTAAATAGCCAGTCTATTGTTTCAACTATCCTAACAACTACAAAATACATTTTTGTAAAAACTGTAAGAACTATTTTTCCTTACTCCAGCTTCAACCATGTCATTACTGCATCAACAAGGCAGTAATAGTAATGAAAAAAGAATTGATTCATCTTCTGCTTTCAGCAACTGAACTTAATAGGATTTTTTTCTTTTACTTGAAACCAAATACTAAAATAAACATTGTTGTTCTCTTTTTAAGCATAGAAAATGTAAAAAAATATATTTTTATGGGTGTTGCTGTTACAACATTTGCAATTTGTACCATGCAACTTCGTAACAAATTTAGACAGCTGCAACGTAATATATTTAAAAATGTGATGAACAGCATATTTAAAAGCATTTTAAAAGGAGGTCAATTCTGACCTCTGGGCCGTGAAGCATTGCATTAACAGTTCTGCAGAAAGAAAAATGATAAGGTATGAAATGAGTGCTCAGAAACTAGAACCTTATCAGTAAGAGTTTGATTCAAGCCTGTAAGACAAATTGCTCAGCAAGGCAAGTCACCTTCCTGCTGTGATGAGGATATAGCTGAATTTTCAATGCAGCTGACTATCTCCCTCATCATGTCTCTTCAACTTGATATCCTTACATTCAATATCTGGTTTACATTTTCTAAGCATCCAGTTCTTATTCTGAATACATCTTGTCTGAGTAGCCATATACCTACTCTTCCAGGATAATTATCTTTTTCCTTTATCTGACAATTTAGCATCAAGCACAACCACTTTAAAGCAAGCATAACTGCTAACAAGGAAGGAACTGTATACTGCCATAGTTCAGCTACATCAAGGTTTTTCATTTACCTGTGGTAAATATACTAGAGTTCCAAAAATACACTTGTTAGTTGGTCTTTGATTCATGCACTATCTTTTCCAGAAAGCATCTCTGACACTTCCTGTATTCATTATTTCTTCCTTTACACACTTACTTGAGCATCAATGGATTTTTTCAGGAGTTCTTCCACAAACTTCCAATTGGTTTCCTTCTCTTTCTGAAAAATAATGATTATCAGCATGAAATAGCACTTGTGTATCTTACAGGAATCATTATGTAATAACATGAAAATAAGAAGGCAAGAGATTTACAGAAATATTTTGTTTCATGACAGCATATTGTAGCCATCACTGCAGACACGTTTCATTTTATGAATGCAATGGATATCTGTCCTAAAAATTAGGTCTCA
>WBMW01001907.1:218356-229752 GCA_013396635.1 Penelope pileata | reverse complement strand
AAAAAAAAAAAAAGCCACAAACCGACAAACCAAAGAGCCCCAAAATAAAAAGTATGTTGTTTCAGAATTATTAAGTGACTCATTTGTGACTCATTTGCTATTCCAACCTTCACTTCACTTTTAGGTAAAGACACAAAATGGCATTTTCAATTAGTAGAAGTAATAAGTCTTAAAATTTGTGTCTTTAACAACCTCTAAAAAGAAATAGATCAGGGATAAGAAAAAGGTACAATCAATTTTCTTGTTTTTCCTCTTTCCAGTGAAAAAATACTTTTATCTCATTTTTCCTATTCTAACCACAAAGGCCAATTCAATAAGGAGCTGGCCACTAGTAAGGATCTAGATAGAAAAAAAATACAGGGTAGGTCATATAGCCCATAATCAGTATTTTTCATCTTGGGAAGACAGATTCATTTGAGTCAACTAGACCATGCTAGTAAAGTAAAAGAGTTGCATGGCAAAGTATATTACCAAAAAAAAAGTATTTAGGCAAAGTGAGAAAGGGTAGATGGTTTTGCAAGTAAGGCTATTTCCCAAGGAAAAAACTGTAACAGGCAACCAAGCCAACATATACACAATTCTCAGCTTCAACTAGATTACCCATGAGTACCAAAAGTCACCTCTTAAACTCAGTTATGTATAAAGCTTGCGTAGATATCTAGATGCATGAATGTAGTACTTTCATCATTGTCCTGTCTTACTCATTCCCTTCGCTATCACAACTGTTAAACCTCATAAATTATTTTACTGTTCTTTAAATGTCTGTACAGAGCTTATGACAAAGAGCATCTTATGCTTTGGTAATGGAAATACAACTCCTTTCCAGCAGCAATGCTGCTGTCCCCTGTCCCCCTCAGTTACTGACTACTCTAGTTAATGCCATGACTTGGTGACAATTCCACACAGTCCGCTCTGAGCGTACTGAGAGAATTTAAGACCAACTCTTAAAAAAAAAAAGTTACACAAATCTTTACGTAACATAATTTGACCACTTGGTGGCTTTACATTTTTGCACTATGAAGAAAAAAAGAATATTCTGAAAGGCTGCTGATGTTAGCAAGACTGTTTGTAGGACAAACATGAATAAAAGGACAGATCTGCATAGAATTACACTAAAGCTGTGATTTCATAATTCAGAAACATCAGCAGCATCAATTAAGGAGTTACCCCCCTTCCTCCTCATTCTGCCCTCACATTGGTAACGTGGCACTGCTCAGTTGTTCTGGTACTTCTGCTTGTGGGCTCCTGCACGAACCAGTCCAGTGACCCAACCCAGAGAAAAAGAAAGGATGAAAACAGAAGGAGAAGCTGACCTAAATCACAGAGCAGGGCCACAAGCAATTGCACCAAAAGAGCAAAGGGGGTATCGTACCTAGGGTAGAAAATTGGACTTCTTAAGCTGACACTGATGCCAAAGCCTTTGCATTATGAAACCACAGCTAAAATCCTGTCAAAAGGAAAGACCACTGCATTGCTGCTTTGTATGTTGACTGCTAGATATTGGAGATTGATGTTATGTGATTACCTACAGGGTCCTACTGCAAACTCAAGTAAAGCTAATTGACTGCTCAAAGGCCAGATTTATCAGAGATAAATAGATACTGAAGGAGTCGTGCTAAATGGCTACGAGACTTCTGGTAGTCTGGAGCAGCCTGCTCAGAATGTGCTTTTAGCACTCCCATAGCCCAAGGACACATGGCTTATAAAAAAAGGTGTTTATAGTCAGAGTTCCAGTTCAGCTGCAGTATGCAGGTCACCTTACAGAATCCTGGAGTAATCTAGGGCAAACTCCTTACACCCAGTGGAATTGATTACAAGGTTCAATGCAGACTCAGGAAAGAACAGCACTAACAACCTGCTGCACTCTTCTTTTAGCCTCAGTTGTCTCTGTCTTTTAACAGATGTTTCATTCAAATCTCAGTAAATTTACATCCTAACAGTATTCCCTGCTACACTGGCAATATGGCATAGCAACTGTTTAAAATCCACTCTTGTCAGAGAATATGTAGAATCTGCATTTCTTACTCCAGACCTGCTGGCTTACCATTTCTCTGCCTCTACCCTCAAAGAGTCCTAAAATCAACAGAACCTGGAGACCTTAAAGTGTGTAAAAGTGTTCCTAAAACTAAAAATTTAAGATGGGACCATCTGAGTTCTCAGGGAAAAACTTTTGCAGAGACTAACACCTGACTGCCTGGAAGATTCATACTAGGCTTCTCAGCTGGAAGCCCATGTTTGCATATCTTGCCACAAAGTCATTTCAAATTATTCAAAGGCAAGAACTCTTAGCCTCAAGTAAATCTGCCTATATTTCCCTAGCCCACAGTATATTGAAACTGACCCCTGCAATGTTCAGAAGCATCAATTTTCCTCATCAGGTCCCACCTGGATTTTAAATCCTGCTTCTCAGAAAACTGAAGTTGGACGTGAATGTGGGGTTAGGGAAAGGGGTATACACAGTATACACTTCAGAAAACAGCATTTAGAAAGCCTGGCAAAGATTTCCTAGTCTTAAAAATTGTTTCATGTGTATGAAATATAAATTCGATATATATGAATCATTGCATATTTGAAATTATGTTATATGAGCTAAAGGGGAAAAATAAAAAGAAACAAGTCTGAAATATATTTAGAATTTTGAAAGCTTTCATAATAACCTCAAGGCCACGCAAACCACATTAAAGAATTGAAAATCTTCTACAGACGACATAGGCTTAGAGGCAATTTTTGCTATGGAGCACATGAATAACCATCATTATGACACATCACCCTCCCACCTCTGATCACAGTTAATTAAAAGAAAGCATGTGTCATGGAGCTATCACGTCAGATGTTTAACCAACAAAACAGGACTACATTGAGTCCTGATGCAATTCCACTGGCTTCAAAAAATTTATATCAGGGACTATGTTAATCCTACTATCTTCAAAGAATGTTTGAGAACATATTTCAGGGGAAAAATAAAGAAATTATTACAGTCAATTATTTACAAAAGATTAAATTATTGTGGTGTGTGAAATGGCACTGTTCTTTTTGACAGATTTTTGTAAGCACCAATAGCGCTTCAGAGAATGGGGATCCCTGGACAAACTCACAACCACATTCAGAGAAATGTAAAGTACTGCTAACAGTTTGAACATAAAGAGCATGGGAAACACTAAGAAAAGTGTGCACACCGCGTTCTGTGATTTACAAATTTGAATTTGGAAATTCTCCTCTCTTAGGTGAGTTCCAAGAAAAAAATATTGTTTAATCTTGGGCAAATCACTTCCTGTCACTGCATCTCAGATTCCTATTTTAAAATAATAAGAAGAACAGGAATCCTTTTTCATATTCTATGTCTGCTTGGCTTATTTAAATAATATAGTGCCTTGGGCAAAAAATAATCTCTCACAAGGCTAAATACGTGGTATGTATCACCATAAGAGACAGAGGAAAAAAATAATAATGATCAAAGTAAACAGTATCACTGCACTCTGATTTGGGTGTAAAAAATAAGAAATCCAAGATAAATTCACAGTAGTTTCTATATTCAACCTGGGAAGAATCTTTTCTCTTCATCTAAGTTCCTCTAAGAAGCAGACAGCGTAGTAACTCAATCTTTTCAACATCCCTCTGAAACATACTGTGGACTACGGTTCTCCCTGACCCAGTGCCACTCTAACAGGGGAAAAGCAAAGGAAGGTTGAGACCTTCAGTGTAACAGCCAGATGTGGTCTACAATTTTACATTGTAGGAATTTGTAAGAAATTGCTTCATTTTACTATGGAATCATTAGACAAAACTGAATCACATGGCAATGAGCAGCCTGCCTGGGATCCTAAAGGATGCGTCAATCCACAAGTAAAAGAAATATATGAGCATTGTGCGTTCATCAAAACTTCTAGTCAATTGAAGAGGTTTTTCAACTAAATATTCAAGCACTGAGTTACTACCTCTTCTTTTTCTCTTCTTTTTTTTTTTTTTTAATAATTCAGGAACTTTGTAAAATAAAAATCAATGAAATTCTTATTTTAATTAGAAATTATAATTTCATTTCAGATTGAAAGCATACACAGAATATTTTCATTCACAGAATTCACAGGATTTTTTTAAAACAAATTCCTTTATTAGAACATGAAATGTTTTCTATCAACAAGAATACGCAAGCAAAGTTTGAAACTTAAATAAAATATTACAACTTTCAGGTATTTAGAGAAGAGCAAACTCACCTTCTCATCTAGATCTCCATTGCGGTCAAACTGGTAGAGTGATGCCAGATGAGTAATAATCCACCAGCTAAAGCTCAGTGGGTCTTTACACTGTATTGTTTCAAAACCAGATGTCGTTTCAGAATTACTTGGTCTTTCAAAGATGCTCTTTAGATTTCTGTTCACCAAGCTCCAGAAACACTGAAGAAAATGCAAAAGTAAATAGGAATTGTGTTGAGTGTTAAAGCATATATTAACAATGTTCTCTACAATACTGTTGTATCGATCATTTCTACTGAAAACAAGCAATTTGACAGTCATTTGAAGAAAAAATAAAAAATAGTGCTCAGTATTACCAGAGAAAACCTGGAGCCATCTTAGGATGTGCTTCCTGAAACACTAGTAGAAAGCAACATGAAAGTAAAAGATTTGGTCACAAGGAAGAACATGACGTGATATCTCACAAGCAAAATCACAAGCTGATGGAATGACAATATACAGATAGAATCCACCAAGGTTGTCCTCACATGAGAGGAACTGAAGTTCTTTAATGAAGATTTCATATAACAGATTTTTGAGAAACTTTTAGTCCCAGACTAACCTAACAAAGGGAAAGATAGTAGTAGATGGTAGAGAATCAGTCTGAAAGACAGCAAACTGAGGTTCAGATTTCTTGTTTTGTTCTAAGTCAGTCTGCTCCATCACTGATAAACTGATTAACTCTGGCTCAGATCCCTGTTTGCAGCATATTATGTCTTTTCACAGCCTGTGCTCATCTTCCCTAATTATGCAGAACCTCTGTGGAACTTGCACCTCACCCAGCTCATCTAGGTGAAACTACAATTACAAGCACCAAAAACAAAAAACAGGTTTTTTTTTTTATAGAGAGTTAGTATGGTATCAAAGACAGAAACATGGACTAGATGGATCATTGATCTGACTGTTCTTCTGTTTCTAATGCCTGGAGTTGAATCGTTGTATGATGTAACACAAATTGCAAATAACTTAAAAAAAAAAAAAAAAAGTGGGTAAAGATGGTTTATTTATTACCACGTCCTACCATACAACTTTCAGTCTGTTAGTTTTCTTTCTGTAGCACAATGAGCACTTCTTAACATTACTGTAGGTCATAACCAAACAGTATACTGCAAAACCTAGAGTCAGGACTTGATGAACATTGAAGAACATGGCCTAAAGCACCAATGTGAACATGTAGTCCTCCTCAAGGATAAAAGAAGTTCAGTTCTATCATCAGATAAGTGAATTAGTGTGTTCACAGCAGTCTGGAAACATTTGGTGACTTCATCACATAGGTAACACGAATACATATGTAACAGCATTCTTCCATTACCTCTGTGTGAGAACCTTTATTTCTGAAGTCCAACAGCTGAATAAGTAGAATCCACAATTCTTTAATGCAGATACAGGGATAATGGTGACTAGTAAGAGCCTCAGAAGGTCTCACCTAAAAGAGAATATGCAATACAATTATTCAGAGAAGTGTTATTTTTGAAGTTGAATATTAACTCTGGTTTTGGTGTGGGGTTTGAGTTCTTTTTCTTTGATTTTTTACAGTTAAATAACATGGATACAGTTACAGACTACAAAGTGTATTATTCCATTAACAGCCAAAACACCTCACATAATAAAGACTGTTTCCTTATTTTACAGACGTTATAGATTGTACTATTTCTTAGTTTCTTCTAAGGCACTTTCAAATTTTATTTAATCAAATGAAAATAGGTTTCTGAGGCCTAAATTAAAGGGAATTGCAATAAATACCAATTCATCGTCTAACAGTAGGGAAAAGAGAAAAATGATTAGGTTTCCTTAATGTTCTTGGGAAGATAAGAGGAAGATTTCAAATTATTTAATAGCTATTATTGTTGTTATTTTTAACTGAAAAATTCTTAATGACTAGGCATAATGCTAGTAGAAATTGTTTTTGTTGGGATGAGCACGTTAATGTTCCCACAACATTTCACAAAATCTGCTTTTTGGTAAATTTACTGCAAGGCATTCTTTTAATATGCAGAAAACAGTATATTTCAAGTCATGTACATTATTTGATTACTATTCCATATTTAACAGAATTCACTCAGACTGATGCATTTCAAATGCAAAGCAGTCTTCTTGTGATTCATCTTTCAGTTTTACATTCCCTGAATTGTGAAACAAAATAAGCAAAACAGCTAAAGGAAGTGCTAAATACATGAAAATTCTCCCTACACTTCAAGGTTTTTAATACATACCACCACTGTATTTGAAATAATCGTAGACAAAACTTTTACATCCTCTGTCTTAGGACTCATGAATCTACTGAACTGTATTCAGAGGTATTAAAAACAGTGAGAAAAGCTTTGCTTAAATAGCATAATTCAACACATTTTACCTTCAGCAGTGACAAAATGCCAGAAATGTAGAAAGAAAAGAATAAGATAAAATCAGCTGTATATTCATACTCAGTTTATCACTAAACAATTAGTACTCCAAGTTTAAATAATAAGCCCTCATCGTTCTAAAGAGGGGAATGGGCACCTACAGAAATCTATTCATCTAACTCACTGCAGGAGGAAAAACTGTTGCTATACTTTCCTGACAAATAAAGGAAGCCTATGGGGGACCAGCCAACTAATTCCTAGACACTTAAATCAGATGAGTTGAACTCTGGGCTTTCATGTCCTCTTGCTCTTCCTGATCCATTCATTCACAACTCTTCTTGTATAACACTAGTACTTAAATAATTTCTCAGTTGGGCAATCTAACAGTGAAAATCAAAAATTAAATCAAAATACACAATGCCAATAACAGTAGCAGTTCTGTGACAGAGATGCCACAGAAGTGGGAGCGAATGACTAAAACTCACAAATTCACAATTAGAAGAACAAGTAAATCATCAATAGCCTCAACTTGTGTTTCAAATCTGTATAATATCCTACAAGGATACAGACTTCATTTATTATTCGCCTTTAGAGCTATGCATTTACAACTATTGCTTTAACAGTTCCAAATTAGTTTTAAATACTGTAACAGTTAACTCTAAATATGAATTTACATGTGTTTAAAAATATGATACAATTTGTTTTTCTCTCTATATAAAAAATCCTGCTTACCCTACAAAATTGTCAGTGAGGATCCAGTGTCAATTTAAGAACCTCATGAGGCCAAGACTGAAATATTTTAAATTTTAAATAATTACATTATTCACATTGCACAGTTGCTATTTAGAGTTTTTCAAGTTCCTATGTCTCCCCATGCTTCTAGCTAAAGATCTATTATGGGAATCCCTCAATAATCTAAATTAATCTTCTGCAAATATTATCTTGAGAATAAACATCAGCTAGACCGCTAAAGTCTATCAAAAATTTATTATTTAATGGCTAACTTCCCAAAACTGAAGCAGACCCAAAAATACTCTGGTTGACTCATCAGCCAAGAGATCTCTCAGAAAGGAACAGAATCCTGAAGGAGCTGGCTGATGTGGTTGATGAGCCACTCTCCATCATATTTGAAAAGTTGTGGCTGTCAGGTGAAGTCCCTGGTGCCTGGAAAAAGGGAAACATCACTCCCATTTACAAGAAAGGGAGGAAGGAGGACCTGGGGAACTACAGGCCGGTGAGCCTCACCTCTGTGCCTGGGAAGATCATGGAACAGATCCTCCTGGAAGACATGTCAAGGCACATGAGGGACGAGTAGGTGATCCGAGACAGCCAGCACGGCTTCACCAAGGGAAGATCATGTCTGACCAATCTGGTGGCCTTCTATGACAGTGACAGCATCAGTGGACAAAGGGAAGGCAACCGATGTCATATACCCGGACTTGTGCAAGGCCTTTGACATGGTCCCCCACCACATCCTTATCTTTAAATTGGAGAGATATGGATTTGAAGGGTGGACTATTCAGTGGATAAGGAATGGGTTGGAAGGCTGCAGACAGAGGGTTGTGGTGAATGGCACTACGTCCAGGTGGAGGCCAGCAACGAGCGGTGTCCCCCAGGGGTCTGTCTTGAGACCAGTGGTCTTCCACATCTTTATCAACAACAGGATTGAGCGCACCCTCAGCAACTTTGCTGATGACACCAAGCTGAGTGGTGCAGTCCACATAATAGAAGGAAGGGATGTCATTCAGAGAGACCATGAGAAACTCAAAAGGTGGGCCCATGAGAACCTAATGAGGTTCAACACAGCAAAGTGCAGGGTTCTGCACTTGGATTGGAGTAATCCCAGATATGTATACAGACTGAGAGAAGAATTCCTTGAGAGAAGCCCTTCAAAGAAGGACCTGAGGGTCCTGGTGGATAAAAAAACTGAACGTGACCCAGCAGCGTGCACTTGCAGCTTGAAGGCCAATGGTCTCCCGGGCTCCATCAGGAGAGAGGTGGCCAGCAGGGAGAGGGAGGTGATTGTCCCCCTCTACTCTGCCCTTGTGAGGCCCCATCTGGAATACTGCATTCAGGTTTGGGGCCCCCAATACAGGAAAGATGTGGAGCTGTTGGAGAAGGTCCAGAGGAGGCCCACAAAGATGATCAGAGGGCTGCAGCACCTCCCCTATGAAGACAGGCTGAGGGAGCTGGGCTTGTTCAGCCTGGAGAAGGCTGTGGGGAGACCTCATTGCAGCCTTCCAGCTTTTAAAGGGAGATTATAAACATGAGGGAAATCTACTTTTCACGAGGGTAGATACTGACAGGACAAGGGGGAATGCTTTTAAGCTGAAGGAGGGAAGGTTTAGATTGGATGTCAGAGAGAAGTTCTTCACTGAGAGTGGTGAGGTGCTGGAACAGGCTGCTCAAAGAGGCTGTGGATGTCCCATCCCTGGAGGTGTCCAAGGCCAGGCAGGATGGGGCCCTGGGCAGCCTGACCTAACACCAGATCTGGAGGTTGGTGGCCCTGCCTGTGGCAAGGGGGTTGGAACCTCATGATCCTTGGGGTCCCTTCTAACCTAGGCCATTCTATGATTCTATGATTATTGCAGATGCACTCTAACACTAAGGAATTTTGTGGAAATATTAGGTACACAACCTATCAGGCGTTTTACACTGAATACCAGTTGCTGCAGCAACTTGCACCTACTCCTGCATTTTTCTACAGGCTGGCAAGATCTCTTCTGCAAGATGTGCTGTATCTGACAAGGCTGGAGTATGGCTGGTATTATCAAAGCAAGACACTCTATAGAAAATGGTTAGACAAAGGACAACTGAGACATTGTTTTGCTCAGAGATAGTCTGTATCTTTTATTGCAACATCAGAAATTCATCATCTTGGTAAGAATAGCTATAACCCCAAATTGTTTTACTCTTGGGGCAGTACAGTTGTGCTGTTGAGAATAGAAGGAATATATCCAGGGATACATACTTATCTGCCAAACGTATCTCAGAGGACAATAGGCTGAGAACCACCTCAATCCTCTTGACACAATAGCTGCCCACGACACAGATTTGAAAATAAGAGTATCAAAAATTGGTGTTTATGGCCCACCTTCCAAGAATACTCACAAGTGTTATTAGCTGTTCTGAATATTCTCATTCCAAAGCATAATGGTATCATTTAGTGATTAGCTGACATTGTCATCGACTGCAGATCTCAGCTGTGTTTTCAACAGTTTTCAAAGACTATCCTGAGTTAGAAGAGACCCACAAGAATCATCGACTCCAACTCCTGGCTCCACACAGCACCACCCAAAATTCAAACTCCCGTCGTCCAAACACTTCTTGAACTCCAGCAGCTTGGGGCTGTGACCACTGCCCTGGGGAGCCTGTTCTAGGGCCCAATCACCCTCTGGTGAAGAACCCTTGCCTGATCCCCAACCTGACTCTCCCCTGATGCAGCTCCATGCCATTCCCTCGGGTCCTATCGCTGTCACCAGAGAGCAAAGTTCAGCACTGCCCCTCTGCTCCCTTTGTGAGGAAGCTATAGGCTGCCACGAGGCCTCCCCTCAGCCTCCTCTTTCCTCAGCCGAACACACCATGAGACCTTAGCTGTTCCTCATATGCCTTGCCCTCTAGACTCTTCACCATCTTTGTAGCTCTCCTTTGGATACTGGTCTTCTTAAATGGCCGCATCCAAACCTGCATGCAGCGCTCGAGGTGAGGCTGCACCATGCAGAGCTGAGCAGGACAATCCCTCCCCTCACCCAGCTGGTAGTGCTGGACCTGATGCAACCCAGGGTATGGTTGGCCCTTCTGGCTGACAGAACACACTGTTGACTCACATTTAACTTGCCATGTACCGGAACCCCGGATCCCTTTCCACAGCGATGCCCTCCAGCCTCTTGTTCCCCAGTCTGCATGTACATCCAAGGCTGCCCTGTCACTGTTTTGATGAACATTATGTCCACTGCTAGATTACAGCAACAAACTCATACAAGATGAGGCACAAGCTGAAGAAGGGTTACCCAGCTCAAGTCCAAGCTCCACTCCAGAAATCAATCCTGAATAGAACTAGCTCAAGATATGCAGGCCAAGCCTAGGAAAAGCAGAAGAAAATGCAGTGGCAAAACAATCTTCTGTCTTTGTAATGTGACTTTGTGGAAGTAGGATGAATCTGTCATTTTAAATTTGTGACATTTTAAAGGCTATCATCAAGCACAATGGTCAACAGATACTATTCAAATCCTCTAAGAAGTTTACAATCATGTATTTGCCTTTTGATGGGAGAGGAGGTAGCAGTATTATCTGATAATTTAGTAACTTATTTTAAAAGATAAGAGAACTCTATCCAGAGAAACAGTTTAAAAGAACAGTTGTAAATGCTAATACAGCCATTTTTCCCCTAACTCCATAAACAGCATCATGAAAGAAGGGGAACTCCATTTTTCATATCTTTGTACCATGAAAACAAATTATACAGTTCAGTCCTGCATACGTAGATCACATGTGTGCATCTAAAGCAAGTTGTGCAATGACATAGTCAAAGAAGATTGCACAGGTCTCTTACTAGCTGATGTGAAACTATTACAACTTTCCAGCTTTGGAGTGCTCAAAACAAGCAGAGAAAATGAAAACATTGCAAGTAAAGGAAGGAAAAGAAAAAAAGGACAAGTTTTCCCTTGACAAACATAAGAGAGCTGTAAAGTAAAGATGAGGTTGTAGAAACAGGAACAGTGTAACAAACTGTAATATGACAGTCTGTAATTGTCCAGTTAGCTTACTACCAGGATTACAGCTATTTTTTTTTTGTTCCTGTTGAGAGTTTGAAAAGATTTTTTTT
>WBMW01001907.1:106211-218337 GCA_013396635.1 Penelope pileata | reverse complement strand
TTTTTTTTTTTTTTTGCCT
Organism: Penelope pileata; assembly: GCA_013396635.1. Lineage (NCBI taxonomy): Eukaryota > Metazoa > Chordata > Aves > Galliformes > Cracidae > Penelope > Penelope pileata. Next base: position 218,318 of record WBMW01001907.1, on the reverse strand, counting down.
CTATAGCTCTAAACCTTTTAGACTGTGCCATGTTTGGCAATGAACCTGGAACGCTGAACTTAGGAAATGTGGCACTCACTTCTGCTCTGTACACAGTGCATTTCAATACTTCTCTCTCATTCAACTGCCAGATGGTCATGAATAAATATAACACAATTTGAGCTCTTAACAAATAACACTCTTTAAAACATGGAGATATTAAGCCATACGTAACATTTAAAACTTAGTAGTGAGAAGAGATCTATGCATTGGTGAAATATCTCATTCATATGTTTCCCAATAGAAGCATCTAACTGCCTGTGTCCTATATAAAGAAAAAAAGTTACCTTTGTATACTTGGTGATGGACAAGCCTATTAGATCAGATATGAGATTTTCACAGTGTGTTTCAAATAAACTGATATTGGTTAAATTCTCCCCAGTTATATTTATGAAATGGTTAGCATATACAACTTGTCCTAAAGAAAAAAAAAAAGAAAATTAGTTCTATTTAGTCTAGAAAGACAGGATTTTTGTATCCTAACATATATATCTCAGAACTGGTCTGCTAAGTTGTATGTAATTTACCAACTCATCTGGAAATGCTTGTCTATTCTAAATTCAAGCTAGTCCCTTCATTATTACATTGAAGTCTGAAATTATTCCAGTTGACAGTCAAATAGTTTGGCATTTTCAGCCTTTTATTTGTGTAGTTTTTCGAGGAAATTAAGATTTATCTGCAGGTTTCCCTTTGTCACATGCCAGTGCACGTGTTTTGAATCCATGACATGTTTTACAGATATACAAGTTGATCACAAACAATTCTAGAGAGGTCTAACACCTCCTTTAGGATGTGTTGATGTAAAAAGCTGACATGATCATATTCCAACTTGAGCATTTGTAGACATTAACAGAGATAAAATAGTAAAGTTAAGAGGCTGTAAGATCTTATCTCACAAGCTTTCCAACAGTACAATTCCCATGACATCAGCAGAACAGAAGATACGTAGAATGAGCCTGTAGTTTATTCTTGAAAATGCAGGGTGAAATCCTGCATCCACTACCTTGCCATTGGTGTGAAGTTTCCATTCAACGCACTTTACAGAATGAGATGAGAACCTAAAGAATTCAGCAAAGTACACAGAATACAAGACAAAATAATACGTGCAGACATGTCTTGACTAGTAAATTTGTTGTTAAAAAGCATGAGCTTTCTGTTACAGAAGTGATTTACTACATTATTACTCAGAACTTCTCCTAGAAATAAATATAGAATTCTGGAAGAGAAATCACTTGCAGCAGTCTGCCCATGCCTTCTCCAAAAGCCCCCCAAAAAGGGAAAAAGGTTATCCTAGCCAATCTTAAAAGAAACTTAGAAGTTTTATAGAATAGCCGGTCCATGCATTATCCAGAAATACAAGCATGTAGAAACAATGAAGATGCATTAATATGAGGAAGGCTGTGTTGCGATTGCACTCAAAGCAGATAAAAGCTAACCTAAGCGTTCAGTTTTGATTCCACTACCTTGGCTAAACATACAGTGCACTCCTCTAGACCTCAGTGTTACTCCAACTATTGCAATTACTATATTTTAGATAAAGAACTTTCAGATGATTTAAATAATGAGTTTTTGTTGTAGCAGGACTGACTATAGGAGAAACTACATTTCTGTGATTTTGCTGGCATGGAAACGAACAATAGTATACATAAGTTTCATAAAGAAAATAGTAATGTTCTGTTCTGTATTTTAACAATTCTTCAGTCACCTGAAGTACTACAATTGTATTCTATGACTTTCATTTAGTTTCTATGAACAGCTTACTTTTATCAATCTATGTTCTTTTTCTTTTTATTCTAATTAAAATAATTATTTTTTGGTTGGTTGGTTGTTTTTGTTTTATAACAAGGACCTCAAAGGCTTCTTTGTTTTGCTCAGTATCTTCTTAGTGTAGTGTGACAGCTTGTACAGTGGTCTGACCCCTACCACCACACCACCAAGGTGGTGGCTCTTCCCCGGCAAGCAGCCTGCCCCTGTCCCAGGAGCACACTCATCATACAGCAACAACCAAATCATCGGTGTGCTATTAACACTGTTTTGGCTTAAATCAGGACAAGAAGAGGGTGCAGTGCAGTACTAACTCAAGTCATGACAAATAATTTTAAGCATTTTAAAACATTGGCTAAACACAGTTCTACGAACAGCAAAAAATAATCAGCCTTGCTTTGCGTTTTGATAAAGGACTTTGAGAATAGGTTTCAAGATTGCCAAGAAAATCATCTTTTTTTGTATATTTGCAACTCCATCTTCAGTTGCAATTCCATCATCATAAATACATTACCTGCAAGTTTTCAAATGGAATGTACAGAGTTGCAATAAGGTATTCAACTCAAAAACTTAATCATGCTTCTTTACTAGATTTTTATTAGACCTATCTTACCAGAGAAAAATATCCCTCGTCCCACAATCATGCCTTATTCATGTCACCGCTTTTTGGTGGTATGCATGTACATTGGTGAACAACTATTTTCCAGGATGAAGCACAAGAGTAAAATTTCACCAAATCTCTGATGAACTCAAATCTCTTAAGAACTCAATAAGAATTGCAAGCACTTTCATTGAACGAGACTGATGCATTAGTTTCACAAAAACAAGGTTAAACATCATACTATTTTTATGTTTCTGTTGCTCTCATTACATTCTAATAAAAAAATATATTAAAAAGTATATTGAAAAGTTTTGTTACTTATGTACATTAATTGTTTATTTTATATGTAGTCCAAGACAATTCGTCTTCACCCAGTGAGGCCCAGGAAAGCCAAAAGGCTGGATACCCCTGGTGTAGTATATGGTTAGCAATGTGGGTTCTCTACTCCGAGATTCTATTCTGGTCCATCCTTTGAAACTCCTTGCACATCATCTACTGCTCACTGTTATACATCCTGAGTCTCTGCAAAACGCAATCCCAAAAGGTCTCTTGATACTAAATATTTACTACATTACAGTTTGTTCTCAAATAACGCTTGCAATCTTGGTCAAGCTTTGATAAAACAAATTCCTAATACTATTTTGTTCAATTTGAGCCACATGAAGGAAAGTTTAATCACATAGGCTTGTTGCACAATGAAACAAAGATGCACAGATCAAACTACTTAATAAGATTTGAAAAGGAAAACCTGCCTTCATCAAATTTTAATTTAGACAATTAAATATAGCCATGCTTAAAAACTATCAAAAGTAGTAAAAAACAAGAGTAAGTTAATAAATAGCCAAAAAAACGCCCTGCATACTTACTCATAATTTTTTCACCTAGTACATGAAGAATTTCCAGCACTAGCCAATGGATATCCAAATGGAGGTGTAGTAAATGCCACGATGGTGGAAAGACCTGTGATTACAAATACACACATTCATTTATTTGTAATTTTTGTTTTTTAGGGAATTCTTGATGCTGTACTAAAGCACATGAAAATGGGCACATATTTTGCCTGCAGTGAACATTATTGATATCTACGAAAAAACCTATAAGATGTAAACAAGCCATTCAGTTAAATGGAAAAAAAAAAACACAGCTTCACGACAATTAGTTAATTCTGTCTGTAGAGGATGTCTGTGAAGCATTTAATATGATCTAAACTATAATTTCAACATAATGCCTTGATTCCTTTCCAGCAAAACAAAGTAGCACACAGACTGCTAAAATAAGGTATGCTCTTAAAGTAATTCCAAAATTTCACTATTCTTTTCCTTAAAGATCACTTGAAATTACTGCTTCTTTCATCAGCAGTCCTATTGACAAGCTAAATGAACAGAAAGATCCAATGTTGCTTTTCAGTGGATCATTCTTATCCAGTTACAGGTTTATACAACCTAAAGATTGAAATTCCATTTTTCTTCGTGAAAGCATTAGTTATTATACACACACACACACACAAATCTTAGTGGTGCGTACTTCACAAGTGTTTAATACTGTTCAACTTCTGTGCCTGCGCTTTTCTTCTTTATACACATGATCATCTCCTATTTAAAATCACGCTTCCGAATGTATTTTTTAAGAAGTTCCCCTCCTACTGGGAAGCTCAGAAATTCTAGCCATTATCAACGATAAACACCAAGGAATTTTTTAAACATGCTATGCCAATTCAAGCCTACTTATTTACTTATATTATTATTTTTATAGTGTAGGCAGAATTCTAAAAGCTATAAAACAGAAAAATTTTTGAAAAGCAACACAAAATTCAGAGCTCATTAGCTGTGCTGTCCAAGTATGGAATGGCACTTAGTTTATAAAGTGATTTTTATTTTCTTAATTTTTCAACTTCAATATCTGTCAGAAGAAAGATGACGTTCTATTCAGTCAAAATTCAAACTGAATGTGTACTTGAAATTACAAAAGCCATCAACCTTTGCTTGATGTTGGACAGTAAATGCTGCCAGGACACTACTAGGGAGTTCATAAAGGTGACCAATGTGTAAGGTCAAAGCATTAAGCTCTTCCACCAATGCTGACGGTAACTGGGCTTCTAGTTCTTCATATGGGTGGAGTGTTCTGTCATTTTCCACTTTAGGGGGTTCCATGTACCTGAATAAACACACAGACACACAATTAGAATACGGATAAGAAGCAGCCACACAAAGCTTAGTATGTAAGTTAACAAATCACGCACAAATCTCACCTGAAGATGAAAACTTTCACGTAATGCAAAAACTCAATACACTGACGTCTGATGGTCTCTGCTTCTGAGTGCAAGCTTGCAGCTTGGCCTGAAGTAAAAGAGATCAACAGCTTAAAGTTGATGTGTTCACGCTTTGATGCTTGTATCGTGCATTTCCTGCAGGAATTAAGCTGGGCTGCTGAAAAGCCACTTTCATTTCTGAAGTCAGCTTGTGAAGTCAGCCTGTGACTTTCATTGTGAAGTCAGCTGTGGCAAACACCCACTTCCAAATGCCATCTTGCCAGAAAGATCCAGTCTGTATCTTACCATCTCAGGCACATATCCCAAAATAAAGGGAAAAGAAGGCATACAATCCCTCAAGGAAAGGTGAGAGATAAGCACTAATGCTACAACAAATCATTCAACCTTACTACCATGCTCAATATCTGCTTCCAAAAGATCTAAAAATTTAAGTATCAAGTAATTCATCAGCATCTTTTTCCCTTGGGGAAACAGAAGCAGATGGACTTATTTAGAAACATACTTTGTAACATCTCTTCGTTGGAAGTATCCCATTGCTGCACAGTACCTCAAGATGTGCAAAGTCCTGACATACAGGAACCTAGGAGTTAGGCCACCTAACATTGTATAAACGCTTCTTGAGCACCAACACGTTTGGGGCCATGATCACTTGTCTTGGGAGCCTATTCCAATGCCTGACCACCTTCTTGGTGAAGAACTTTTTTCCACTATGTCCAGTGTAAACTTTCCCTGATGCAGCTTTAAGCCACTCCTTCACATCTTATCACCAGTCACTAAAGAGAAGAGATAAAGGATTATGTTTCATAACTAAGCAGAAACAGAGTAATAGCATCAGCAGCGGCACAAAATCCAAACTCATGCTTTGCAATTAGGCCACATTTGAGTATCATAGATCCACTAGGAGAACCAGATATGGAAAACGTCCACGTCTGTACTTCGAAAAATCTTTCTGTAGTTCTGTAAAACTTATTTCCTCAGTTTATTTGACAAAAGCTTGATAATAAATTCATAACAACTGTTTAAATGGCATAGCATGACGATATCAAAACAAAGGAATAATAATGTGTAAAAATATCCATTTTTACTCTTAGAACACTAACAACCTCTCTGTACTGAGAAGATACTACAAATAGTGTATTTCTGAGTAATTACTGAACTTCTCAACTTGCTAAGTAATTCAGCCTTCAAACTTAACAATAACCCCAAGGCTGCAATAATCCTTCAGGAACATACTGCTTCTCATGCCTTAGTATTTAATTTAAACAAAGCATTTTGTAGTGATCTCATTTCATCAATCCTGCTGCCAAGATAAATGATGTTTGTAAATAAATCTGAACTGAAGCAAATAACTAAATTTTAAAATTTAAGCCAAAAGAATACTGAAAAAAGTCCCAATCCACTACCTTTATAACTAAAATAGTTATTGGTACTTTTCTGGTGCAAGTTTCAGTTTTTAATTAAATGAGCTAATAGTTTTGCCAAATCCTAACTTAGGAATGACATCTTAGCTCAAGTCAGATTAATACAAAATTCCTGACTAAGGTCAGTGAGGTCCAGAATGCCCTGTGCACCTATCTATACAGGCAGACCTGGTTCCAAATGACTCACAATCTTTCCATTTTGCCACATCAGGTATCTATTTTCACACTACCATACATCACTTGATTGTGTACAATTGTACACTTACTGCAATTTGTGCTTGTTAGATGTTGTTCTGTGGCACGCTTTAAGAGCCCTCAGGCAAGAATTGAAACACAAATGTGATAATAAGTTGTATAACGAGAAGGTACTCAGATATTTACCCCAGAGTCAAATGAAATGTGTTTGTTCAACTCACCAAAATCAGATGAATTCATTTGTACTAGGTCTTCCAGTTTGTATATCTGCTGCCTAATTAAAGGGATACAAAGGTTTACAATATTTATATAGGCAGAAGTTATTTAACTACGTTTTAGTAAGGTTTTAAATAGAACAGTAAGGTATTCCTTGCCTTGTATTTCTGAAGAACCTTACACAAATGTAACCTGGGAGATGGTATTAGTGCAAGACTACAGACGCATCCAAATGTGTAGGAATGACAATGGACAGAATTTTTTCTTCTTTTTAAAAACATTACATACAGAAACAACAAATAAAAATTAGCCAAATAGCAGGGGAAAACAAACAAAAACACACAAACAAAAACCCTAATGCCATTCCCTGTAAATATAATTCAACTTCATATTTGATCACAGGATAAACCTGAAAGTTAGTCCATACGGCATACACTAAACTATTCACAAGTGAATGAGCAGTAGGAAATTCTGTCAGCAGGTTTTCCTTCTTATGGAGGTCTACTGTTTAACTTAAGCAAAAATAATTAACAATTAGAGTAGGAGTGTCTCTACGAAAATTAAAAATCAATTCAGTTTTGGAGGGTGGAGGGAGCATGAAAGTCACTGCTACCACAGCAAATGAAAACAAAGAAAAATGCAGGTAAGTACTCAGCCATATTCCACAGCAACTGTTATTTTCAAGTGGTCTTCAAGTGCTGTCTCCAAAGAGGTAACGTGGTACTGAACTGAATACATGAAAAGCGAAAATGCATATGACAAGACCTCAAAAGAAAAGGTTGTGTAAATTGAGGAAGGAGCTGTCTGACCTATTTCTTACACAGTCAAAGCAGCAACTACTAAAAGATTGAAAAACAGTACACTTGGATCCAACCTAGATCAAATGCTCTTATGAAATAAACTTTGTGGAAACCACTAAGTGCCCACAAGGACCCAAAAACTTAGGTTGTGACCTGAATACTAACAGGTTATCACACATTGAAATCCTCTAGCTCTTCCTTGCTGGTGTAAAACCATGTCAACAATCTAAAATGTGAAAAACAAACAAAACAAGAAAAAAACACCCTAAATGGCCTCAAGAGATCAAAGCTGAATTTCTGTGCGAATTTTTACGTTATTTCAACCATGTAGAAAGGAAACCTAAAACTGGAGGACTTCAAGAAAGGGCTGTGGAGGTTGAATGTTAGAAACAGACAGTGAGAAGGAGCTACACAGGAAAAAGTGACTCTACTAAATTGACAGAAGATGGAATACAGTGGGCTTAAAGCAAAACCACAAGTGGAGCATGACAATCATAACAAAGATGTCAAGTTAAATTAAGACATTTTAATCCCATTTCCCATTTGTACCTCCAAGATTAATATATATTAGCACCATTTTTTCAGTCACATGAAAAAAGTTACAGGTAAGCATTCTTTTTACTGTGCAATTACTGTTTTTACCTTGTAGTTATGCTGTGTTACACATTCATTAAAAGGTTTAAAAATATTAAATAAATCTCAATATTGTGGACGCATAAGAAAAAAAATTGAGTTGCCATGAAGTACAAATAATATCTATGTCAAAATACGTAAGTTGAACTCTCCCCAGACATCCTGTTCTCAAGAATCAGTGTAACTTGCACTTTCCACACATGATTTCTATGTTGGAAAAACGAGCTTTCCTACTTTCAGTTGTCAAATGGTCTATAAATGAAAGCATTCCATTTTATAACTGAACAAATGAACTGAAAGATACATCTTTGCAGAAAGACTTGTCACACCAAAAGACAGCTTAGCAATCAAATTCTTACAGCAGAGAGTTAGCTGAAATTCATTATATTGCTACCAGTTCAGAATCTTTTAAAACATGTACAGCTTGAATAAATTAAGGCATAATATATTTTATTGGTAGTTTTTAAAGTTCATTTCTACTACAATTAAGAGATAACTACAGTGAGGTTTATCTTACAAAGAAAATTTCATTTCATTCAAGAAATTAACTACTGTCACTGTCTCACTGCAAAGTGATGTTACATCAACAGTTAAACAGATCAAATCGAATGCTAAACAAGATGCAGTGGTACTTTTAACTAAGTTATCATAGCTGCTTTATTATTAAACTTATTAAACCACAGCAAAGAAAAATCTTGTGTCAAACAAGTAAAGTTAATTAATTGTGTTTTAATTCACCTCCTGTTATCTATGCCATCATGTTTCAATAGCTAGACCCCATTAATGACATTTCACATCACACTCTTGTTCATACTCCAAAGGGATGGAAGAATCCGCTGCGACCAAAGGAAAGGTGGAATATATCACATGTATTTGTGGAATCATACAAAAGCTTCTTCCATCCACTCTCTATGTATGCTGTACATTCTGAGGATTATCAGTAGGCAAAGACAATTATTGGTGATTTGCGTGTTTACACAGATCAAATTAAACACCTCCACTGAATTACTCAAACACTGAGTAACTGTATCTGAAGAGATTGCTGAAGCTTCCCTAATCCTAACAATCGAAGAAAGTGCTGCATGCAGCATTTAAAATCTTTAACTTGTAACTTTCAATTTTCCTTTTGCACAAAAAATAAAAAGGACTAAATCTTCTAAAGATAACTTTAATGATATGGGTAGCACAATCTCATTCAAGGAAAGCTCATACAGTTTATTCATATAATGTTGAAGTTAGAGTCATATAAATTGACCACAACACTGTTGTAATATATTTATCAATCTTTATCTGGTGATGGCTAAGATGCACTCCCCACTGCTTAGGAAATTATTAATAAGTCACATGATATTACAATTCTCTGACACAAAATTAGCTTCTTCCCACAATTCCATCCATGTCTTATCTATCACTTACTATAGGTTTACATAGCATAAGCTTTTTAGATGCACTATGTGGCCCACAGTCTATTATGATTTTGCTATCAAAAACATTAAAAGATTGTTTCATCCTTCGGATAAATTGCTGTAATTATAGAATTGGATTAGTCATAAAATACACTAACATCATACCTAAGTAATCCAAAGAGAAGTCCACAGGACTCAACTAATGCCATTTCAGTAACCCACTGAAAGCCAAACATCTCCACTACATCTTCTTCATAGTCAGTCGGAGAAGGATCCAGTCTCAGCAAAACCCTGTAAAACAGATCCAACATTCCTCAGTAACAAACCTAAAGCACCACTATTTTATAAATACGACAGGAATACCTACTATAGATATGAAAGTGTAGTAGCGCTCTCAAGGGACTGTTATTCTTTTATAGAAATACAGTATATAAAATATGACAAGCTTTAGCTTTAACATCATAAAAACAGTCTAGCCACAGGGCACAGTGCATTTTAGAATAAAGGAAAATTAACACCTTACAGAGGGTCAATCTGAAGCATAACATACAGACTGTCCTGAACAAAAGTGGGCACTAGATAATGTTAGAAAATACACTGCACTGTAAGCTTATGTTTGAAATCTGTCTCAGGGTACGCTACAGGACTAATAACCAACCATAGGGCATATTTGCCACTTTGTATACATTCAATAATATTTATATAAAATACATTGATAAAAGCATATAAATAAAAGCACACTTTTAGATAGCTGAATTGATGAGCGTCACAGAATGGGACTCATTATTATAACAACCTAATGTTAGGCCACGACTACGCTTTGCTCTAGCTAAAGTAAAAACAAATAAAATCAGAACTATTATTTTACTCAAACTGAAGAAAACCAGGCACTTGGATAGATTGCTAAAACAAGTTTTTCCTGAAGTATTTTCTCAACAGACTAATTGTATAAATACAAAAATATGTCACTAGTGCACTTTAAAAAGATTGTTTAAAAAAAATACAGCAAGTTGTCTCACAAAAACAAAGATTGCAAGAACTACTTCAGAACTTTCCTACTGATTTTCATAAAACACTTCAGCTGAATTCATTCAGATGTAAGAAATACGTCTATTTTCAAAACAAAGAAGATGTTTCGGGCAGGCACTTCGTTTTCATTATATTACACAGCAAATTCGTTTTGTGCTTGAACTGTACACTGTTACCTACTCAGTTCCCAATCAGAGACAGAAAGAGCATCTGCTGAAAAATCGGCTCAGTCTCCCACAACATCTGTAGCTTACTAGGTAACTGCCTAAACATTGCTCTGTTTTGAAGCCTGTAGCAATTAAATCCAGTTACTCCTGTTCTGGATAATGAACACAGAGGAGTCTCACACATTGGCTTTTCCAACAGTTTAAAAACCAAGCAGATAAGGTGAATAAAGGTCAGAACAGAATTACCATGACTGCTGTGACTTGGTGGTAAACCTGTGTACATAGAAGCCCAAGTGAGTTTTCATATGAAACTGCTTCTGTCACAGAATGCATTCTTTGTCACTGTGGAATCCACTACTGACACATTCACAAAGACACAGGCTCTCTCACTCCTGTACTTGACATCAATGTGAATGAACATGCTCTGATCCAATAAAAATATGGTAAATAAGATAGGGATTAGGGGAGGCAGGGTTTATAACCCCTTTTAAGGCTTTACAGCAAAGTAAAGGTAAGAAAAAAAAAATCAAAGTAATAACAAAAAACACAATGCTTGGCAGAAGAAAACTAAAGTAAATGGGTTCAAAGGTATAAAGAAAACAGGAAAAAAAATTATTCTTTTGCAGGAAAAACAAGACAACTCCTGCAGGATTGGCAAATGACACAGGAAGCTAAATGTGGATCACAGACAGAAAGAAGGTATTAACTAAAGCAACATTTTAGAACATCACGGAAAATACTTATGTGCATGACTTCTGAACCTTAAATCCAGAAAGTATGCAAAAGGAGAGCTTTGAGAAAAATGGTTTTAAAGCTACAGAGGACACTATCAGAAGCTTTGGAAAGCTGGGCAAAGCAAGTTTGCTTGTCACATGGAAATCAAAGAAAGTGACAGTACCCAGGAGAGCATACAACTGGAAAAAGCAATGCTGTAGTCCCCTCAGAAGTTTAAGGGCTCTTAGATTCTGTTGCCCAGGCCAATTTTGAAGTGCCTTGTCTTCAGGAGATCTAACACATCTGCAACAGGCCTCAAATCCCTTACAGTATCTTCAGATAAGTTCACAAAGCTACTGACTGGACTCAGAACTTTGATCAAAGCAGAGTATCAGCAAAATTACCCTCCCTTTGTTTGCTAGATCAAAAAGCTGATCTCAGGATCATAAAAGCTCAAGAATATAAACTCATTCAGAAACCCTGTCAGCATTTAGAGGTATCAAACAGTGGAAAGAACATCTTAAATAGATATTAGTAACTCAAGAAAATCATACCTCTTAAGAGATCCACCTGCTAAGTAAGAGTCTGCAGAGAAACTTCTCCCTCCAGTCTGGTTGTCAAAAGCACAGGAAAAACAAGGTGGCTTTGAGTTCTCACTCTCCGTCTCCATTGCCATCTCCAAGCTTTCAGTGAGAAGTGGTGGTGTGAAGGAATCCATGAAGTCATCGTCGATTGTTTCCATCTGATCCAGAAATAAACAGATAATTAAAAACCTTGGTATTTCTTCAAATAAATTTCTCATTGTTACAGCTCTCCATAATCCCCCAGCTCAAGCGAGGGATATCAGCCCAACTGTCACATCAAGCTGAGAGACACCACCAAGCAAGGCAAACATGGTCCTGTGCTCTGCCACATAATCCTGCTGCTTTGTGCAACTTCATCCTCCACAGCCACAACAGGTTCAGGAAGTTACATCATCAAAAAGCGAACCCTACAAAAAACAAAATAAGTTCATTTCCTTCTCTTTCAAGGCTCTCAATTGACTAGTCATGAGGTTGTGCTAGCCCTAGGGTAAAAGAAGCAGAAATGAATTGCAAGGAAAAGCACTTTTAGCACAGGTGAGGTACTTTCAGCAACACTTTGTTCTGTGACCAGAGTCACTGTACTATGAACACACCTGCCCATGGCAGTGGGGTTGGAGCCACGCGATCCGTAAGGCCCCTGCCAACCCAAGCCATCCTATGACTCTGAACACACATCCTGCACTACAGGCTCCCAGCTGTCCCTGACTTTTAGGCAACATTGCCATTCAAGTTCCTTCTGAGAAGAACTAAATATACTCCGTGTGTTAATTATGGAACCCTGAAACGCGATAGTTTTAAAGCTTAGAAAATGACCATATGGCTGATTCTGACATAGCTGAATTTGCAAGTTCCCGTAAAAACTCTGACTTCTCAGGAACCCAAAAATGAGGAACAGAAGTAAAAGGAAGATCCTGTCCAAAAGGGGCCCGCTGCATACTTAGCACTCATTAATTAATGTTTTATACGAGACACTGAGAGAGCAGAACTTGGCAACAGACACCACTGAGTTCTAAATAAAAAGCAGACAATGCAATTAAGACCATTAACTCTAGACCACGTCTTCAGCTTCACTGCTGGCAGGCTTTGGGACTGTTCCTGCGTGAGCCAACTCAGCTGCAGCCAGAGGACGGCAACACAGGAGCCTGACGAGAAAACGGGCTGAAAGGAAAAAAGAACGAGGATTCTGTCCCACTTTCCCCAGCTCAGCCGGCAGCGACGGAGGCCCCCGGCAGCCTACATCACCTTCGCTAAACAAGGCGTAGCGACACTGCTGCTATAATTAATCCAAGGTGTCCAAACCGCCCCGCACGCAGCCTTCTCCCGGCTCCGCGAAGGAGAGCTCCCGCCGCGCCCGCCACGGGGCCTGCACGCCGGGCCGGGACAAGGCCAGGGCGGGCCAGGGCAGAGCAGGGCAGGGCAGGGCAGGCACCGGGTGCGCTGATCGCGACGGAACGAAAAAGCAAAGCTGGGAAGGGCCGCGTCCGCGCCGCCCGGTACCTGCGGACCGCCGACGAACAGCCGCCGCCGCTCCCCTCCCGCGCCGCAGCACTTTTCCGTGCCTCCCGCGCGCCACCGCCGGCTCAGCACTGCGCAGGCGCCGCGCCGCCGATTGGCCGCCGGCCGCCCCTCCTCCCGCCCCGGCGCTCCTCAGCCTCGGGAGGTGCCGGCCGCCAGCATGCACCTCCCTCCTCCCGCCCCGGGGCGCAGCACCGCCCAGGAGGCGGCTCCTTGCGGCCGTGGGGCGGACCGACGGCGGGCCGGGCTGCACGGTGGGAGCTGTCCCTGGCAGCCCTCAGGCTTCGCTGTACCCCACTGGCCTGGCGCTGTCCCTGCTGGCTGCCCCCGGGCTCTGCCCCCTGTTCCCCTGTCCCTGTTCTCCTCTTGCTCATGCTGCTGCCACGCTTCCCTGCTTTTTTCCGTTAACTCCTGACCCTGTTTAGTGCCCAGTATGTTCCTTACTCAGCTGCTTAACTGTGTTTCCCGGCAGCCTTTTACCCCAGCCCTCCTGCTGCTGGTCGCACCCCACAGTTCCCACCAGCAGCCTCAGGTCTCCTGCTGTCCCTGAGACACTCCTGGCCTGCCCAGCCACCATGCTGCTGGCCACGTCTCGTCTCGGGACTGCTTTCTTCTGGCAGATCCCCTAAAATCACACCGCTACTCCCAAATCTTCCTGTATTCTCAGTCTGCTGTCTCTTTCTGGTTTCCTTGAGTCTAGCCTATCCTCCTCAATTGTCCTGTGCCAGAACCTCATTTTCTGTCTCCTCTGCCACCTCACCCATCCCATCCTAGCAGCCACAGGCAGGAGGTCCCAGCCATCCATCCCTCTTGCCTTACAAACCCATGTCCGTCCTTCTGTGTGGTTCAGGGGCTGCTCGCAGCTCTAGGCAAGCTATTCTCACCAAGCACGGGATTTAGTGCTAGAAACATTTGAAATCCAAGCTGAGCATTGGCTGGTTTCATTGACTGAGGAGACTTCATTGGCTGTGACAGTCACCATAGCATAGGGGCCAGGGAGAGAGTCCTGATGCCTGTACCTGGCATCACTTAGTTTCAAATATATATTGTGCACTTGGTGGCTTCTGAGTCTTTTCAGTAACTATTGCGTCATTTTGGATTGTCTTGATTTCATTTCGTTTTAAATTGCTTCTCCAGTTTTGCTTTTGTGTGTGCGTGTGTAAATCCTCAGCAGAGCACAAGACTTTTGTTCCTGACTAGAAAGTTGCGAGAAAAAGTTTTGCCGTGGCTGCTGCAGCTTGCTGTGCAACTCCTGCGATTAAAAATGCTTCGTTTGCTCTTGTGTATGCAGGAATCCCTCATATCCGTCTCTAAATTCCAGTCTAATTAAAAAAACAGTACATCATGGTTAAATAAAACTGTACCCAGGATAACCCTGATTTCCATATGCAGATTTATCTGCACTGACAGCCCCCTCTCCCTCTCTCAGCCTGTTTCCTCTCTCTCCCTCTCCTTCTCTTTCTGCCTCATTCTGCCTTTCTCTCCCTCTCTCTCTTTTTGTCTCTCTTTATGTCTATTGCATTGTGCCTGAATAATTTTCAGTGCTCTTTTTTTTTTCCCCTCCCTCTTGCATGCACATGCTAAAATAACTAGACAAAGATGCAAGGTGTTTGCTGCAGTCCCTGTCTCTAGGAAAAAAAAAAAAAACAAGAAAGCTCATGAATACAATGCCACCTTTTTTTTTTCTTTTCTTTTTTTTTTTCCTTCCACCTATGCTCGGTGATTAAACTTCCCCAGGATGGGGAAGAAATAAGAGGTGGAATTGAAAGAGGGTTGAGGAAAATATCATTGCAGCAGCTGCAGCCAGTGGTGTCTGCTGCCAGATGTGCTAAGGTTCCTGGGGTCCTTGAGACTAAAAGGCAGCATAAAAATATTTGGAGACAAAAGCTGCACCCTCAGTGCTCATTTTCTTTATTTAACATGGCAGCAAGCACCGTGTGAGGGGAGATCAACATGCTGGATGTTGAGCTGGACTTTCCTCCTTTCTAGGATGAAAGGATGTTATCTATCCCGTGCCAAGAGGGAACTGAGGTAAGAGAGCTGATCCAGCTCCTGCTTTTTCATAGCATATTTTAAGCATCTTTTTTTTTTGTGAAACAGCTTATATAGAGATGTTTATATATTTGTATGTTTGTGTATTTGTGTATTTGGTTTCAAGTCAATAAGTGGTACAGGTTTTTTTCTGTCTTCACATCAACCCAGAGAAAGTTAATTCACAATGTACATTCAGAGCTCGTTCAGGAGGGTCATTTTATGGGGTTTTTTTTTAATTCATTTTTGTTTCCAAAGAAGACCTCAGCAGTGACATCATGGTCGACTGCTGATATTAAAAATGATTTGCAAAGTCTTATAAAAAAAAAGGCAGTGACTTCGCAATATGAAATTGTGCTTAGAGATTCATATGTTCAATTTTTTGGTTGCATTCTAAGTATTGGAAGTCTTATTAAAATGATAGTGAGATTTTTTTATTATTATTTCTAGCACAGAAGCGATGAATGCTGCATAATTAAGTACAGTATTTAATTTGGCTGTTGTGAAGCAAAAGAATAAGGTAATAATTTTTATTGTACTAATCAGACTCAAGATGTTCTCTGTGTTAATTGGGTTAAAAAAATTGCAGTACTTATTAGAAATTCTAATTTCACAATGCAGCACTGACAATAAGCTCAGCCAGTGAATTATTCACATCTTTAATTTGCTCTCTTAATGACAGTGTTCTGTAATCAGAGTGCAGAGACTGCTTCCTATGCATTATGTATGATGTTCAGGACTTAAATGCAGGACATTATGAAGCCTCTCAGTGGCTCAGTAATTAGTTTTCCACAAGACAGGGCTTAGATATTCACAGATAAAAGTCTACAGTTGAGATGATGTTAAGGTGGTGACTCATGCTAACAAAAGCAGGGAAGTTCAAATTTAACTATTCTCTGTTCTCACTCAGTGCACTTGGGGGGGGGGGTGTAGAAAGTCTCCAAAACTAACCCGCCATGGTGAGTACACTGCAGGCAGTCCAAGGGGCAAACGGCCACTTGATTTATCCGTCTTGTTGGCAACTTTTCTTATTTGGAGGATGTTAGGAGACCTGTGCTTTGTGCATCTTTTTAAAGGCTGTGAAAAGGACAATAATGTACGCACCAACAGAGAGTAATTGTCTATAGGAGATACCATGTATTTTAAAGGTAGTGGTTTTATCTGAAGCACAGACGTTTGCAACTTCTGTCAAATGACAGTGTTTTGAATGGGAGCTACTTTGGTAAGTGTAGAAACTTTGAGAACACCTGATGCTTGCTGTATTGCTGTTGCACCATTTTCAGTTGTCATGCCTTGTATCTGCATTTTATAAAACATATCTAACAGCTCAGATCTCACCATCCAAAACATGATGTATAATACAAGTTTGTTCTTTTCTTGTTAAATGTAAGGAATTTGTGTGGTTTTGCGATTTTCCTACCTGTACATACTGAGTACTGTAGAATGAAACCCAGGAATGTTGAAATGAAGTTGGAGAATGTTACTTTTTCATGTACTCAGTGTCTTGTCAGACTGGCAGCTGTAGATTTGTCCTGAGTTCTTGCATTAGAACAATCATAAATTCTTATTGGAAAGAAAATAGACCAGTTAGAGAAGCTTATTTCATTATTTTATATTAACTCTACGAAGACTTCTCTGAAGTCTTATCCTCATGCAGTGTTTATGGGATTGTTATTGTAATTATTAATGATGATCTAACAGTAAAAGTTTTAGACTCAAAAAAAAAAAAAATACACCAAACGAAGTCAGACCACAGCAAAGCACCAAAAGTAACACAAAAGACAGTGAAGTACAGATACAAGATTAAGAATTTTGGGTACATCTAAAATTTTGAAGGAAAACAATTTGAAGCTAATTCCTTTTGAAATTTTCTATCAAAGACTACATCTGGAATCCCGTGTTGTTAGCAGCTGCTGGTGGTGGTGTCTGGCTCAAAGGCCTTGGAACTGATTAGTAAGTCACTGCTCTTTGCAAGCCTACTGTGACCAGATTAGACATTATGTTTATGTATAGTCCCATCCTGAAAGTAATTATTGTTAAACAACTGAATAAAGAAGCTGCAGACTAGATCAATGCAGCTAGATGATCCATGACTAGGTGATTGCATCAGAATCCAGGTGACTGTCAGCATGAAGAAATTGACCGAGTCTTTTGCAGAGTATGGCTTTCATTCCAAGTCAAGATCCCACATCAAATTGTACTGATGTATGGTGTTGGTCCCATAGAGCTGAAAAGGACTCCAAGAAGGTGCCATGCCCACACCATCATTCTTCCTTCAAAGCCAAGATCAATAAAGTTTGTCTTAATGGATGCTGACTTTCTCCTTAAAGATTTGTTGTGATTACTTACCTAAGTAATCTATTCCAGTGTTTCACCAGCCTTGCCGTGAAGAAGTATTTCCTCATTTCTGCTGATATGAAACCTGGCTTGCTGAAAGTTGCTTGAGCCTACTACTTTTTGCACTGGGATTATGGGGAATTTATTTTCTTCTTTGCAGCGGACTTCTACGTATTTGAGATTCTTAATTATATTCTCAGTGTTTTCTTCTCTCAAACAATCCCAGTTTATTCTTTTCTTATTAATACAAAGAAAATGTTAGTTTTTTTCTTGCATTTCAGATCATTAGTTCTTGTTGCTTTCATCTGTACTCTTCCTATTTCTTCTTCCTTTAAATGCACGGATCTGGACTTAGGCATGATGTTCCAACTGTCATATAAATAAATTCTAAATTTTTCTTGAAATAAAGGTAATTTTCTCACTTTTGTTTTTAAGGAGAGCTTTCATCTCACAGGTGCAATGCTGGCTGTTAATCCAAGCTACAATATGAAAAGATGCGCTATATGTTTGAGTAGGTTTTTAGTTGAAAGATTTATGCTCCAAGCAGTATATTTTATGGATGCATTATCTAACAGCCTTAACTCTCATGATTAGTACCTGGTTTTGATCTGATTAATCATGTCCAGATGTGAGCCATCATACTTAAAAGAGTATCTGAAGGGTTAAATCTTCAGTGATTTGTTTCAAGGACTAGAAGCTCTGTCAGTGTCAAAATTTCAGTCTGTTCCCCTGCTCTAAAGCATTTTGATGGCCAAAAGAAGTTAAAATCTGAATTTATCCATATATTCCCCACTGGATTGGACAATCCCAATCTGAGGCAATAAAAGGATTTGGTGAGAAAGCTATTTATGGAAGTGGCAAGGTCGTTAGTGCAACCAGTAATTAAGGTCCAGGTTTAACTATGCAGCAAAGCTGAATAGTATGCTTAAGATTAAATTAAAAAGAAAAAAAGTTTAGAAAGTTAGTCCATTCTACCTAGCTTAGCAAATTCATTCTATGTCTGAGCTATGTATCTAGAAAAGAGCAAACTGCGGTCATGGAATCACAGAATCACAGGATTGCAGGGGTTGGAAGGGACCTCTAGAGATCGAGTCCAGCCCCCCCAGCTAAAGCGTATTCCCTACAGTAGGTTGCACAGGTATGGTAAAGTGAAGGTCAATTCATTTTTAGGTCATACATGCTTGAGTTGCTGTGGAATGGAAGGACATCACTTCTCCAAAGCCACAATGGAAGAGTCATGTCTGAAGAATTAGACATGACTTGAGATGTCTACAGGGTAGCAGTGTTAATGTTGTCTGATCGTGAGGACTTAGGGATTACCGAAGAACATTTTAAGGATCTTTATGTGATTGCACAGGTTTCTAATTCATACAGTGAGAGTGTAACCTTTTCACTGTCCTCAAACTTCCAGTGTTTACGAATATTTCAAGTTTTTTTGGAGAGATATAATTAATATTTCTGTACTTATTCTAATGTGAGGAAAGATGAGAAGACATTTTTAACTGAGTGCAATTTTAATCTAAAAAAAAGTTAAGGACAATTACCCCATAATATGTGGGTCGCTCTGAAAGTGATGCCTCCTATTTATTTCTGTGGAAACTGCAACAGATACAAAGAGCACAATAACACTGTTTGATAGAGCAAATTCTCAGCTGCAAAACACAATTTTTCTAAATAGTCACCACCATTAGTTATGCATTTTCATCAGTGATGAAAAAGAGCCTGCATGACATACTTGTAAAAATCTGCACCAGTGGAGATGACCCACTTTTTCACAGCTGCTACAACAGTGTCATTGCTAGGAAAATGTTGCCCATGCAGTCCATCTTTCATCAGCCTGAACCCTGAACACATGGAAGTTAGAAGGCACCAAGTCTGGATGATATGGTGGGTGTGGTAGGACAGTTCAGCCTAGTTTGGCAATGTGCTCTGTGGTCTTCCAGCTGGCATGGGGCCTGGTGCTACCATGTTGCAAGAGAAAGATTGTCTTCTTCTCTGGCCTAATGCTGGAATTTTGGGCCTTCAACTTAGTCAGCCTCAGGTTGTAGCTGTCAGAGTTGATGGTTTGTCCGGGTTCCAGGAAATCCAGAAGGATCTCTGCTTTCCCATCCCAACAGACAGTGCACATCATTTTACCCACTGAGGGCTGCCTCTTGAACTTTTTTTTCCAGTGGGCAATTCACACACCACCACTCCATGGACTGCCTTTTTGACTCCGGCTTGTAGTGGTGATGCTGCATCTTGTCAACAGTAATGATGTGATCCAGGAAAGCGTCACCTTCAGCCTCGTATTGATTCAGTAGGTCCTGACAAGCTTGCATACAGTGTTTCTGTTCCTGTGTGAGCATTCATGGGACACACCTGGTGCAAACTTTGCAATATTCCAACATTCCACCATCGTTTCCAATGCATTGAAGCTAATATTCAGTTCTGTACACAGTTCCCTGGTCGTATTCTGCTGATTCATGTGGATGAGCTGATTGAGACACTCTTCATTTTGTGATGTGACAGCTGTGCATGGCTGTCTGGGATGTGGCTTGTCTTCCACGTTGCTGTCATCAGTGCTGAAGTGCACCACCCAATGCCTTACTGTGGTCAAATCCACTATTTGGTCTCTGTAAATGTTCAGCAAGCATTGATGAATGTCAGTGGGTGCAGTTTTTTCCACATGGAGGAATTCAGTTCCACACCTTTGCTTCATACACACTTCCATGTCAGATGCCGTTATGTCAGACTGCCCCTCTGCTGCCATCTGTCACACAGCAACAACATGTAGTGGAATATTGGTGGGAAGGTTCAGCCTCTACTGCTATACCACCAATATCCATCTCTGATGTCATGGACCAAAATAATAACACTGGAGGCATTACTTTCGGAACAGCCCTCATATATTTACAGGAGTGCTATTTCCTGTTTTTATTTATATTGCTCCAGGCTCAAGTACCATTATAACTATTAGGTTCTGAAATTGTATGATGAATTAAGTATTTCCAAATGTCTTCCCTTAATCTAGGTTAATAATGCAATAAAATGCATAATTTCCTTGAAAACCAGTGGGAATACTACATTGTTAAAGGAATGACGGATGCATATGCAGGATGCCTTCCTTTTGAACCATTTTTTTTTACTTGTTTGACAAATAAGGCTGGCCAGAAGAAACAAATATTCAGTGTTCAGAAAGTTATTGATAATATTTTGAATTTTAAACTTTTTTGTTTCTCTACTGAAAGATATGTGGACAGAATTACAGTAATCAGGTTATCTGATAGAAATCTCAAATGCATTTATGTTTACCAGTGTTTTCCAGGAAATATTTCACAACTAGATCATATGCTTTCTATTCAGTAAAATTTCATATAATTGACTCAATATTAAGGATACCAATATATAAACTCAGTTTGGGCTTTTTTTTTTTTTTCCAAAGTTGAACTAGAAATAGCATAATGTACTGTGTGAGTTCAAATATTCAATCTTCTGTAGAATATAAATCCATGAAATGTTTGCAATGTTACAGTACTTACCTATATTCATAGTAGGCCAGAAAAAATAGCAGTAAGAATGTTTAATGCTGCAGTAAACATCTTGCTGCTTCAAATCAGCTTCTGTTCTGTCGTCTGTACATACTTTCTGTACTCTCAATGTTCTCTGCGACCTTCTTCATTCTAGGAATTATTTCATATTTCTGATTAAAAGATTGCTCCAGCTTCCATTGTTCACTTACTAACTTTTCAACCATTCTTTTTAAACTTTTCCTCATGCTTTGTTTGCAGCTCAGGAGGCTTTTATTATTCCCAAAGCATCCTTCCTTAAAATTCTCTTTTGTTATGTTGCTACGTGAGTTGACAACAGTTAGGCTGCCTTGAAATCTCTTCCTATCACACTATCTTTTTTCGTTGTTTTCTCATAATGTCCTATTTCTTGTATCTCTATGTATAGATTGTAAGGTCTCTAGTGAAAATACTGTTTTTTTCTTTAGCTTTAGGGAGCCCGAAACAGAGGGATCTTAAGTTCTATCTTAGTACAACAAATAAGCATAACAGTAGCAATACAGATAATGTGTAGTTTTTTAAACTGCTACTCTTTTAATCCCTAGTAATGCAGCAAGATTTTTCAACTCCTAACAACTTTGCAATAGAATTCCATCTGGACCCTGGGAACTTGACAGGTTGGGGTGGCAGGAAACTGGGAGAAAGCAGCTGAATAGGGGCAAAACAGAACTTATCCTTAAAATATTTAAAATCACTGGACTCTGTTTATTATATTTCCTTCTCCTCCTTCGTCATCAAAAAGACGTTAGGTCCAATGACATTTGTGCTGGAAGCTTTTTAGCTCTTGAGCACATGAATTGGTTCTGGTGTGTGACAAACTGTAGGTATGGTTGAAGGATTGTATCAGTCCAGATGAAGACCAAGGGTTTGGGGGATTTTTGCCAAAAGAATGGCTTTGGTTGAGAGTGCCTGTGGTGGAGCAAAATTTTTCTGTGAAAAAAGGGTGTCCAAAAGCAGGGTGGAGGCACTGTGGTGCAAAGAGGGGTTGGGATGTTGAAAGGCAATGCAACCTGCTTGTAAGGTTCTGGAATAGGGATCCATGAAGGGTTACGAGGCAAGGACACATAGAAATGTGACTGAAAAAAGTAGAGCTCAGAACCATAAGCTCTGAAATACAAATATGAGCAGGCTTCTGAATTGAGGTGAAGCTGGGAGATGACTATAGAGACGGACTAGGCAACGTCAACGAGGCATGTATTCGAAGAATGTGGTGGAGAAGATGATGCACAATCGTGGAAGAAATCAATGCTTTAGAGATGTGCAGAGATACATATGTTCTAGATGTTAGAGGATGGATTTCTGATTATCTGCATTTTGTTGTGTTGTGTGTTTGTTGGTATTATCAAATGTAAAGGGATAGTTTGTTTGGTGAAAGGCACCGCTCTGCAGTCCAGTATGAAACACCAGAAATCTCTAGCTAAACCATATCACAGACTATTTGGCGCTGATTTGTTAAAAACAGAATAGATACTTTACCACCACTGGATAGACATGCAATTAACAGTATTTGAGTGAAGGTGGCTATTTAGAAAAGAGTGTAATTCTGTGAGGCCAGCTCTCCAATTCATACTGTCTGTGTAACGATGGGGAACAAGACCGGTCTCTTGCTTGGCTAGTTAACCAAGCTTTTGTGCTCAGCTGTGTCACAGATACAGAATTCTTCCTCCTTTTTGCACAGAAGTTCAAATGTCTTTGGACAGTATGAATTCTAATGCAGGTTTTGTCTCTATAGTTTGTCATTAAAGCATACCAGTGATGCCTTATGCTCATTTAATAGGATGTTAAGATTCCAGGAAGCTTTTAGATACTCTAGGGAATTAGCACAGGACTTGAGCAAATGTGTAAAAACAGGTTGATATGAACAAGTATGAACAAACGTTTCTAACTGTCAATGAAAAGTTCTGCTGAGTATCTGTACAGTGAGACTCCTGAAAGGAGGTAGAGAAAGAACTGATTTTTAAGATGGAACAGGAACAGCCTGTGGAAGGGGTCACTTAGTATGAGGCCTTAGAAACATATTTACACTAAACATCTTCTTATAGCAGTATTGTATTTCTAGAATTACAAGGGAAATTTATCAAATTACTTATTCTTAAAAGGAGTTCTGTACTGAGGTTTTCAGATTTGAATTCCTCAGTTTTATTTTATTTATCCTTTCTTTTTTTCATCATTGCCATGTTATTCTTTTAGAAGAACCTTGCACACCTTAGTATGATTTCCCATTGTGTTGTTTTTCAGAACTTGTTAAAAACACAGTCATATAGTACCAAAAATTTGCTTTATCCATTTATATTTCATCAGCCATTGTATTTATTTCAGTCTGTGGGACGAGATTGTCTGAACTGTGTGTTGTAGAGCTCCTGTTTAGCCAACTATACTATGTTTACAGAAGTATTTCCTATTGTTTTTTATTCTTTTTTTCTTTTTTTTTCCAGATAAAATTGAATAGTGAAGAAAATAAGTTATTTTTGTTAAACGGTATTTCAAATTCTAGTAGGAACCAGTAAAAATAAATGCTTTTAAAAAAGTGTGGGGAAATCAATACAGGTTGTCTGAAGATGAGCCATTAGCCAGTACATTATTAGAACAACTACATACAGATATCATTTTTCATCAGTTGATCTGAAAGCCTTTGCCAAAGAAAATGAGCATAACCTTAATTTTGCAGATGTCCTGATTACCTAATCTGTAAAGCAGGGATGTAAAATGATGTAATCTTTGTTTTGACAGCAATCACTTAGATAAATTTGGCTGAAACAGACATTCTGGCTGTTAGTAATAGCAAACTTCAACGTGATTGTACAAAGGAACTATTCTGCAGTGTCTATCCATGGAAGAAAAAGGAAGAGTTTTCTTCCTGATATCTGATAGGTAGTCTTCAAAGAGTTGGGTCTGTATGGTAATTGAAAATAATGCTACTGTTATGGTCTTGTTTCTACATGTTCATACATGATCTGGATACAAGTGCGCATTTCACTGTCCTTTCTGCAGAGAAAGGTTTTATGAGATAGGAGGTCAAGATGGTGTCTGATGACAAGACTTGAAACCTCCAGAGGCAAATTTCTTCCCGGGAATAGAGCACAGGAAGTTTGTCCATCTGCCACTGGAGTAATTTTCCACTTCAGAAAATGCCTTATGTTTCATTCTGTCTACAGTATGTTTAGTAAACACACACACACACTGAATCTGCAAAGAATTATAATTTTCTTAGAGATTTCTCAGGTTTCCTGATGAGAGTTATGTACTATAATTTACCAGGTATACTTATATGATTTAGAAGTATATTAAACTGTCCTTTTTGTCAGTCTGACATGAAGTTTAAGTTTGGAACAGTGGAATTAGAGAATAGAGAGAATAAATTGACAGGTGTCTCACTTTGAGATTTATCTATAGAAATGAAAATACATTATCATGAAAACTGTACTGGAAAATGTCTCACATTAACTAATGGGCATAAGTTATGAATTGTATATAATTGCATGTTGTATATTCTTATCAAAATACAGAAGCTGGTATTTCTGAAAAATGAAAATGGTACACAGGTATTATATAACAGATTAGATCTAATAATTTCAAGTAAGGTGATAAAGGCTGTAAAATTCATCTGATCCTCCCTTCAGATAGTACCGATGGGTCAGTCATGGTGTTGGACTACTTCCTTTCTGGACCCTACATGAGTCACCAGCAGCACAGACTTCTTCTGAAAAATGTTATAAAGACATAAGAGATCTTACCTCTTACAATATCTAAGAGAGAGAATAAGAGAGAGGGACTTCTTGCACTGCAGAGTGAGGGTCTGTTTGTACACTTCGAGTAAGAGATCTTTGCTTTAAGAAATGGTTCTGTAAGTCTAAATACACCTTGGTATCCTATGGGTTTATATTTGTGAATTGGTGTTTTAATTGAATAATACTCAGACTGCAGTATAAACTCACCCTTTATCAGACAAGAGAATCGATTTGAAAGAGAGGCTCTGCTAAGTAATGGTTGTGTTCACATCATTCTTCAGCAGACTCCCCACCCAGCTGTCTGTTTCTACAAAGCCTGTAGGAATGCCATATCTTTGACACCTTTTTCTGTGCGTTATACTCAGATGGAATTTGTTGAATGTGATCAAGAGAAGCTGACCAACACAGAGAGACCTATGGTGTTGTTACAGTACTGATTCTTTTTGGGAAGCCATGTGAAAAGGAGCAATAGTCTTTGGTCCAAGGAGCTTTCTGTTTTCTCACAGTCTACAAAAAATGCTGCTAAGCCTGGTGTCTTAGTAAAGGTATGATGTTTCTTTCATTTAAACTCCTTTAAATATACTCATTATTTCTTATTCATAGAAATTGGATCCATATCCTGAAGAATCAGGTCAGGTGCCAGGCTTCTAGGAGTAACAGCTTCCAGTGGAAAGATATTACTGTTTCTTCTCTCTCTTACCCTAGGAAACTTCACTGCATACTCTGCATTCTTATTTCCAAACTATTCTATGTTCTTCTTTATGTATAATACATGGATAGTATTCACTGTTTTACCCTTTTCTCAAACAATTGTTTTTCAGTGGCTTCCCTAGTTTCAAATAATCTGCTCCTTTCCCTCAATACTTCGTAATCAATGGCAAAAAATTCAGATATTATTGCCAGTTAGACATTTTCTGTGCATTCTAAAAGCACCACTTTTATTTCTTAGAGCTGTAGAAATGTTTAGAATTTTCAGTTAAAATAATGCCTTTTCACATATTATCTCTGTGTCATTAATTTTCTTAATGTAGGAAAATAAAACAAATAGGAATATGTCTAGCAACATAAAGTGATAAATAGTAAAAAGTTGGCAGTTGGTAATACTGTTTTATTAGAACCATCTTTGGTAACAACTCCTTTGATACCTGTTATATGTGCTCATGAATAGCCACTGAACTAACACAGAACATCTGCTGCTTTGGCTGAATTTAAATACACTGATCTGATAACCTTGTAGAGAAATTTGCCACTTGCCTAAAATTGAAATTTGCATACCAGTCCTGTCCCATCAAAGAGAATCAGACTCTGCACATTCAGAAATATATGCCACTAGATCCAAATGCAGGACCAGATTTTAAGTGTTGACCGTTGATTATTTTGTGTTGTATTTTACGTAGAAGTTTATGGTTCAGAAGTAAAGAATACTTACATCATACAGGTAAATGTGCAGGCACTTCCTTCTGTGTAGCCCTAGGAAAACAAGCAGAAATATTTGTTTATATAATAATGGATTCACTAATACATGAACAGACAGTAAGTGATGGTGAGTTGTAAAACTTCACATGCAAGACCTGTTCATATTCCAAATTCTTTACGCTTTCTAGAGTTCTTCACCTAAGCAATGTTTAAGCAAGTGTTACTTTTATGATATCACAGGCAGTTACAAGTCATTTTTAGGAAGTATTTTATATACTATAAGTTGAAATTCATTTTCCAAGGAAAAATTGCACTCTTACATAATTGTGAATTTTCTGTTATCTTTTCCTCTGTTTTTTGTCAGTTATGCTTGACTGAAGCTTTTACCCTAATTCCTTTTATTCTATAAATAAAAGACTGTCATCTTTCCAGAGAACAAAGTCATCCAAGTTCATGCTCTCGCACAATGTGTATTTGAAAAACAATGCTTTTCTTGTCTCTTCTCTTGGTAAAAGTTATTAACTAATGAAAATTTTCTTCTCTCGTAGTCTTTGAGTGGATTTAAATGTTTTGACTGCCTCATTAAAACAAGTGTAATTTATAATTTATTAGGGAGTTTGTTATATTTAATGAATTGTAAGCTTTCTATTATTTTCCATCTTATGTCTTCTGAATTTCCAGTTATTTCATAGAAATGATTTTGTCTTTATCAGTTTAAGAAATAAGGTTGTATAATTGCTACAATTACTCTTTTTTCTCTTTGAGCACTTTTTCCTTGTTCTTCCAGCCTGGCTTCTTGCTCTGGTTTTGAAGATCAGTATATTGAAAAGGTGATAACCATAAATCTTCTAATCTATACTAAGATTTTACTTGTCTCAGATGCTTCAGTGCTTGTAAACAAATGACTACTTTATTCTGTCAAAGTCTGAGTGTTTTGAATCAGAAGAGAAAATAAGTTTGTAATGTTTGTACCAATTAGAAATACTTAAATACATGTTTAATTCTTGAATATCATTAGCCCTTATATACAATATAATTATGTATGAGGTTAGAATATTTTCCAAAATCCAGACAATGAAACTTTCTGCAGAAAAATAATTAGTTCTGATGGCTTATTAAAATGTCAATTGTCTTGACATCATGAAAACTGGTGCAGAGTTGAGACCTGATGTAGGATTTCCTGGGACTGCTTCTTGAAGGGATTTTGTTATTTTTGTGATAAATTTACGTAGGAATTTTTAGACCAAAGTTTCTGTATTTGATATGGAGCTGAGGGAAAGTCTGTACTGGAGCATGAAGGAGGAACTGTTTAAAACACAGCTTTTAGTCCTATGCTTGTTTTGCTTGGATGAACGATAATAACTTCATTCCACGAGTAAGATTGTCTTCTCTTCTGTCCTTTATTTCAAAAGAGAAATGCGGAAGCTTTTTATATACTTCATATTTTTGTGTGGTTTTGTGTCTATGTACTTGTGTGTTTATTCCTTTTCCTTGTAAGAAAAGTGCTACTGAAATATGCTTATTTTTTTCTTTTCAAGGCAAACGTTCATCGCATGTTGCTTCTCATTTTCAAGCTCTCAGGTTTTACTAAGAAATTCTCAGGTAAACTGCTTGCTCTGTGTGTAGTAGTCTGTTACCTGATCATGAATGAGAAATATGGTTTTCTGTGCAAATACTAAAAAGTAAAAATAGTAATCCACAAGGGGAAGATGGATAGTCCTCAAGACAATTACTGTATGAAATCTGTCTTGCACATTTTTTTGAGTGACATTGGTGGGTATTTTGGAACTTCCCTCTTTCAGATCAGAAGCTCTAAGGGGCTGAGAAATGTGTCTAATATGCCATTTTCCGATATTAAACATTTCATCAAAACTCTCAGCAAGCTTAGGAGCTTGTCTGGTTTTTCCAGATCTATTAGGCATCTCTCTTTAACATATTATTTGATATTTTTAGTTGTTTGTTTTAGCATTAGCAATATGTTTTATCTCTTTTGTCTTTCCATTTTGATCCCACTGACTTTATGCATATAGCAGTTTTATTTGCTTGTTCTTTTTTTTCACTAGGAGCTTTTTTGTTTATGTTCATACTTTGTCCCCTTCCACATTTTTTCTCTTCAGCTCAGTTAAAATAATGTCTTTTGGGTTTGATGGCAATAAGGTTGCAACTTCTTTCTTCTTTACTGCCTCCTATGTACTTTGCCATAAGTTTTCTGGAATTGAAGGAGGACAATTTAAAACTTTCTTTGGCAAAGGGTTTAATTTGAAATTCAGGCAGAAACTTTTTTTTTTTTTTTTTTTAATATGGTGGCTGGCATAGTTTTAATACTGATCCTAAAATTATTATTATTCATTTTTCCTGTATTTTTTGTTATACTAGAAACTCCTCGTTTGTCACTTGTTACAGCCAGCCAAACAGACTTGCTTCATTTAGTAACCAGAGAATATATTTATGGAAAAGTAGTATCTCCCTGTGTAATGGTAGATTTAATCCTGTATACCTGTGAATAATGAAACAGGTGTCTTAGAGTGTGATCTGAAGGACAATTTTCAAATTCATTTATAAAAAAATATTTGCAACTATTCTCTAAATTGAATAGATATACTTAATAGGCTGGTGCCATAATGAAAATATGGGTCTTGTTAACACTAAATAATCAATCTTGGTGGGAAGCCAGGAAAAGTTCAGTGTTCCTATAGCCATGCTACTTCTAGAGATCATTATTGTTTTCTGTATGTGTCTGGCTTTGCAGGAGATGGCTGCCATATAGCCTACACGTGCTACTGCTTGCTGAGACATAGAATATGCATGTGATGAAGAAGCCTAAAATTTGGATGATAGTCCCCATGGCCACATTAGTCTGTGGGGTGTGGTATAAATTTATTATTTACCTTTGCATTAAGCTAAAAAAGTACAACTGTCAGCAAGTGCCATTAAAAATGTGGCGAGATTCTAATGTTCTTTAAGTTCTGTGTTAAGAGAGACTGGTACCTCTGAAAGAAAAAAAAGTAAGAACAGCCTTATAAATAAAGTTGTCATATATATAAGAGGAACAGAAAGTACAAAACTGAGGTCAGTAGTGTTTTCATTTATCTCTTCTATTTTGACATTTTTGTTAGTGAACTGGGAAATCAATAACGTCTAATTTCATTGGCAATGATTAAAAAGTACATAGGAAGGAACACTCAGAATGTGTATGGTTGCTTTCAAGGGCATTTTGCATAAAACATACTTATAAAGTGAATTGAATGGTTCTTTTTGTCTAATTGGCTCATATATCAAACATTCTTTAGAATACTAAATGTACAAAATAAAGTTTTTGACACTAAATATACAAAAAATATTTTGCTTGTTTCAGTTATTTTCACACACCTCTAATGAATGCTTGTCTGGTAGTTTAAAGCCTTTCATAAAAATCTGAAATCATAATAAATGTAACTCACAGTGTCAGTATGAGTATCCTAACAACTCCTTGATAATGAATAATGTTCAAAAATTAAATATACTACAGGTGTGTAATGTGATGTAAATTCTCTGAAAAAAAATGTAGATTTTTGCACCTACTATGGCTAATCAGTATCTGGAAATGTAGATGCATTAATTCTGGAGTGAAGAATGTGGTTACACATTGAACACAAGGCGACAGAAAACACAAACATTGTTTCAGGAGAGGAAAAAAAAGTTTCTTTAAATTTCTCAAAGCTAAAGAGAAGCCAAATGTGCTTGCAAGCAAAGCATCTGGGCCAGCTGACTCTGAGTTATGGAAGACCGCTAGGAGGAAATGATGAGCAACAGTAGCAGATGACTTTGCTGCAGGGAATGGAGGCACTCAATTGTCAGCCTGACCTGTTCTTTAGAGAATTTTTCTGCTTGCCCAGGGCCTGAATCTGGGAGGTTCTGGACAGAATGCCAAAGCTTTACGAACCCTATGACTTACAGGTAAAGTGCCGACCACTGTGGGTGGCACTGTAGTGGGTGTCTGCTATGGGCTGCCTGACCAGGAAGAACAAGCGGATGAAGCCTTCTACAACTAGCAACAGCCTCATGTTCTCAGGGCCCTGGTCCTTGTGGGGGGCCAACCAACATTTGCTGGAGAAATGACAGAGAAGGGCATAAACAATCCACAAGGTACCTGGGGAGTGTTGATGACAACTTCTTGACCTAAGTGGTAGAGGAGTCAACAAGGATAGGCGCTCTGTTGGCCCTCATTCTCTCAAAAGGGGAAGAGCTTGTTGGGAATGTGAAGGCCTGAAGACATCCTTGACCATGAGACAGTGGAGTTCAGGAACCTGAGAGGAGAGAACAGAACAAACAGCAAGATCACAGCCCTGGACATAAGGATAGCTAACTTTGATCTCTTTAAGAATCTCTTGGAAGAATCCCATGGGATAAGGCCCTGGATAAAAGAGAGGCCCAGGAAAGCTGGTCAGTATTCAAGGACTACATCCTTCGTGCTCAAGAGTGGTCCATCACAAAAAGCAGGAAGCTGGGCTGAAGCCCACCTGGAATGGAATCTGGCAAGAGATGCCAGAGGCAACAGGAAGGGCTTTATTATGCTTTAGGCATATATTTCCCTGAATACTATGTAGGTAACCGAAACTTCAAAAAGCATTAAATTTAATACAAGCAAGAAATACTTTTTAATACAAGCAAGAAATAAGAGATACTTTCTCTGTCTTTGTTCTCTCTACATTTTTTTCTCTCCTTTTTGTCGTCATCTTTTTGATCCTTCCTATTTTGTGTTTATCTGTATTTCTTTACACATAACACTAAGACTTTTGGTGATCAGATGATCAAATAGTTCTGGACATTGGAATTCTGTTAGACAGTCATTTCACATTAAATTAAACAGTATGTAGGAGCAAGGAAAGTGTTTTGTTACACATTTATTGTGCTAAGTTATAATGTTACCTTGACACCTGAGTGATCCTGTACCAGATTGTCTGTTTAAAATATACATGGAAGAGGCTGGGAGCTGAGAGTTAATCTGTTAATTATAGACTGAATTATTGTATTGACAAGACCCAAACATGTTTTATGGAGTCCAGACAGTATTGGTTAATACACATCATAATTCTAAACCTGGGATTCAGACTGAACAGTGCTGTAACACTTGAACAATCTCTGTAACACTTCATAGGTAATTTATAACTGTGTTTAACGTGGTGTCAGGTTTCATTAGTTGATGTGCCCCTGTGGAAAAATGGAACTTCGTTTATGCTTGGAAAACCCAGAAACTTTCTTACATGTTTTAGAACAGTTGGTCTGCATGGCATTTAGCAATATAGAAGCAGCATTGCTCAATTTTTTGGGAAAATTTCATCAGTATAGTTCACTGCTCTCCTAAGACTGATGATGTTGGATCTGCTATTTTTGATGCTCTAAAATCTGCTGCCACTAGAATTCCTTTTCTTAATGTCAAGGACTGCTTTGGCAATGGGACAAGGGTCATATTGTAGATCTGAGGAAAAGCAGTTTTGTTGCCAAAAGGGATGAAACAATTGGTGCATAAGGTCAATTGATGTTCTTGCCAATTGCTTCATGGCATCAGACCCTTCTGAAACTTTCTTTAAAAATCTTCCATAAAAATATTGGAATACATTAATTCTGTCCCATACTACTCAACAGAAAGGATGAGTAGATCAGGATATATAAAAATTGAAGTTATTTTTATCTTGAAAAACAATCTGAAGTGCTTTCTAATGGCATTTTGAATGAATCTGTATTCTACTTCTGTATCTTTCTAATGCGAGCTGATAGCTATTTCATGGGTTTGTTTTAATTTTTCTTGTAAAAATAATTGGGAATGTATTATTTTCTATTCCAAAATGAAATCTTACGAAAAACAAATAAAATTCCATTGTCAATAATATAAGAGAAATCAAGCTATAGAATACTTTCTTTCTTACAGTATTATCTAGCACTTGGTGAAAACAGCGAGCAAAAATTCCTGTTCCCCTTCCTAAGATATTTTTACTCTTTGTGGTTGATGATTTTTTTTTTTTTTGGAAAACTTTCTCTAAGTTGGTTTCCTCCTGGTTCTATTTCTTTCACATCTTTCTACTAAGACAATATCTACGTGAATTCTTCAACTCTTGTGTGTCTGTTAAGGATCTTACAACAAATTTTTAACATCGCTTTATTTAATATACCTTTAGCTTATTATTTGTAATCGGGCTCAGTGGTGAATTTGGTAAGATTAATGGAAGAAAATTGATGATATACTTCAAGAAATTTCATACGTTTTAATATATTTACTCTAGAAATTGATAGAGGATTGTTTTCTTATAGACATCCTCTAGAACACTATTAAGATGAAGTTTATTGGAAAGTCATCTTGGGGCACAATTTGGCTCTCTGTACTAAAATACTGTGCAAATACACAATGTCAATTGTGGACGTATGAAAGAGGAAAATATGACTAGTGATATTTTCAATTGTTTTGATAGCCAGTTTGTAATGCTAGGATATTCTCGGTGGCTTTGCTTTCCTTTGTCATGGATACAATACTAAGCCAGAATCAAGCACTGATCTGGAAGCTGGCAGTGGATTCTGTTGGCTTGCCCTTTTCTTTTGATAAGAAGGGCTTTGTCCCTTAGCCTAAGATGTAGTTGACCTTGAGTTGACTGGAATGTTGTTAATGCTGAAGAAATGACTGACAAACAGCAATTATGAAGAAACGTAGTTGTTGCTATTCTTATGCTGTCATCAGGTACTGTTACACATTTGAGGGCAGGCTATGAAAGACAACATTATGAATGAAACAATGAAAAAGAAATAGCATTATTTTCAAACTCTTTATTCATTACTACACCTATTTTCTTTATGATTTGCCCTCTACTGACATGACGATGAAAAATATTAACACAAAGGTACAAGCTAGTGTAGGAAATTATTCACAAACACTAACCTAAAAGCAGACAAGTAATTGAATGAGCCATTGTTGGCATCACAGCAAGTACAAAGTCAGATCTAGTTCTCATATTTACTAGTATAAGGACTCCCTGCTGAAAATGTACCAGATGCAGGATTTTCTCAAGGTTGAATGTGATTATAGCATGCACACATACAAATTGCAGACAGAGATTAAATCACAAAATAATGAGGTCTTTTCAAAAGGTAGTATACTACTGTGATTATCCTCTCTACCTTTAAGATGTGTTTGTATTTTAAGTCTTTATACACAATATTCATTCAAAAACTGCATTAAGCTGATATTATGTCATTGAACTTGAAGGTCTGTCCATTTTATTGTATTACTTGCAGAAAAATTAGTTTCATGTAAAGAATCTACAGTTTTACTCCTGTGTCAGCAATCAGAATTTTTTTTTTTGACTGACTACTTACACATCTGAAATGAGATAATAAAAATCACAGGAAGATGTCAGTGAAATGGAAACTACTGTAAGAAAATGAAATAAATATGAATAAGTAATATTCTGTACTGAAAATACATTAGATTGCATTTACTGCTGTCATAATCAATGATTTCAGTAATTAAGACAAAAATCCTATAATGAGTTGGATTTTAAAAAGTATTTTATTATCTTTTTAATACTGTGTAGTGATGGTTTAACATAGATGAATAATAAAGGACTAGTTAGATTACCATAGCCAGGGGTTTTCTGGAGGCTATGTCTACCCTAAGTTTGTCTCTGCAATAAGGAATATTCTATGCAAATTGCCCAATGTTATCCATTTGTCCTATGCTGGTTCATGTCTCCAAATAGCTTGATGTACAAAAAGAAAATTTCTTTTTAGAGAAATTAATTCTTAAGTCTTGATCGAAACATGCTTCAGTGCTAACGTTAGACTCCCTTTTCTGTAGTGATTTAAGGTGAAAGGTTCTGGTAAACCAAAACTAGTTAAAATTAGGTTGTGCTAAGCTAGTGTTAAATTCATGAAATAATGATGGAACTGAGTGCATAAACTGATTTGGGGTGTTGTTGCAAAGAGTTCATTTTGAAATTATTATGTCAAACAAAGCAGATTCTACCATACACTGTACTTGGTCCCAGCTTTGGCTCAGAAAGGACTGAATGCTGTCCCCATTCAGAATAATACCATATTGTGCTATCCAGAAGTTTTTCACAAGCCTTCCCCAAAACACTGCTATGCCTTCAAGGCATAACTACAGTTCACTGAAAAGCTGTTCCATTTAAAAATGCTCATTGAAAGATGTAGTTTCATTGAAATGGAAATGTACACAGTTTCATGGATTAAAAGCCAGAAGGGAGTACTGTGATCATCTAGCTTGGCATACTGTACAACAGAGACCTCATGGCTGTCTTCAGTTTCTTCTCATTTGAACTAGGTCGTATTTTTCTAAAGATAAAACAAAATTCTACCTTGCTTTTTAAAAAGCATACTTCAAGGATGGGAATATCTACCACAATTTTCAATAAGGTACTCCTCATAGTTAATTATGCTGTTAATTCTAAGTTTTTCTGTCCTCAGTTTCTAGCCCCTGGGTCCTGTTATGCCTCTGTCTTTGAGATTGAAATGAGATTTATCTTCCTATGTATATATTTGTAGACTTTAATCTAGCTGTACATTGTACTAAGGAGGTGAAAATCTTGATTCTCTCACTTTATGTCATATTTTTTAATACTTAGGTGGTTATACCTACCAACATTTTTTTTGACTTATGTTTGCAGAAATTGAATGTACTTTTTTAATACTGATGTAGCTGATGCTAAGTAGCATCTATGTTTCTACTTGAGATTCCACTGTTTATACATCCACATTCACATTCTTTCTTGACTGAGATTAATAAAAGTTTGGAGCTATCCAGATGGTCTGAAACTGCAGGGAGTTCTTTGCCTGACAGCTTATATTGTAAGCTTTTAGATGTTTGCAGTTTACAGCTCTATTGTCACCTCTGGTGACATTAGATCAGACATACAATGACTCTTGCTGAGGGCATTGTTGTATTGTTCCTTGGTCCAAAGTCCTTTTTAGGCCACTAGTTCTGGGAGAAGTTTTCAAAAAAACAGAGAATCAAGACTACATTTCTGATTTTCTTAAATGCAGTCTTAGTTCTCTGCTTTTGGTTTACTTCAATAAATCACAGTTTGGCGTTGGCTTTTCCAAACAGCAACCTTAGGGGAAAAGTAGACAAAATGAAGAAGAAGGGGAAGGACCAGTCTGACAATGTAAATGCTGGTTGTGTTGCCATATCCATTCTGTGTCAGAGCTCAGTGGTTAGGGCGTTCAGCTCAAGCGAGGGAGATCTTAACTAGCTTTCTTCCTTTGCCTCAGGATAGACAAACTTACATTTCCTACTGCCCATGAGGATACTTTTACCACATGGACAGAGTGACAGTGTGAATATCTAAGACTTTCAAGTAAAGCTGAGCAGATCCTTGAATTCAGCAGTGTACTTGAGAATATCTTGAAACTACAGGGTAGGAAACTTACCAGCAAGTATCATGTTTTTATTTCTTATCTTAATTAGGGCAAAGAATCACTTTGACCTAGGAGGTCTCCTTTCTCTTTGGAGTATCTTACTATGGAGATAATTATGATGAAAACTTTTTTTTTCAGTTTTTCTGATTACTATTTAAAAAAATTATAATTTCCTATGTAATTGATTTTTTTTTCTTTTTAACATTTACATTCTTTCTCTTGGTGGACAGTGAATATTTAAGCATTATTTAAAATGGTAGAGCTCTAATTTTTATACTATGATTTCATGACATAAACTTCTTTTGAATTACAACTGTGCCGTCTCTGAGATTTTTCCTTGTAGCTTATGCCAGTAGTACATACAGGCAGTGAAGTAAAGTTAGAGAATGGATGATGTTTAAGATGAAGTTATTGTATATGTTGTGGAAAAATGTTATCTTTCTAAAGCACAATATCATATGCTAATAACAAATAGTTAGGTCTCTGTAAAGGAGCAGTATTTCCCAAGAACGGATGTAACAGGTATAGCTATAGAGCCAACAGCGTTAAGGGCCTAATTTCAGCTGTTCAGAAATTTCCTAAGTTTAAGAATTTGAAGCAAAGTTTTACATGCTGATGCCTGCCTTCACTAGTTTGTTATTGCAATTCCAGCTAAAAAACCCAGTCATTTTGGGGAATGGAGAAAAAGGAAAGAAGAAACACCAAAAAAATTGAAAATATTTTCTGTTTAAATACTTTACTACCCTTATGCTTCACTGTGGAACTAGCTTCTACATCAGGAAAGTGACTTCATTCCCCAGGTTCCCCTTTCCCTTCCTTCAGTATTTTTTCGCCTTTGAAAACCTGGTTTGTGTGCTCAGTGCAAATATAGTCAGTAGTGACTTTCTACACTTAATTGTTAATACTCTGTCATCACAAAGCATGCTCGATCCTCTTGTAGTTCATAATGTTAACAGACAGCAAATGAATATACTTCTTTTTCATCTCCTGCATCTAACAAGAGCTTGTGCATCACCCCCAGACATGCTGTTGTCTCATCACTGCTGGCACTGTGCCATTCGTACAGAGCTTCTGAACATGTTCCAGACTCAGAATAAAATTCCTTCTTAGTGCAGTTCTGAGCTAGAATAGCAATGGGGCATTGGATTTGTGAGTTGTATTGTAGCTCAGTCTGGCCGTTGCTTGCCCCAGCCCAGCTGCTGGTTCTTGGGTAGGCCTGAAGTTGATAACAAAGAGTCTGCTGAGACTGGGACTTAAGAGAGGGGAAATAAAAAAAAACACCACAAAACAAAACAAAATGAACCTGACTGGAAATTGGAGGATGAAATTGGAAGTAATTATGTAGAAGACTTCTTTTGGAAGCTGACTTTAGGCTGAGAAGCTAGAACTGAGAGATGAGAAGGATAAGAGTTTCATTTGCCTGTGCATCCACTGCGCAGACGAATGTGAGAGAGGAACATGCTTTCCAGTAGGGCTTCAGAGATAATTACAGACAGCAAAGGACTAAAACCATTGAGAACATTGTTTTTAATTTCAAGCTTTGAAGGAAAGTATAACAGTGTGACATGAACTTTTCTGTTCACTTCCAGTCTTAGTTTTCCTAGCATCTCTTGTTCCATCATATTCACCTTGCTCATGGTTCCTTATCCCACTGCCATCCAGGCATTTTATGTCTCTTAGTCCTGTGGCTTCCCATTATGGCCTACCTCATCACAACTCATGGGCCTGGTCTCTCCATGCATGCAAGCTCCCTATCTTAGTCATATCTCCATTCTGCTTTGCACACACAGTTCCAGCCTTCCTGTGCAGCCACTCTAATTCTTACTCGAAAGACCTTTCCCAGTTCCCAGTCTTGTTCACTGTCATGTCAGGTATCACATTTTTCTGCCCTCTCAGCAAATTGCCTCCCCTACTGGCTCTGAGTCAGAGGTTCTTTGGTCTAGTATGGGTACTATAATAGGATGACTGTCTATGTGAAAGTGGGGCTTCTATGGATTACATTTGCAGCTATGTTATCAGCATTTCTGAAAAAGACATTTTACGAAATAAGCAGGGTGGCACAATTAATGATGCCTCAGAAAAGCTTGGTTTAAGTGCCTTGTTGATGTCTTTAACACTGCAGGAGGATACAGTCCAAGTTAAGCTACCACTTGTTTTGATCACGATACCTTATTTTTAATTGTGCAGTTGTTTGTTACAGTTTTCAGGTGCTGAGGCAAATGAAATAAAAATTCTTCTTACAGTCATGATTTCCCATCAGAGCAGATTTGTCCTGATCATTAAATGAATCTTAAGTTTCCAGGGAAAGAATAGTGGATGTTCATGAAGTACCACAGTGTTATTCAAATGTACAGGGAGGTTGAATTACTTTTGGATTGGGGGATGTAAATCTGTTTTAACTGTTTGATATGCAGTCCAACTACTGTTCTATTAATTTATCAGGGCAACTGTGATATCTGAAGTTGAAATGTTCGCCTGTGGCAAATAACTGCTACTCTGTTTTAAACATAAACTCTAGAAAAGTATTACATGCTAACAGATCTTAAAAAGTAAAGTAAGTGGTACACATAGCAGAGCTGGGTTGTTCAATATGAGAGAGACTGTTCAGCAATTTGGATGTAATCATTATCAAAAAGTCAGTTGCTATAATTTGCTGGTGGACAGGATTTTAACATTAAAGAAAAATTACCTGAGGTTGTTTGATTGACTGTGGCACCAATAAGCATGCATACATGCTTATTGACGTGCAAAGTAAAGATACATACATTTGACATACAGAGGCTACCCAGGTCTTGGAAATGGAAATGGATATGACTGACATTTGTCCTTCTATGTACCTGAGCCATCTCTTTCAAGATAAAAGGTAGAATTTAATAACCAAAATACTAATATCTAGTGCTATTTGAAATGCCCTACCACATCTAACATAGCCTGTAACTGCTACTCCAGGACTCAGATTTCTTCTAGTACCGTGTTTGTCAGTCCCAGGTCTCAGATAACTAAAATGTCCCTCTGCAGCTGTGTTTGAGCAACTGGATCATAGTTCTATATTCAAGATGTAAATATTTGATTTTGCATGTTTTTCATCTGGAAATGATACTCAGAATACTCTTCAAATCTTAAGTGATTCGGAATTCAGAGAGCTCATGAATGTTTGTCTTTTTATTTCCCACCACCTGAATTAGTAATTACATTTTTGTTTTAACAGGCAATAAATTAATTTTCCCTAAATCAAGTCCATTTTGCCTGCAGAGATAAATAGTAAGCAATCTCCCTTTCTTCATCTTGACCCATAAGCTTTCTCATTCCTGGGTTTTCTTCCTGTTTTCCTCACTGTCCTGCTGAAGAGGGAGGGTGAGTGGTGATCTGGATGTGATTTTAGCTGCTAGCCAAGTTTAACCTCCCATATCACATTTGTTTTCTGCTTATTATTCACTGTTAATGCATACAGGTATTTCCCTGAATGAAATTGCACAGCAATTTGGTTTTTTTAATGCAGTTCTGATAAGTGACCTTGTTAGTACAGAGTGGAAATTCAGAAAAAAACTCTCTAGTATATACACACATTTATTTATTTAGAAAAAGTTAATAGATTTATAAGGCACAAGTTTCTGTAAAAAATAGTTCCTCTCTAACATGTCAGAGTTATGCATTTGTCCGTTCCTTCTCTTTTTACAGCACTGGCCCTTTATTTAGTAAGGACATTGTTCTTAATTGTCTGCATCTCCACTGGGATCCTGTGGAGTCCCTTTCAAAAATTAATGTTATGTTAACTACTTTTCAGTCCTCTGCTGCCAAAGTGGTTCTGAGTTAGAGGTTTTATAACACATTTACTTGTGTTATTCTTGAATCATTTAGAAAATTTGACAAATATGAATTAATAAACAGGAAATTTGTTGCTTTCCATTTTGATTTTTTTTACTTTCTTGCTTATTTTGTTTCAGAACTTCTTTCAGAACTTAGAAAAATTTCAGAAACTGAGTTTGAGATAGATCCTTTAAAATATTTCATGTAAAGTAAAATTCTGGGAAGCAAAATTCTTCAAGCTCTTCTACAGTGGTTATGGATCTAAGACTTTATTTATTTTTTGCTATTATCTTTGAGTGTTCCTTTTATAACTTAATCCCTACAAGCTCTTTGTCAGGCTCCCTGCTCATCTCATTGAAAAGGCATTCTTTGTTTTTAGATTTTCTACCTTTCGCAAGTTACTTTTCAAACTTTAGTCCTTCATCACTGCATTTTTGCACAAATTATCAGCGTTTTTGATCTTTTCTATTTTACTCATTTGAATGTAACTTCTTTTCCTGAAAGACAGCTTCCTATATTCATTCGGTCTCCTTGACTATGCTGTGGTAACTTTTTCTTTGTCCTTATGGTCTTTTTGATAGTGCTATGCATTTGCTCTGACAATTGAATACAAGGCCTTTAAACAGACTGAATGTATTTCTACCCTTTTTGATGTCTTCTTTCATTTCTTTCCTGCAAACCTAATTTTAATATAGTTTCCTGTTTTGAAGTCAGGCATCAGAGTAACCATTAAAATGTTGTTGTTGTTGTTTATTTGTTTCTTCCAGGCTGTTGAATCTAAATATACGATGACTGCTGTCATTGAGCAAATCCTGAAAGGTAATACCGTGAAAGTAATATTCTGAGCAAATGCCGTTCCACATCCCTTGCACTCTTCATGGTCAGGGCAAGAGTTGCTTCTCCTTTTGCAGGTTTTACCAATAGCTGCTCTAATCATCTATAGGAGCTAAAAATTAAGTGCTACAGTCATGCACCACTGCGATGTGCAGTTACCTTCTGGAGATTAGATGAAGTGTTCCCATTTTTGTTTCCTGCTTTTACATTTTCAGCCGATGTGTCAGTTGCTGATTCACCTAACCTATTTACCTGATGTAACTTTAAAACTTCTTTAGCTTTTAGCAATAAAAATCCACCAATACAACTTGTCTTTCATATGTACTTTGGAGGTAGTGTGCACCATCTTCTTCCTTCTGATACAGCTTGCAGCATTTATGCGGAAACAAATAGAGCTTTTAAACTTTCATGTTCCTCTGTACTCTCTTCATTATGATTGTTCTTCTTGGATTTTTTTTTTTTTTAATTTGAATTTCACTCATCTGTTTCAGATTTTGAGTTTTTATGAAGAAGTAGCATTTAATGCAGAGATTTTTATGAAACAACTCTTAAAAGATATATTTCTTAGGATGTTGCCCTAGCAAGGGGTGCAACCCTCATTGATTTTCCTGGGCTTTGTCAAAATTAATGGTAATAATGATTAATATTAATAATCTGGCTTCAGATTTCAGTTTGGGGAGCCCGCTTTTCTCTTACAACCTTTATTTGTACAGCTCACTAGTTCTATGATAGTATGTTTTCACAGTGAAAGGGCAAGTTTTCTATATAAAGTATATCTATACAAAAATGAAGATGAATGACAATAGATGCTGTTATTTGAACTTTGGTAACATTTATTTATGTATTTTGAGCAAATGCTGTTCCCAATAAGCGCCCAAACTGTGATAATTTTAACTGTACAAAATCATATATAGATAATCCCATTCTAGTTCTTTGATTAAAAAACGCTCACCTAGTTTTCTGGAATGCCCCATTTCCTATACCTCTGCAGATGTGAAGCATATTGGGGCTCCCTAGTTATCCTCTGCTTCACCTAGCTCCTAAGAAGCAGTCATGCAGCTATTCTAATCAGTTCCAGTATTCTAATGAATACTGGAAGTTGTGTAGGAGCCATCAGATGTAGGGCACAAAAAATGGCTTAAACCCATCTTCTTCATTCCCCTATTTTCACTTCTGTCCCTCTACCAGAATATTTATAGTTGTGAGTAACACAGTAATATCCAGAATATTTTATGTAGTTCCTGCTGTTGCATGATTAATGATGATGTTCATCACCATTAAGTTCATATTTATATGCACTGTTCTTTACAATTAACTTGTTTAACAATAATAGCTTGTTTTCTGGGTTAATATGGAAGTATCATCCTTTGATAATGTAAATAAAAGCTCCTAATTATATATTGATACATTGTTTGCTCTGAAAGTAATGCCTCCTATTTATTTCCACGGAAACTACAGCAGATAAAAAGAGCACAATAACACTATTCGATACAGCAAATTCTCAGATACAAAACACTCTTTTTCAACATAGTCACCACCATTAGCTATGCATTTTTGCCAGCCATGAACAAGAGCCTGCATGCCTCACTCATAAAAATCTGCACCAACAGAGGTGCCCCACTGTCACTACTGCTGAGACGCACCACCCACCGGCTCACTGTGCTGACATCCACTGTTTGGTCTCTGTAATTGTTCAGGAAGTGTTATTGTCCATCAAAATTTTTCCCTTGATTGTTATGTAGTAGAATGATCTTTAAGTATTATGCATGAAAATTAAACTATATTCCTGAATTATCAAAATCTAACAGAAAATGACAACAATTAAAAAAAAAAAGGATTAATAGTGATCTAAAACTTTCTGTAGTGTTAGATATATGAATGTATAGATGGGGTGAAGGTAAGTCACATGCTATGATGCTGATAGTGACCACCAGTTAATACTTGTCATCTGTAGGGAATAGGCATCAACTGTTTCATTTAAACAGAAATTTCACTGTCATGCATTCTTTTATTTTCCTCCAAAATGCACTGCATTGATTCTTCTATGGCAATCATCCCAGGAAAACAGCATTATGTGTGTGTATTGTACCTCCAGTGCCATATCATGGAGAATGTACAATGCTAGCAAGATGGCAATATTCCAAAGAAAGGTTAACATGATGTTTATATATACATTCATAATAACAAAGTAGTCTAGCAAGAGAAATCTAGGCTAAGTGGACATCTGTTTTTGTAAAATCCTGTAAAACATGGTCTATAGCAGTACTTCAGTCTTCATTTTACCAATTATTCTATGTGGTACTGGGGACCATATTGTTTTGTAGATAAAAATAGAAATGTAATTGTACTATCACTGAGATACAATTTAATTTTGTTGTTATTGTGGTTACTGTGTAGTACTATAGGGCAGGATACTTCCTTACCCTAGAAGGAAAAGTGACTCCCTAACTTCTTACAATAAAACATTAGCAAATTATTTATATTTAAGCATCTTTCTCTCATCTTTTCTTTCTTTTAAAACCACAGACACTATTGAGTTGACAAGTTCAATTATACCGTTCTCTGGCTGTTGCTCTGTGAAACATAAAACTAATTTTATTTGACATAACATACTGTCTACCTATTTCTTTAATGTTTATTCTCTTTTTGTGTATCTGTTGTTCGGTGTATGATAAAGTTAACCCTGGAAAAATGCATTTCTCTACATTTTTTTAAGATATAAGAGTCTTTGAAAGTGAAAAGTATTCCTGAGTGTAAATATATATTTTTTAACAATATCATTATTGCTAACTTTTGCACAGTGAATTTGAAACATATGCCTCTACATTTATATACACTAGTCAGTGAATGAAGTATGGGCAGGATAAGAATGTGTACTTTTTGACTCTGAAAGACACTCCTCATATCTTTACACAATATCTTTAAAGGCACATATTCGGTCTAAACTACTTGACAGGTATCCATTTTAAAGACA
Organism: Penelope pileata; assembly: GCA_013396635.1. Taxonomy (NCBI): domain Eukaryota; kingdom Metazoa; phylum Chordata; class Aves; order Galliformes; family Cracidae; genus Penelope; species Penelope pileata. The sequence continues at coordinate 174,885 of WBMW01001907.1, read as the reverse complement.
TTTCTGAATATAATCAATGTAATTCCCAATAGTTACATTTCTAATAACCAATTTGCTGACTTATGTTCTTGTCAAGATAATTTATATATACACCATATGTTCTGTGAAATTTTTCTTTGCCCAGGTGAGCATTTAATCTTCCTTTCTCCCTGAAGGAATTATTCACGTCCCTGAGGTCAGAGGATCCTCCACTTCTTTTTCCCTTCTGTCAGACCTTCCAGCCTTAAGACCTCGTGTCATAATGATCATCTTTTCAGCAGAGGGCAGCATATGGCATTCTCAGAGTCCATCAATTCCACTGTTTAATTGGTTGTAGAAGTTAGTATTGAGCTAAAGGTGATTTTGAAGCATCGCCCACTCTTCTTAACTTTTAGGCAAGATTTAGATTTTGTTATCCTTTGAGATTGTATAGAATGTTTCTTGGGATGAAGTGTAGTAATAAATTATTAAAGAAAATTAAATTTTATTTTTGATTATTATTATTGTTACAAGAAAGTAATACTTCTCTGATTGGAATTTTCTTAGCAATGCTAGCAAAGTCTGTAGAAAAGTTTTTCTGGGTCCAGCAAATTAAATAGATGATGAAAAGCTATATATAAGATATTTTCCTTTTTGATAATCTCAGAACCCTGTCTTCATAATAATGTTAAATCTGTTAGGGAAAGAGGAGACAGCAAACCATTTGATACCAGGTATGGTATAAGACAGGATAATACTAATTCAGATACTAATTCTGTTGTATAGTTATTTCTAAAGACATAAATATTTTTTAACAGACTTCTTTTCCTCACGTTTTGTATAGAGAGGCTGAGTTTGCATCTATGTTTTATTATCGACTATTATATCATCCATTGCGTGACAGCAAAATTTGGACAGTTTTAAGTGTAAGATACTCTGTGAGTGGTTAAATAATACAGTGTCTGAGATACGGTTTGGCAGCAGGAATTTACTCTCTGAAAAAAAACAAGTAGACAATCTCTTTGAGGACTTATGCTTGGCGTTCTTCCTGAATGCAACCAGTATTTGTGGTACTTAAGTAAAGAAATCTTGAAGCCTTTAAACTGTTGTTTCAACATGTATGAAGTAGTTATGCCTCTGCATACTCTGGGAGAATGTTCTCCTAAACCGAAAGTTTTGTGTCTTCCTCCCTGACCATCAGGTTAATATGGATTCTGGAAGTGCTTTAGAGCACTTGGATAAAAGATTCTTTCAAGACTCTTTCTGGCTTTTCTCTCTCTTTTGTTGGAGTGGACAGCAACAAGTGTTTAATACCAGGAACAGATTTTCCACTTGCTGTAATGGTTCCATTACCATAGAGTTAAATCATCTTCAGCTATCATTAAAAACTGGTTAAGGTTGTTTTGTACTATTCTGACTGTTGAGAAAGACTTAACCAGGGGCTTTGCATTAGTTTTATTTCTGGGAGTGACCATTCTTGTCAATTAAATAGAATCTTGAAGTAGAATAGCTATACAAATGTTATTGTGAATTATATGTGAATTCCAATTTGCATAGCTATGTCACATTTGCTTTAATCCAGAACAGCCACTTTGTCTCTGAACACTCAGCCCTGATGCTCAAGGGAAACATACAAAATATCTTCAAAAGATAAGTCTGGAACTAAATTCATAACTCTACTGGGCTCTAAAAACCATGGACTCAACAGAGACATTGGTTTTATGGCACATTATATTTTGTACCATCCCAGGATAACCTTTCTATGCTGCACAGACAATAAATTACTTTTCTCTCTCTTTCTCTCTCTTTCTTTGTCCTGTAGGAGTAAACAAATGTATTCTTTCCACTTCTAATATTTCTCCACTCCGTATTTATGATTTATCTTTTGTTTTAGTCAATTTAATTGTCAAGTTGGATTAAAGTAAATTCAGAGCACTGGTTCTCAACTTTTATTTAGTTTGGAAGACTGATAATTCCACTTTAGGTTGGAGGAAAGACTTGCATGCCTGTAAGCTTGTCATTTTTTTCCTCAAGTATTTCATTTAGTCTACTCAATTTCATTTAGTCTACTAGAAGTAACTCTTCCTATAAACTGTCTGCATTTATACTGTTATAATACATGGCTAGAATAGTACCACAATTCACAGTAATGTGCTGATTAGATACAAGTAATTCTTCCTTTTCAGTTTCAGAAGTTTTATAGCAGTTTAGTCTTTTAATAAACTTTTTTGCCAGTTTAAATCCCTAGGTAGCTGTGTTTTTTGTAATTTTAATATTTTCTTTTTATTCTTCCCAAATTATTGTATATATGGCTTGTAAAGCAGTTTGAGATCAATCTAGCTGAGGAGCAGTGTATAATTGTCCTGCTTCTTCTTTTCCAACGAAACCCACTAACAACTACAGGAACAAAATGCACTTGATTGTAAATGTCTTTGTTTTCAAGATTAAATTCTATCTACAGATTTTTTTAATTTCTGAATTTTCTTGGTTCTCATTAATCTCCACTGAAAATTTGCTAAACTCCGGTCTACAGGGTATCTGTAACTGAACTCTACTAGATTTCTAGTACAGTTGTTAGTGTTTTGATAGAAACTGGAAAATGCTGAGATACATTTTAAAGGCAAAAGACATCTCACTCAAAATAATGTGCAAAAATGCAATGAAGTGTGTATTGTTATGTACTGTTATGTATTGTTATGTACTGTACAGTGATTCTTTCATTAAAAAAAACGAAATTGAGAGAATTCACAGTCTCTGCAGGTCTGAGACTTCACAGGAGATGCTTCTGAATACACCCTCATGATTTGGTTCTTACTTTTATCTGAGAGTAACAATGTCATAAATTCAGACCTTGGCTCTGTCTCTGGTGTTATAAAACTTCAGTAAAATAAATGAAAGAAAAAAAGAAGGTACGGTATCCAAACTCATGGCATTATGACATACCACCTGAGTTGCCTGCAGCATAGATCAACTTTAATTGTGATCTTGTCACGTTTCATAAACTGGTGCAAAACTGGACTCGGTCAGCATATGACACAAAACCTGTAAGGGTACTGTTTGTAATTCAGAAAGTGGTGCTTGTAGTTCAGCCATTTTGCCACATTTCCTCAAAAACTAAAAAATGTCTCACTACGCAATTAACAGTGATCTTTTTTTCCCTGTGGAAACAAGAAGAAAGCCAGTTCTATTTATTTAAAAGAAAACCCTCAGTCTTTTTCTTTTCTTTTCTTTTCTTTTCTTTTCTTTTCTTTTCTTTTCTTTTCTTTTCTTTTCTTTTCTTTTCTTTTCTTTTCTTTTCTTTTCTTTTCTTTTCTTTTCTTTTCTTTTCTTTTCTTTTCTTTTCTTTTCTTTTCTTTTCTTTTCTTTTCTTTTCTTTTCTTTTCTTTTCTTTTCTTTTCTTTTCTTTTCTTTTCTTTTCTTTTCTTTTCTTTTCTTTTCTTTTCTTTTCTTTTCTTTTCTTTTCTTTTCNTTTTCTTTTCTGTTGTCTTACAAAGCAGAAGACACTTCTGAAAAAAAAGTGGAAATTTACTATTGCTTCACATTTAGGTTTTTTTTTTTTTTTTTTCCCCTCAGTATATTTGCAGATGTTTCTGGCGATAATTATTGTTATTTACCATCTAATGTGATCAAAGCATACGTAGCTTCAGTCACTTTAAGAAATTTGGATCCACGTATGCTCATTTTCTGTGTGACTGTAAACATTAATATAATCTTTTTTTGTTGTGTATGTGCCTATGTAGCAAAATTATGATTCAGCAGCAGAACTGTGCATTGTGTAATAACTTCAGGAAGCTACTTTTTTGTAGGATTTGTTATTAATATTTAGAATTTAAATTGAAATCGCTGATATAAAAAACATAGACTACTCTCAAGACTAGTAATTGTAAAACACAATGATCATCTGTTACTGACCTTGAAAGGATTCAGTATTATTCAAAATACTCTTTGATGTGATCGGCACCTAAAGATAGCAACACTCTTGATATAGCATGGTTCATATTACAGATTCTAAAAAAAGTCTAATCTGCTACTGCAGATGTGTAATATAGAAAAATCTTAGTTTTTTATTTTGGAGAAATTCATTTGCACAGTAGTACAACTATTATCACACACAGAGGAAAAACTTAAATCCATTTGAAGTAATGCTCTCACACTTTCTTCAGCATACCAGGTTTTAAATATCCCTGTTGCTCAATAGATACACTTGGTTGCTTTCTTATTTCCCAGTTTCAGTGGAATGGCAAGATATGTCTTGCCGTAAGTCTGGATTTGGTTTCAGGTTTTGGAGAAGAACAAGCCTGAAGGTTATACTGGAGTTTTGATCTTTACAGCCTGATGAGGTTTTCCTTGTTGTCACTTGTTCTTTCTCTTTCTTTCCTCTTTGAGAGTTAATATCCTTGTCCCAAGCCTCTGTGCTTGGATAATCTCAGCTGCACGCTGGTAGTTCCTTGCCATACTTGTTTCTCTGCAATCAGCTGTTCGTCCGCAATCTGTTTTTCTGCTGGTTCTCCCTTTCTCTGTTCTCTCCCTCCCTATATCACTCAGGTCTCTCTCTGTCTAATGCTGGACCTGTATAGACTCAGTCTTTTCTGACTCTTTTTTCTAGTTCTCTTTAACCAATTGCACTTCATGTTAACTTGAACTAACCAATTTTCTATCAGCTGAGGTCCCAAAGGTCATCCTAATCAGTCAGTCCAAGGCCTGACTCAAATGGTTGTTGTTGAGCATGAGTGAAACTGGACATAGGTGTCCAGTTTCCAGTGGACACATAAGAGTCCAGTTTCACTCATGTTCAACAACAATCATTTGTGGTCCATTCCCCCGTTTGACAGCCATGTAGATCTCCCCTATGCAACTTGCCCTTGATCTGCAGTTTCTTTAGACAGTGTAGGTGATCTTTGTTCTCTCAATGTATAGAATGAGGCGTAGGAAAACTGCATTATGGGAGAAATGTAGGATCAGTCTCAGGATGGGGATTAGTCTGTGCAGAAGGAATCTTTCAAGATATAACTTTCGAATCATGTGTGCTTCTCCTGACCTACTGCAATCTTTCGGAGCCTTATTATTTTGTCTAAATTTGGATGAATATTCATCTCAGGCCAAATTTCAGTCCTTCTTTTGTATACCATTGGGTGAGATATAAATGTTCTCATGCAGAAGTGTTTCAGCTGTTGCATACATACTGTCCTCATCTGTCCTAATATGAATATTGCATAAAATCTACATTTGTTATATTGTCATAGAAAACAGGTACTTGGAAAATCTTTACACTTTTCTCTGGGATTAGTGAACTCTATTGAACTTTTATGAATGCTAAGGCTAGCTAGATAATTATAATTTTTAAATCTAACTTATTGCAGTATTATGCTACACAAAGTTTAGTACTTATGGTATAATAAATGTAAATAGCTGTTCACATGAGGAAATAATGTAGAAAAACAAGTCTGAAAGCTACAGACTGATGTATTAGTTAAGATTCCAGGTCCACATTCCAAATTTGTACAGATTTTTTCAGGACTATTTAAAAATTTTTCAAGACAGACTTTTGTCTGTCAGGTTTACATCTTGTGCTTTAAAATTCAAAAATTTGCCTTAAATTATACTTTGTTTCCTTAACAAGTTGATTCCTTTTCTTTGCTACCATTCTCAAATAAGTGAAAACATTGTTATAGGCGCCACATCTCCACATCTGTATTTCTTTGCTGTTTCACTATATTAAAGACCTTCCATTGATGTATTTTCTTGTTGTGATGAATGAATTAGAGTTCCAACAGATTTAACGCATTTAACCTGAAATATAGAAGACTGTATCAGCTGTGACATTTCAGGTGAGGACAGCATGGAAGGGTTTTCAGTTCAATACAATGCTTTTAAACTATCATTCAAAATGTGACTACAGGAGAGTATTGTGCATGCGTAAATCACTTGGTGTGTTTTTACTGATATTGGCTTTATTGTTTAGCCGCCTGCAAAATCTAATTTTAACATCTATTATCTTTTTGATTATATTCTTAAAATTAGGTCCCTTTTCACTCACCATGTGTCTCATTTTTTTTTTCCTTCACAGTCGTGCACTTGCTTTGGTTTACTTCAGCCTCATGACTGTGAAGTTTTCCAATTAGTATTCGTACCTATAAAGTATTTGTTAAATTTTTGACTTTACTTTTGAGGAAGTGTTGACTTTACATTTGAGGAAGTGTTTGAGTGTGTTTACTGACTCCAATTTCTAGGATGTATTTATATTTTATTGAGGAGCAAGAATCCCGTCAATTAATATTTTTGCAGAAGGGAAAATTATTAAATATATAATTCTTCTGTGAAAATATGCATTTGCAGGATTACCACCTGTTTTCAGAAATAGAGCCCATGTTTTGACATCTGAAAGTTTTATTAATTGTGTTATTTTTTTTCCAGCTTGTCAATCAAGTGCTTTTCTAAGTATCATCTTGAGGTCACATATGGCTAATTTTATATTGGTGGTTGAAACTTTCTAGCATATATATAAATGGCAGGAGCTTACAATGATTACTGCTTTTTATATTGTTTCTCATTTCATCTCCCAGCATTTTGTTTTCCTGTTTTAGTAAACGTTAGTTTCTCAGACATATTTGCATTGTGTTTTCTGTATATACTTTCTTTTCTGTATTTGTTACTATTTTTTTTTAATATTGATTGATAGTCAAAAAAATTCATCTGCAGAATGGCTCCAGTCAGGTTAGATCAAATTGGCTAAACCTGTTTGTCAGCTTAAAAAAAATGAGTAAGTTCTGCAAATCTCTACTTCAGTACTAGCAAAACACTTTGGTTTGAGAATTAGAAAAGTGAGTATCAAGGAATATAGGATCAGAGGAAAGGAGTATCTCTAAAACATTTTTATCAACGCCATGGTGGAGTCAGTCCCTTACTGTGTTTTGTCTTTACCTCTTTCTAAGAGGGATGTACCTGTATTTTTATTTTCCTAAAATAATGCTCAAGGGTACAGTGATTTTGATTGCTTGCTTTGGAAATTCTGCACAGGTTATACAGAGTGAGTCTACATTATCAATTTCATTTTTTCTTACTTCTCTCTGCAGCCTCAATTTCTCTATACACCTCCTAGACTTTAGTTTACAGTAAATATGGGCTGACTACATTGCTATAATGTGGCTGACTGGAGAACTCCTTCCAATGTTTATTCTCTAAAGACAATGGCAATAGGACTGCTCTGTGCACCTGGATGGATTGACAACTTAAATAGTTCAATGAACTAGACAAAGAGATTGACATAGCTCTAGACTACATTAGAATTCTTAGTAGAAGACCTTGGTTGAAATAATATTTAGAATAGACAGAGCTATAATGTAATTTTTTTTTTTTTGACATAATCACTATATAAGTAAATAGTCCATACAAACTGTAACTGCATTAGCAAAAGAAACAGCAAGACAAAAAATATTCAGTCTCACGCATTGTCCTGGACAATACTTGATGAAATTTTCATCTCCTTGCATGTGGGAGATAAAATTTAGTCTTCCATAGTATTCATGTCTTCTCTTCCATTGATTACTGAGCTTCATTTAATAGGACTGTAATCTGATTGCTTAGCTAGAAAAAAGAAAGAAATTGCAATTCCCACTACCTCAATCCAAAGTGTTCTGAAAAACACCAAGTGAAAACCAGTAGTATCCCTACTACATATGTAGCTAAGATTTGAAGAGGAACTTCAGAAATTTAGGCTACATATGTCTGGCTAAAAAATCCCTCACCTCTGTGAGGATCTGTCTGTACTTCAGGTAGCAATCCAAATCCAGATACACTCAAACATAGCAGGCATTCTGTGTGATACCCTTCACTAGGCTTTTTCAGAAGTGTCCAGCTGGCAGGATCTCATTCATGACCTGATTTATATCTTTAACTGTGCAGATACGGTAAATACGTATATTTTTCCAGTCTGGCAGTGCTTATTAAAGATCATAGGTTTATATTATTGCAGACTGCAAGATATGAGATAAACTTTTTTTCTGTTGCACCTTAATTTACACTTACTTAAGATTAAAAAATGCCAGTGCTGTGTGTGTGTGTGTGTGTGTGTGTGTGTGTGGTGGAGGGAGAATTCACTCACTGGCTGCTTCACATTAGTTCTGGATCTTCCAAGAATGATGCAATTGAAAGATATGGCTTAGTAAAGACAGATGTATATCTTCAAAGATTGGATTGATACAATAGCTTTTTCTGCTTTCTACTTTTTCTACTATATGGTCCCACTGAATTTCTATGTAGCTGCTATTTTAAAGGACTATTTGAATAATAATTACTGCAAACACTGTGAGCATGTAAATGAACATGACCACTTATAACACACAAAAGTATATTATCTCATCAATTTTTTTAAAGTTAATACTTTAATTCTGGTGGTGTACATATCTTAACAGATATGTAAGTATATGTAAGTATGTATAGTGGAAATATAGGGGGAAAAGTTGGATTTCTACCATTTGCAACTAATAGTACATCTACTTAAATGCTACTCTTGTTTCATCACAGGTGAAACATCAGAATGTCACTTAGGATTATTTTGTTACTTGCTGCTGTCATATTTTTAAACTCAGGATCTAGTGCCTAAGTGTTAGCATGTACAGAATAAATTTTCAGCCAGCTATGAATATGCCTAATTAAGATACCTGTAGTACTTCTTAAATGTATAATCTTGACCTTGTCATCTTTCTATCATTTATTTTTCTAGGCAATGTATGATTAGATCATAAGATTCTCTTTAAACTGATATCTAACAGAATATATAACAAAAAAATAATATTAACAACAGATATACAGATATTTAGTTGTTTGTGTTATGATTAGAAATATGCAAGTGGTTGTCTTCCTTTTTGACATCAAATACTGCATTTTTTGATAGAATTCTACTTGACCTTTAGGTCTAGTGAACAGCTTCAGATTAGCAAATCACTAATGAATAAAACTAGTGAAACTTAGATAATAAAACAGGAGTGGAAAAAGGAGATATATACGTAAAACTGCAAAATAGTATACGTTTTTGTTTTTGAATTTGTGTGAATAAAATCATGTAACAAAACATTACTTTGTTTTTAGGTACTGTCAAACAGCATAATAGTCTTAGCTTCCAAAAAGAATACATTTTCTTTTGCTTTCTTCTTTTTATTTTAATATTGCTACTAAATAAAACATTGTAGGATTTTATTTTTTAACCAAAGAGGGGGAAAATAAAATACAGCCACCTCTGGGTAAATTCTTATGGTGAACAACAACAACAAAGGAAGATGCTTGCACTTTTATCCCTTGTGGATTTCTGTTTAATATTTCAGAGCAATGAACATATGGCTGTTACTGCCAGCACTGGTGTATTTGCAGCGATGCCTATCAACATCCACCAGAGAGCAGGGCAGCTCCAAAACCCACATCTTTCATGCTGTGGAAATTGATGGAGACAGCAACACAGCCAGCTTCTTGGCCAAACAACATGGAATGCAGTTCATTTCAAAGGTCAGCGCATATTTAAACTTGCTTCATTACTCCCACCTTTATGCTTGAGATTTTCATTTTTTTAAAATCAGTTTACCTAGAGGTTCCTTTAGAGACAGAAAAATGAAAGTGCTGAATCCTATTTTCATTTGGGGATATCAAGCTTTTTATCAAATTATAGAGGTGGCGTTTCAGAATATTTCATATCTGATCAGAAGGAAAATCCAAAAATAATTTTCTCTTTATTCAGGAGTCTTTCAGGCACTGGGACTGTTTTATTTATTACTTAATATTGTGCTCCAGTCAATCATTTTGAATTCAGACAGGAAAATGGAATTTTTATTTCTAAAAGGAAAAAAAACCTGAGGAAAAATGCCATTGGAATAAAGCAGATTTTATTATTTTTAAAAATACAAATGTCTTTTTTTTTATGCTACCTATTTTATTTTACTTTAACAACAGCAAATTAATATGAAGATATATTTTAAACAAAGGATCTTATATAAAATCTTATTTTAGTTAAAGGCATTTTTTTCAGAGCCTTTCTACAACATTTATCTTTGAGCTTGAGGAATTATGTCCTTGTAACACAATCAAGGAAGAAATGCTTTTCTTTTAACTAGTACCTCATTGCACGCGTTTTCTATATGTAATATGTATGTGTGCATAAACATAAAGTAGGTGTTTATATTGCATTTAGCTTCATTTTTGCTTTCCATCTGAAGTAAGTTATTCCTAAAGTGTGTTAGTATTCTGGTATACAGCCTAAATAGAGGAAACTCATTAGTATCTTTCAGTTACAGTTACTAGTCTATAAAACTGGACATCTATACCAGTGGCATTGTGTTAAATTTTCTTGTTGCTTCTATTGTAGAAACATCCTGCATCAATTAAAATAGGTCACAAATAAAACACTGAAACTTTTTATATATGTTAATCTATGGCAGCCTCCATTCATTGACCTGAAAGTTCTTTGCCAATTTTAATGAAGCAAGCCTTGAAGTGCTCCTGTTGCTTTTATCTCTAGTTTTCAGATGTGAAAGGCAGAGGTAGAGTAAGTAAAACAATTTGTTCAAGATCCACATAGGAAGTCTGTGGCCCAGTGAGAAATAGAAAATACATTTCTGAATTTTCAATTCTGTACTCTAGCTGTAAGAAATTATCCTAAGAGGAAAAATGTAATCAGCTTATCAAGAAGAGGCAATGCATTATATATACCTCAACAGTCATTATGGCCTACCCTATTCATGAGTACCACTGAAGGGCCCCAAGGAAAACTGCACCCAGTTTTCTGTCGGAAGAATAATGATGACAGCCTATCTAGCGTGACTAGTATGCAGTGTATAAATGTTAAAACCAGCACAAACTGCTATGATAAGCATGTTAAAACAAACAAACAAGCAAGCAGTGTAACAACAAATAAACACAGAGGCATTGGACAGTAAGTATTTCTATAAAGGGTGACTTCAATTACAGGGTTGCTTAAGAAGAATTTTCCCAGGTTTTGAGTAGTGCAGAGGTATTTAGTACAAGTGGAATAGGTGATGATTTCCCTTGCTATACAGTCTGGGCACTGCTTATAGCTAGGTTGTTGGAAAGAAAATTGGTAGTATAAGGGAGCCAATCACACTGTAGTCTTTGTCCTGTAGTATTTATCCAGGAAAACACCTTTTTTATTACAGTGATTGTGTATAGGAAAAAGCAAAGGATGGAAAGTGAAATACAGGAGATATAGGAGGGGTTTTCCCCTGTCTTTTCTGTGAATTTCTGGTTTACAGCCTGTTATATAAGCAGCTGATACCTTTCTTAGCATTCTCATTTCAAATATGAAAAAAAAAGCTTCTGTGGTATTTAGAGCTTATGGTCTTTAAGCCATGAGGAGCACTGGTACAGTATTAAAGATTCAAATATGATTAAGCTTAATATTTTTTCAAACTTTTTGTTGCCTTGTAATACGCTTACAACATGTGCTATATGATAAGACAAGATGGTACTAAAATACTATTTGGAAAAATAAACCTGTAAAACTTGATAAAACTTGTTGTCACTAAAATTCCTGGGTAATAGGGAGTGTGAGTAGTATTGCAGTTATGACTTATGCTCCTATTTTAGGTTTCAATATGAAAAAACATTTGAAACGTATGCTTAAGTTCAATCCCTTTTCAGAAAAAAATCATAATCATGTGCCTAAGTTCTTTTGAAATAAATGGGATCTAAGCATATGCTTAAGTGCTTTACTGGATAAGTCTGGGCTATTCAGTGGGGCTCTTAGTGAAAAAAACCCACAGTTTTGTATGAGAAAAGTGACATCAAAGACCGAAAATGGTATCTTTTAAATATGTTACTGTCACCACAGGAAACAGGTTTCTGTAGAAATGGTAATTATGTGTAACTGTGACATCCTTGCTTCAGCATGTTAGTTGCAATTTATAGTTGCAGTTTAAAGGCATAACTTCCCTTTGGCATAAGCGTACATTTTTACTATGATACAGTGAATAAAGACAGTGAGTTAAGTGTGTTACTTTGGAGTGCTTCCTCTCATTAAATGCCGTTACTTATTAATATGCAGATGCTTGGCAGCACAGTAGGAAAATTGTAACTATGGAAAAGGCTACCGGTTAGGTATCACAGTGGAATGCACTTCTTCAACGTGTAACCCTTGAATTAAAAGTAGTATATAAAATCCAAAATGTTAAACTCTTGACGTTGATTGCCATGCTATTTTATTTCACATTCTCTACCAGCTAACTTACAAATATAAATAGTTATGTTTAAGAGATCTTTATAAACTTGAGGTATTGTCATAGTTACTCTAAAATTTAAAACCAGTGACAAAGTTCCTGTAATTAAAATACATATTGGATACTGTGCAGATATCCCCAGCATGTAGGAGAATATCACCAGTTCTAACCTAACCAAAATATTTTGCAAAGAATAGCTTAGGTCACAGAATTGCATTCAATAAAGATTAGAGAAAATAGAAGATATTATTTGTATATATTAGAGGTATACATTGGAGTCAAATGTATGTGAGGATTCTCTCAAGTAGTTGTTTTTTGAGTCAGTTCAATTCCCTTATTTTTCCCCACTGAAATGCAGAATACGAGTCTTTTTTCTATATTGCAAAAAGGATTTTTATTGTGCTACGAGGTGGCAGAAGTAGAGGATATAGTGCCAAGCACTTCAGTTTCATTCTCTTGTTTCCTTCCTCTCTGTTTAAGACAGAGGTTGTGGAAAAGATACGGAATTATTGCGTTTCTCTAGTCTCAGAGGGAAGAAGGTGGTAAAAGAGTAAAACTTGAAAAGGGAATGCATGCACAGCAACTGTGGGTCATCAAGAATCAGCTTTTTTTGTCTGTATAATGCCTCATCCTTACATTAGTGAAGTCAACTGGAAACCTCCCATTGTCTTTCAAGGGAGCTTAGATGTATGTAAATGTACCCAGGTAGCAAATATTGGTAGTAATTAAACTATGTAAGACACTCATAGGAAAGCAGAGAGAAAAATCATGGATTCTATCTCATTCATTCAGCATTCCAAAGTGGGATTTCTGTATCCTGTCTCACATTTTATCTCTAGTAGAAGATACAGAAACATGAGGAAACACTGGGGAAACTACACCTAAAATCAGGCTATACTTTATGTATTTAAAGGTGCAGGGCTCTTGTAAAAGTATTTTTAGCTGACAGCTCCTTTAGCTGACACTTTAAAGTAAGCACCAAGTTTCAGTGATTTTAGAGAAGTCAGATGACAGAAATGCATCAAGTTTTTCTGTATTTTTTTTTTTAATTTGGATTTATAAGAGGTTTGGATTATAGTGAATTTGAATCTCAAAATGAAAGCTGGGTTGTGGAGGGAAGCAAGTTTACTGCATTAACTGTTGAAAAAATCTTTTTAATTTCTGGATTAGTTTTGAAGAGTTCGGTGGAAAAATAAACGTATATATACATATGTAAGTATAATGCATATAAGAGACTGTCCTTGCTACACACACTCAATGGATATTTATCCAATAGTATAAAAACAACAGTTCCCTAGCTGTATCAAGAATTTATTTTTCATAGGCACAACTCAAAAAGATATTGTATAAAAGGTACATGGTATTTGCAAGATATATCTAAGAATTTTTTCTTGCAAACACAAACTGTTTTGGATCACCTACAGTGAAGTTCAAGGTCTTGATATTCTTAAATTTGTATAGAAATTCCAAACGGGTCTTGGATACTTGGATAGAAAAAAAATGAAATGAGGATTTGAAATGAATTATTCTGATCAGGACTGAAAAATTGATTGTGTGTCTGTATATATATATATATTTAGAAGGTGAAGTCAAGCTGGGCAGCAAACCCCACTTTTAATAAAAATGGGTTTAATAAATGTACTCTCTAGGAATGAAAACAAGATACTTGAATGACATTTTGGCTATGAATAAGGTAGTTTCATGTTCTTTCTCTCACTCTATTTTTCTCTCTTGTTCTTTCTCTCTTCTGATTTCTCCCTTTTTCCTTTCCTTTTTCCATTCAAAGCAATTTTTAATGATTTCACGATCATTTCTAATTCTGTTTTCCAAAGTCCTTATTTTCTTTATTAAGCTGCTTTGGATATTTTGCAATCTGTATGTGGAGCAGATATAACTGGTTTCTGAGTTTCTGTTCTTATCATAAGTCACTTCGATATTTTTTTACATTTAATAGTTGAAGTACCCAAAATCTGAGGAAACCAAGGAAATGCCTCTTTCTGGGCTCGTCACTGGCTTAATGTATGTCCTGATTTCAGCTGGGACGGAGCTGATATTTCCTTCATAGTATCTGGTATGGTGCTATGTTTTGGCTTTAGGAGAAAAACAATGTTGATTACATGCCAATGTTTTCGTTGTTGCTGAGCAGTGCTGCACAGATCCAAGGACATTTCAGTTTCTCAGTGTCTCTCACTATCCTGCCAGTGAGGGGGGCTGAGGGGACACAAGAAGTTGGGAGGGGATAAAAGCAGGACAGCTGACCTAAACTGGCCAAATAAATGATATTCCATACCGTATGACATCATGAGAAAAAAACTTGAAAATGGTGGGTATTTGGCTGGGGGGGCAGCTGCTGCCTGAAGACTGGCTAGGCATCAGTCAGAGGGTGGTGAACTCGTGTCGCTTGTTTTATATATGTGTATGTTATTATTGTAACTATTATTCTTTTTTTTCTTCATTTTTCTGTCTGAGTAAATAGTTTTTTTTTTTTTAAATTCTCTCCCCTATCCCACTGGGAGGGGGGGGAGTGAGTGAATGAGGGTGTGTGTGGTGTTTAGCTACCTGCCAGGTTAAACTACAACAGTATATTCTATCCAAGAATAAGTGCTTACTGACATCATCTTGTATCACCGTAATTGTGTGTGCAGTTTTGGGCGCCACAATTTAGGAAGGACATAAAACTGTTAGAGAGCATCCAAATGAGGGCTTTGAAGATGGGGAAGGGTCTTGAGGGCAAAATTTATGAGGAGGGGCTGAAGTCCCTAGGTTTGCTCAGCCCAGAGCAGGGGAGGCTGAGGGGAGACCTCATGGTGGCCTACAGCTTCCTCATGAGGGGAGCGGAGGGACAGTGCTGAGCTCTGCTCTCTGGTGACAGCGACAGGACCCAAGGGAACAGCATGGAGCTGTGTCAGGGGAGGGTCAGGCTGAGTGTTAGGAAAACATTCTTCACCAGAGGGTGGTCAGGCCCTGGCACAGGCTCCCCAGTGGTAATGGCCCCAAGATGCCAGATGCCAAGAAGTGTTTGGACAACGCCCTCAGAAATAGGATTTGAATTTTGGGTGGTGCTATGTGGAGCCAGGTGTTGGACTTGATGGTCATTGTGGGTCCCTTCCATCGCAGGATATTCTGTGATTCTATGATTCTGTGGCCTTACTCTAGGGACAAGTGTTTTGAATCAACAATTTCTCTCTCAAAAGTCTTTAGTTTATTATATTTGTGATGAATATTTGTCCCTATGTGACTGTTTTTTCTATTCTACTGTTTTTATTTATCTGGAAAAAAATCTTAAATTATTATTTTAAAATTGTTTTTCTCCCTGTGTGGTATTTATTGTGACTCAAGATGAAGTGATACATCAAGCCTTTAAATGAAAAAAAAAAAAAGGATGCATGCTACAGGTTTTTATTACTGAGACAGTTTTTGCCTTGGATTGATATGGAAGCAAATCTGTGTATTTTGGAAGACAGGTGTTTCTGGAATCGAGACAGATATTTTTGTTAATCTTCGTGCTCCTTTATGCCATTCTGTGAAGCTACTGAAGTGTCCAGAAAGTGTTCCCCTTGTGGCAAAGAGATGATAAATCTCTGCTTCACACACAAGTGAAAGTAGGAAGGGCTGGGTGTTGCTAAATCTGTGGGGAAAAGCAGACCTTAGGTGCTAGATTTAGGTGCTAGATTTTAGGTGCTTAGGTGCTAGATTTGTTAACAGTCCTGGTGAGTGTTTGAAGATTTGAAAATGCAATCAAGATATTTAATGAGGCATACTACAGTAGAAGTGTTCACTGTTTTTTATGTGCTACATCATAACTGATTTTTTCCTTAGTATGACAGTTACTAATTTATTCTATTAATAAAAAAACTTATTTTTTTTCTCAAATATTCCTATTCTGGAGTCAAGTTCTCTTTCAAATAAAGGTATATTAGGTTTTTTTGTAGCATAAAATTAATACCCTTTTAGGCCATTTATTGAATATTGAAGTGTTATTATTTTGTATTACTATAAAGTAGTAGTGTTTCTAATCTCAGCTAAAAATTTTTTCATTTCTTGAGTATTGCAAGTTGTACATTTAGCAGGGCTGTACACCTTTTCCATCATTTTGGCTGTGCTGTGTAACACTATTCAGATGCATATGTGACAACAGCTTATGTGTTCATCCTTCTACCAGGTGAATGCTCCTATGCTTGAAAAAGTCTTTACAAAAAGCAGAGAACTATGAGCACTCATTAGTTATTACCCATTTATGCTAATATACTAGGGAACTAATCATTTAATCATTCTGATTGAAATGATAAGCATGATTCACAGGAGATGTAAATTGGTATAGCCCGATTTAAATCAATGAAACTATAGTGACATCTGCCAGATGAGAATCAGGTCCCTTATCCTGATTTGAATAATTTAATGGTAGGCTGACCAGGCCATTAGAGAATACAGCTAATAGAACAATCCTGTATTGAAACTGTAAGGGAATATGGAAGGTAGTAATCTTTTAAATCTTTTTAAAAATCTTTTTTTTTTCCTCTTTTTTTTCCTGTGAGTAGGCAAGTCTTAGGCAGATCAAGTTTAGGGTTTGAACTTGGTAGTGTAATAGTGTATTTAGCAAAGAGTCACAATGTGAAAAAAACATTAGAAAGTATATTCACATGATACTGCAAAAACAATCCACTTTTTGAAGATTGTTGAAAACAAATCATTTTACCTCTGCAGCTGCTATTCTTCAGCACTGTTTGTCCTTACACTTACCTAGTCTGTGTTAAAATAGTAACTAGAGTGTAAAAGAAAAGTGGGTAAAAATAGAAAATCACTGCAATTCATCTAGTTCTCATTAATGAATGATTGTTCCCTACTAAGCATGTACAGTGTCATTTCAAATTCTGGATGCCTGTCATTGTAAGGAAATAGTGTAAACATAGTTACAAGTCTTTTAATTTTTTACATGAAAGTATCTTAGATAAGAGTTATGAAATTGCAAACTCTCCATGGAACTACAACAAATGTTTCTTCTTATTTCATGCACCTCTGGGACTGTAGCACTGGAAAATGGATGCAAGAACCCATAAATTTGCCAGATGCTTGGTACAGGGTTCCTGGCATACATTTAATCCCTCACTATTTTTGTCCCTGAAAGGAGAAAAAAAAATCAAGATAAATTGGAATTTAGTTTCAATTTGAAATATATTAGTGAGTTAATAAATGCATGCCTATTTTTGCAGTGATTGCCAGTGGTGTTTAGCAAATTGATGTCAATATATCCTATGTACATATATTATAGACATGAAATGGTATAGAGTGCATGGTGGGCTAACTAATTTATTTCTATCAATTTACTGTGGAAAGTCCTCTGTACCAAATGAAGTTGTTACATCAAGAGGCAGTTCATTGGTTATTAGTATCAGTTTTATTTTAAGAACTTTGATGTCAACCATATGAACTCACAGAGTTTCTTATGTCTTTTAAGTTGTTTGACAAGAAGTATTTTGCACTAAGATTAGTTTGGAGGCTGCACTGATAGGCAGTTTTACCTTATACATTGATGTAATTAGAGATTCTAATTTAGACAAATTTACACTCTGGAATCTGGCTTTTAAGAGGAAAGTGAGACTGGAAGGGCAAGGAGGGATTGCTTTACTTAGTCATTGCAGAGTTTTATATTACCTCGCTAAATTGTTTAATAATTATAATACATTATTTTTGTGTAGTAGATTTCATTCAAGACTGCAAAAATTCCTTACTAGTTCTAAGTTTCACAAGGCTTCTGGACCTGGATCAATATCACTAGATCTGAGAGATGTGATTTCAACAAATTTTACCCAGATGATTTTTTGCAGTAATTAAATCTATTTACAACTTTGGATTATATTCAGAGAATAGTTTCAGCCAAAACTAAGTTGGGAGAAGTATAGGAACTTTATAAATTCTGTCTTTAAAATGAAATAACACAGCTAAACAAAAATAAATATTTCTGTTACTGGGCAAGCTTCTTAGATTTTCATTTTAGAGTGAAACTATATAGAATAATTTAAAGTATGAAGTAAAAAAATAAGATTTTTTTAATTGCTCTTTGTTTTATAGGAGTCACAGAGTGGTTGGGGTGGAAAGGGCCCTCAGGGTCCACCTGGTCCAACCCCTGCTCAAGAAGGGACACCCAGAGCAGGGTGTCCAAGCCTATGTCCAAGTGGCTTTTGAGTATCTCCATGGAAGAGAATTTCACAGCCTGTCTGGGCAGTCTTTGCCCGTGCTCAGTCACCTGCATGTTACAGAAGTGCTGTCAGATGGAACCTCCTGTGTTCCAGTTTGGGCCCATTGCCTCTTGTTCTGGCACTTGGCAGTACTGAAAAGAGCCTGGCTCTATCCTCTTTGCACCCTTCCTTCATGTCTTTATGTAAGATGAGCCTTCCTCAGCCTTCTCTTCTCCATGGATTTATGGATTGCCATAAAAGCAAGATCTCCTTTGCGTCTGATGACTTAGTACCACAAACTTTGTGTTGTGAATGGCAGATCTGGCTACGTGGATCTTTCTTTGGCAATATAGAAAGTAATTTCTGAGCCAAGACATCTGAACATGTTTATCATATACTTAAATCTTCCTGGAGTCTCAGCTGGTTTAAGCATCATCTGAGAAAGCTGTTTCATAGTCAGGATCAAAACCATATACGTCGTTATTGGTGTATATTAGCATCTTCAAAGACTTGTCTATTTCCCAGTCTGAGATGAGAATTTCTAGTCAGCATGTCTGAGTACATGTATTATATCATCCACACACACACGTAAGCAAACAAGCACCTGTGTACGCTTACTTGCACTTCTTGTGGGGGAAAGCACAGCTTTGTGTGCCCTCTCTATGTGTGATTAAATATTAATTAGGCTTCTAATATAAGCAAGTGAGTTCACAGGCCCAAGTACTACATAAATAATGCATGAGGTACCCGAAGGCTCAGCCCGAGAAGCTGATTGGCCACCTTGGATTTGTATAATTATGAAGTTTCATTATTAACAGTGGAAGCAGTGGAGAGATTTGCCTAGCTTGAGGGACTTTGAAAGCATAAGCTGTCTCATTAGGGAAAAAGGGAATAAGGCATAATATGCAAACTTGTTAGAAAAAAAACTGAATAAAAATTAAGCGTAGCTCTTTAAAAGGAGTATTTTGTATGTATGTATAAACATTTCCAATTGTACAAAAAGAGAAATTCAAATAAGTAACTGAGATCTATACTATAGCTATTTCACTGTTTTATTTGTAAGAGCTCTTGCTTAAAAGCATTTGTTCTCAGTATAAAACAATCTTTAATATTTTACAGAAAAATCCACAGGTAGCTTAATGGATTCTGCAAAGTGAGAAGTATGGAAGGTGCAAGAGAATGAACACAGTCCAGGGTTCTTGCTAGAATGTGTGTTGTGCATGCAATTAAATCTCAAGGTCAAACAATTTACAGACAATTACTTTTCTAACATCTCCAGAAATGCCTGCTTACACGTCTTTAATTTTAAATGATACTGATATTCCAATTCTCCCCAAAGGTTAATGCTGACTAAATCCAGCTGTGACCTGACACGATGCGACAGCACAGTGCCTAATTATCCTCTGGATAGTCATTTACTTTAAACCATTAAAGAAATAGGCTGAGAGGAAGATTTAGGACCCAGAAAAAATGTTAGCCTGACTTCTTTCTTCTTGAGGATGGGATGGGCTGAAAAATAAAAATAAAATCTTGCTAAATGTTAGCCATTTGCTTTGATGGCAGAAAATTGTTCATCCCACTCTGTTTTTTTTACAGGTTAAATTGCTAACTAGTTCATTTTATCCATTGCCTACGGCTGGCGCTAAATGTCAGTGACAAATTTTGTACTTGTCTTGAAGAATGAATTAAGTTATGCACAAAAGCTATAGTGCTCTTTTTGAGATGAGTGAATTGCAGAGGGAAAAAAAAGTTGCTCGTTTGAAAAAGGATTATTTCGATTAAAGGCCTTTTCTATTGTAGTGGAAGACAGGTAGTGGTTTAAGATAATTCCGACAGTTACCTCCCACAGAGGCTGCAGTCCTTTACTAGAAATTTCTTTAAGAGCACTTGTGTCAGATTATATACTATGATTATTATCATAAGACCATTTGTGACAGTAATGGGGGGGGGGGAACAATTACAGAAAATGGCAACTATTGTTCATTAACTGAAGTAAAACCCGTCTTTCTTCAGTGAGGTCAGCATTCCATCACCATCACACAAACCTTTCTATGGTTTATAGCAATGGCAATTAAAAAAAACCACACAACACAACACAAGTATATTCTCTGCCAAGTATTGGTAAGAAAGAACACTTCATTCAGCAATTTATATTGAGAATATCAGGCACAGACTTGACAATCCATCTGGTTTTCAGTTATCTGGCTCTGGTACAACCCCATCATCTCTCAATGGATAAAGTATCTAAGAATGATTGCTACGATCATAGTGTTTGAAACTCTAAACTGACTTATTGTCCATGGGTTAAGCTTAAGAGAGCTCTACATGTACATATTTTATATGGTTTTATTTTCATAAACGCTGTATCAGTTTATCAAAAATCAAAGGAGAGCTTAAAGTTAAGACCAGACATTACAGCCACATCTGTTACAAGGGGCTTCATCAGGAAGTCAACATCTTACACCTCAGTGGGGTGGCATAACTGGTAGTCTTGCACTTATAGTACCAGATTTGCTCTAGATACAATTATTACAAGAGGTCAATAATTACAATTTATAAGTTATTGTTTTGATTATGGTTGTGCCTGAAATTTCCACTGTAAGCAGGGTACCACTGTGCTGCACGCTGTACAAAAACACAGATTTGAAAGAAATGTTGTTTTTTGTGGCACCCGCAGGTTTTGGCAGATACTTTTCTCCTCTCACTGTGTGCATAAATATTTTCACTGATACCAGCTGTAGAGAGTGATATGGTAAATGCTAATCTCAGTACAGTCATAGCAGTCACAAATGGAAGTTAGATCTGTAATTTCAAGATGAAAGCTGAAGTGAAAAATCTTCTGATGATGCACTACTGCCCTAAGCTACTGAAAGATTTCCTCTTCTCACTCAGGCAAGTGAATAAAGTTTCCTCCCCACAAGAAAGAAAAATACAGATTATTGTTTTTCTGGTGATAACACTACAGCTCCTGAAAGATAGTCTGGCTCTAAAATGTAACACAGGCTGGGACCTTCGAGATCACCAAGTCCAACTATCAGCCTGACCTACCGAGTCCCATCACTAAATCATGTATCTTATTGCCATATTTGCGCATATTCTCGTAAATACCTCAGGGATGGAACTCCACCACTGCCCTGGATAGCCTCTTCCAAAGCTTGATCACCCTCTCTGTGAAGAAATTCTTCCTGATATGCAATCTAATCCTCCACTGGCACAACTTGAGACTGTTTCCTTCGGTCCTATCACTTGTCACCTGAGAAAGGAGACCAACAGCCTCCTTGCTGTAGCCTCCTTTCAGATGATTGTAGAGAGCGATGAGGTCTCCCTGCACCTTTCTCTTCTCCAGATGAAACAACCCCAGTTTCCTCAGCTGCTCCTTGTAAGTCTTGTTCTCTAGTCCATTCACGAGCTTTTTTGCTCTTCTCTGTACATGCTCAAGCAACTTGATATCATTCTTGTAGTGAGGGGCCCAAAACTGATCACAGTACTCAAGATGTGGTCTCATCAGTGCCATGTACAAGGGGCCAATCACTTCCCTGGTTCTGTTGTCCATGCTATTTTTGATGCATGCCAGGATGCCATTGGCCTTCTTGGCCACCTGGGCACACTGCTGGCTGGTGGTCAGCTGGCTGTTGATCAAGTCCTTTCTGCTGGGCAGCTTTCCAGCCGCTCTTCCTCAGGGCTGTATCACTGCATCAAATTGCTATGACCCAAGTGCAGCACTTGGCACTTGCTCTTATTGAACATTATGTGATTCGACTTGGTCCATCCATCTAGCCTATCCAGATCCCTTTGCAAAGCCTTCCTATGCTTAAGCAGATCAACAACCCCACCTAACCTAGTATCATCTGTGAACTTACTAAGGATGTACTCAATCCCCTCATCAAGATTGTTGATTAAAATTTGAAACAAAACAGGCCCCAGTACTGAGCCCTGGCTATCACCACTAGTGACTGGCCACCAACTTGATTGAACTCCATTCACTGAGACTCTTTGAGCCTGGCCTTCCAGCCAGTCCTTCACCCAGCAAATTGTATACCTGTCCAAGCCATGAACAACTGATTTCTCGAGGAGAATGCTGTGATAAAGTGTCAAATGCTTTACTAAAATCTAGGCAAAGAACATGCACAGCCCTCGTCTGCTAAGAGTGTCATCTTGTCATAGAAGGAGTCAGGCAGAATCTGCTTTTCATAAACCTATTCTGGCTGTCTCTAATCACTGAATTGTCTCATATGTGCCATGTGATAACATCATTGATGATCTGCTCCTTAACCTTCCCCTTATACTCAGGTCACACTGACAGGCCTGTAATTCCCTGGATCCTCCTTCCTGCCCTTCTTGTAGATAGGAGTCACATTTACTAACCTACGACCAGATGCGTTCCACATAAATTCAGGAACCAATTATGATCAGACAAATTGTTCTGTAAAGGTGTTTGGTTCTTTCTGTTAACTCTAAAGATAGCCTAAATTTGAATTCAGTTTTAAATTCCTACATTAGGTAAGGCACATGCATCATACCACTAATAATTTTCCTTTCCCTTTACTCTTCATCTCTGGCTTGCCTCATCACACTTGAAGAATTCATTTCTGCTCCCACGCATGTAAAAGGGTCCTTCTGAGTTTTTATGAAGTATATTTTAAGCTGTCTCAGTTACATTTTTTCCATTTGTAAATACCCACACTTTTGACCTTCTCTGTGATAAGCTAGTTGGAGTACCTTCAGTCCCATATTTTTGTCTTTTTTTAACCTTGGATCACTCTGTAGCTCTGTTCTGAGTCTTCTCTTCACACATTCTTTGCAGTGTGAATAAGTGTAATGAGAGTGGTCTCATCAAGATGTTACGTAGGGGAAGACTGTTCCTTGCTTCTGTCCCTTGGTAGATGAGAATTTTTTTAACTGTTAGTGCCACAACGTGGCATGAAGAAATGGTACAGAAGTAGATATTTATAATTTCCTGTAGTATATTTTTTTTGAAGAAAAACCTTTGTTATTTGCGTCAACTTATCCATATCCTTGTATGAGACTGTATAAATTATAACCTGCATTTATAAATGAATATTTTGCCAACAGTGACCATTCAGCTAGGTGGTCATTTGCAACAGTTTCACTCTACTTGTTGTTTATCATCATTTGATGGTGTAGAATATCTGAACTTAAAAACTACTGTATTTTGAAACCTGTCAATGTGTTAGATTTACTGCTTCTTAGATATTCAAAGTAACTAAAAGTGACTTCTCAAATTTAAGCATTTTGTCTAAGCCATACAGGCAGACAAGGAAGAGAGTCGTCTTCAGAGGGCAATCCATCTCACTGACTTCAGTAGAAAAGCAGATCAAATTTTAAATGAAGCAAACAACAAAAAAAGGCAACCTGACCCAAACCAAAATTATCTTTGCACATCTGACTTCTCCAGAAAAAGAGGAAGAAGGAGAAAACAACTTGCTGGTGACAGATCATAGTCCTGTCCCACAGACGGCACAAAAATTCTAAAAGTAATTCTTCAGACACTGACATTTTTCTCTCCACTGACTGCTGTAGATCTTGGAAATAGCTTAAGACTATTTAACTTTTGGATGGATAAAATTACACAGGCTGAATATCAACTGATGCTTGCTATTTGAAAACGTGTTTTTACCTTTCCTGTTTTATTTATTTGAGAACTAGGGGAGCATTATTTAGGAAACATAATAGTCAAATGTGTTAAGTATTATGTTCAGTTCTGCAGGGTAATAGAAACATTTCATTTTTTTTTGTTTATTCCTAGAGTGAAATCGTGGGAACTGTATTTTTTCATTATGGTCTTTTTTCATATCTTAATTATTGGATAGTCCCCTGATAAATTCTTTTACTAAAAGTTGTAATTATGTTCAGCTGAAACCTCCAGCTATGGCTACAGAACTTTTTCTGAACCTTATTTTAAATCCCAAGACAAATACATACTGAAGCATAGGTTTTGATCCTGAGATCTTGTCTCTTTGACAGCGCTAGAAGTGGAAAAAGACATACTCATCAAGAAAATATTTCATCATTGTTAAAGCTTTGAGAACTGTTTTACCAGTGACATTACTTCACAAAATAAAGAACCTGCAAGTGGCTGATGTGTGTGAATAAAAGCAAAGAGCCTCAGAATATTTGAAATATCTCCAATGGATACATTTCAACTAATTTTTGTAAATACTAAATGTTGGTGTAAATATATTTAGCACTAAGAAGCAGAGAGCTTACCCTTTTTTTTTTTTTAATTTGAAGCTCAATTCATAAACTAATACAAAAGTTTCACTAACTCTATTTAATAATTTACTCTGTAAATTTTTGCATCAAAATTAGTGGGACAATACCAAGATGCAAAAAGGATGTAAACTTGTTTATCTTGGATAAAATTTAGCAACTAATTAAGTGAACACAATAAAAAAAGTACTGAGGACAAAAGAAAACCCAACAAAATCGAAAAGGAATAGAATTCAAAATAATCAAAAATTATCAAATAATCGACGTAAAACTGAATAAGCTGGGATAGTAGAAATAATCCCTGCCACAGGTGTTATTGCGTTTAGACCACACCAATGAACTCAGACTTCCATTTTTTAAATTGAATTTATTTGAGCTTAGTTGTTCAGTCTCTTTGCTGCAGTACTCCCCTTTCCCTGTTGAATCAAAGTATAACAACTTGGTAACTTAGAGTATCCTCAGTTTTTCTTTCTCTTGTAATGGGAACATATTTCCTCTCACCAATAAATTAGTGAAATATTCAGGCAGAAGGAAGTGCAGGAAGCAAAAATATCACTTTGTTTGCAGAAGGGGAAGAACACTGTCCTCACTGCAGGCTCAGCTCCTGCTGGCTTCTGGTGATGACACACCTAGCACTACGGGTCAGTCTACTGGGTGAACAGCAGGTACAGGCTTCCCTTAGATGAACATGGCTGAGAGGCACATTAGTGACAACTTCTCAGCTTGTTTAAAAATGACTGTAGAAAAGAGAAGGAATGTCATGCTGTTTGTATGGAGGGAGTCAATCTACTTGCTGCTGACAGTAAGGTACCAGAAATTATATGATGTGCAACCATGGTCAGAATAAAAGTGATCAGTGAAGTTTTTACATTAATGTTCAGTAATATGAAAAAGACAGAAAAATCTTCAACTCTGGTCCCTCTTATATGTTGCTTTCACAAATACAGATTTGACCTCAAAATGGTCTGTTTTGAATTTAAGTTAATAATAAATTCTTGCTAATGTTTTACACAGAAGAACATTTCTAAATAGAACAAGAATTCCCTTTGCAGGATTTTTAAGGTGCCATTGTTTGTTTGTTAGGTGCTTGTTTGGTTTTTGTTGGTTTTGGGATTTTTTTGGCACATAAATGGAAGAGACTCAGTTTTCACATGAAAATCTCTATGAAATGAAATCAATCACTTGGTTGTATTGCCAAAAATCTGATCTAGCCTCATTTTCCTCTGACAGTCTTTCTAACATACACTTATTGTCACAGGACAACAGGCTTCTTTGGATATTGAAAGATAAAATAGCAGCAGACTACAACTAAGTTTGATGAATTTATTATAACTAAAAGCACTGTCTACCAGCATAACTAAACCTGAGAGGAATGCGAGCACTCTAAGCAGAAGGGAAAACCCCTTGCTGTGCAGGCAAGGCACAGCGTCATTAATGATGAATCATACCTGCTGGTGAGCTACATTTGAGTAAGTTGTTGACCTCTCATGTTCTCCATTACAATGTCAGAACATCTCCTTCTCCAGGCAGCACTGCTGGACCAGCCAGTGAGAGCTACCCTGAGTTCGAGTTGGGGAGCTGCTCTTCTAGTGTTGTGACTTCGTTTGTCTGACTGGCTGATGCCAGTGTCAGGTGTTTCTAGAAGGCTTCTGGTCCGTGAATAGCAATACAATTTGTTATACAACAGTTGTTTGGTGAATAGTCTACCCACATTCCAGAGGAGGACATTGTCTAGGCTGCTCATGAGTGACTGAATGGGTCAACACACTTGTGAATTGCTTGTGAATAGTCCATTGATATCTTTAAAGACTGCCATGGATAAGTCACAGATTTAATTGTACAAGTTGGCTATGCAAGCACATTACAGAAGTGTTCTGTTGTTTTATTGTCCCGTATCATACCTGAGGAAAGAACTGCGTTGCTGCACCTATCTTGGACTTTTCTTAAGTGGTTTCAGTCACTTCCAACATTTTTTCTGGATAATAATTGTTAGTTTTATACTTTCAGAACACTTTTTCTGAGGTTTCTTTGTCATCCCACTTTCCCCTCAGAGTCCATTTGAATAAAGCATTTTCTCTTGCCTGGGTCTTCCAAGGAAACTTAACCCCTGGTTAGTGTCTCCTTAATGAACGACCAGTACCGAAAAAATCCTCACTTGCCCCCGGTTCCAAAATAACATGGCCAAGCCTAAAGTCATCATTAGTCTATGTCTTTATTAAATGACATAAGGATCTATGATTAGTTTTATGTTTTTAATTGTTACATAGATTTGCATATCTCAGATCTATGCCTGGGGTGGGGTGCTGGAGGGGGAAAGTAACACGTTTATTTGGAACTTGTTGGGTTGCTCCAACCTGAAGGATGATGGAAAGGGAGCCATCGTTGCCTTGCTAGTTTGTTCGTCCTATTATTACAAATTCACTACAGCCAGGAAAGGACACAGTTAGATGTGCTTGGCTGATTCCTAAGGGTAACAGAAACAGTATACCTGCAAGAACAAAGTCACATAAGTTTAAATTTGCTTTTTTAAATATTATCTTGGCATGTGAAATGTTCTGAAGCTAAAGGCATTGCATAAATAGAAACTGGATTATGCTATGGTATGTATTAGATGATCCTTATCTATTGCACCACCCCCATAAATCCACCAAAGCTTTTATTATTCAAGGGTGGGAAGGTAGGCAGAATGGAGTGAAAGCTACAGAATGATTTAACACTGTGGGAACTTAATCAATAAGACTGTTGCAGAGAACTCCCAGGAAAGACTGTTGTTTTCCATCGAGATGATAATGAGGCAGACAAGCAGCAACCTCTGGAGGAGGAATGCTGGAGCAATGATTCTGTGGTACAGCTTTGCTAGTTGCTAATTAATAGTCTGAGGCCAAGAGAATGCCTTTTCACCCCTCTGCTACTTGTAGTTTCTCTGTGACTTGTCCCACATGCTGCTTTTGCTATTGTGGCTGCTGTGAGCTGAGTGAGATACTGGAATTTTATCCAAATTTAAAAACAGTACTGGAAATTCAAGTTTACCTTATTCCCTTTCCTTTGTTCTTGGCATTATTAATATGTTTATACTTTATGTAGCACTTAATCCTTCCTAGCCTATGTTAAAGGAGTGGGTAGTGAGATGTAGCAATTACACTGTGCTATAAAAAAAATAGAAGGGAAACTCTTTAGCATATTAGAAAAATAATATCCCCATCTAATCTCTTATTTCCTTTGCTTTGCATCCTGATTTTAGACCACTGAACTTGTTGTTTGACATCTGTGGTCTGTCTGAAAAAACATCCTCAAAAGCCAGGCTGGATAACAACATAAATATGGCTAATATTTGTGATGTGCAAATTCAGATTTATTAGTGGGGTTAGCTTGAAGAAGTCAAGCATACTTGTTACATGATAAGTTCAGTATTGTTTTTTTCTCACCTTTGTCTGTAGTCCAAAACACATCAGGTATCCACTTTAATAAGGTTAAAGCTCTGACTGAACTACACTATTATATGAGGGCTGCTCCGAAAGTAATGCCTCACATTTTTTATTCCATTGGCCCATGATGTGAGAGGTGTATGTTGATGGTATGGCTGTAGAGGCTGAACCTTCCCACCAATATTCTGTTACATTTTGTTGCCATGTGACAGATGGCAGCAGAGGGGCAGTCTGACACAGTAGCATCTGACACGGACAGGAAATAAGTAGGAGGCATTACTATCAGGGCAACTTGTATCTTTGCAAGACATATTCTCATAGTCCTTTGGTTCTTTCAGCCTTCAATATGATGATGTGCAGAAGAAGTATATGAATAAGCAAGTATTAACTCTATTACCAGAGAAAAATTTAGGCAACAAGAATTTAAATAGCAAGGACAACATTGGCTATAAAGCAGTCTAGGAGTATATTGGGTCTAGGTTTTCAAAGCCCATTCTATGGGAGCATCCAAAAGCACATCATAGGTAGGAACAATTCTGTGCATCGTTATACTAGGGAATAGGTAAAAACTACTACATTCAGGTGACGCTTCCTTAACATGGTGAAAATGAGCTGTAGTTAGCAGCAGTCCATCCAGGTTTTCAGTCTAGTGGTCTCACTTCAACATCACCTTACCTCCATGTAATAATTTGCTTCAAGATTCTTGAGAGACTTCCTGAATGTGCTTTCCTAAATCACACTTGCCATAATTCACCAGTGCTAAGAGCGGAGCATATTAGTGAAATTCTCTGTATGGCTGACATGTCTGTTGCACTCAGTTTTGGTTTGGATCTTTTTTATTTTCAAATGATTTTATTTTTCTGACTCTTTATTGTCTCATCTTTGTTTTCAGCTTGTGACTACTCTTGTAATCATTCAAGACCCAAGTATGATAGTAGGGAAAGCCATGGAGCAAGTATACCTGTGTGCCAATGTGTTTTTCCCAGTTTCACAACAAAAGGCCCTTGAGACTATGGATGCTCATTTGATTGTTGCTGATCTAAGAGTTCTATGCTATCTTTGATAATTCACCACAGCAGATCATGTTTTACATGGAAAATATCACATTAGCTAGAACTTTAAAGTATTAAACATTTTTAAAAAGATGTATTTAAGTGTTTCAGAGGTAATGTAGATAATTTTTTTCATTGAATTTCTGAAAAAAATCATAATCACTTCATCTACTAATGAGTGAAGTGAATTGCAGGCTGTGCATTTAGATGGATTTAAAAGTATTTCTGCTTTACCTAGAAATTCAATTGATGTACTCAAAGTTCACTAGAAAACTTGATTTGGATACAGAGTTCCTGTGGAAATTAGGCATCCATTCCTCCCTGAATCTTTCAGAATTTGAGCCTAAACATTGCACATTTGTAATATAATTTGTAGTTCATAATTCTGGCATAACAAATATGCAACTGGTATTTAGAGAGTAGGTATTTAGAGAGCCCATGTATTGGGTTTATGTGGCAACATTTTGGTAGTGGGGGGCTGCAAAAGTGGCCTCTGTGAGCAGAGCCCAGCACTGCCCCATGTCAGGTCAGAGCCAGCTCCAGCTGCTCCAACAGGGACCCAGCATTGCCAGAGCTGAGCCATGAGTGACGCTGGGTGTGCTCTGGGAGAGCAGATTTAAGGAAGGGAGAAACTGCTGTGCAACAGCAGCTGGGAGAGAGGAGTGAGAGATGAGAGAGAAGCAACCCTGCAAACACCAAGGTCAGTGCAGGAAGAGGGCAGGAGGTGCTCCAGGCATGAAGCAGAAGTTGTCTGCAGCCCAGGAGAGGCCCATGGTGGAGCAGGCTGTCCCCCTGCCACCCATGGGCACCACAAAGAGCAGATCTCCACGTGCAGCCGTGGAGGAGCCCACAGTGCAGCAGTGGATGTGACCTGGAGGAGGCCGCAGCCCATGGAGAGCCCCACAGGAGCAGCCCCGGGCCAGAGCCACAGCCATGAAGAGGAGCCCATGGTGGGGCAGGAGGTCTGGGGGAGCTGCCACCCATGGTGCCTCGTGCTGGAGCAGTTCCTGAAGGATGGGCCCCGTGGTGTGGAGCCATGTTGGAGCAGAGCTTGGGGAGCTGCAGCCTGTGGGAAGCCCACGCAGGATCAGTTCTGGAAGGACAGCATCCCATGGGAGGGACCCCACGTGGAACAGGGGCAGAGAGTGACCGTGGAGGAGCAGCAGAGATAGATCGTTTTGGACCAACCACTGCTCCTATTCCCTGTGCTCCTCTGCTGCTAGGGGGAGGAGGTAGAAGAGGGTGGGTGAGAAGGGAGATGTTTTTAGTTTGCTTTTTGCTCTCACTGCTCTAGCCTGTTAGTAATTGGCAATAAATTGCATAAATCTCCCTTAATCTGAGTCTATTTTGCCCATCACCATAGATGATGAGTGATCTGCCTGGCCATGTCTGAACCCACAAGCTTTTTTCACCATATTTTCCCCTGTCCTTTTGAAGAGTGAGAGTAGGAGAGCAATGTGGTGGAGCTTATCTACCTAGCAGCATGAAACCACCACACTCTGGCATTGTTTCCTTGGCTTTCTCTTTGTGCTTAGAGTTTGCGTTGGTTTTGTGCCTCATAGTAAATCATTCAGGGCAGAGATCTTTATTTTGGGTTAATGTCTATGGTAGTAGCTAGTGCTTTGTTTTCCCATTTCAGAGCAGTCATTGTAAATGACCAGTACACTAAAAATAATAACTGATTTGGTACTTTGTGTCTGTCATCTAGTTCTACAATGCTCATTGCTATCAGTTACTCATGCTGCTAAAAGGGAGGATTTGATAGTACTTTTTACAAAATAGGAGATATTTTCATATCAGATAGAAAACATCTATACGTTTTATTTGTCCATGTGCTGAAAACTGTAGTGCAAATATAGATTTATCTACGATTTCAGCATAGTGCTCTCACAATTAGCAGAAGTAACAGATATGAGATCGGGAGGCAGTTCGGGTAGGCACAGCAGTATGTGCATGAGTGCGCATGCACACGTACGTACACACGCTCTTTAATTGTAGTTTTCGTCCTCAACAGATATCCATATGCGTCTCATGATTTACAATTATTTTTGTTTTTGAACCATTTGTACTTTCATTTTCTTTGGTATTTTGACAGGATATAATTATTTCTGAAACATATAATAGGATCAAAGCATATTTCATTATTAAAGAAATTATTGCATTATATTAGTGCCAAAAACTGACTGCATGAAAATGTTAATCCAGTTTTGTTATATTTTTCAAATGAGATTTTTTCTCATGAAAATTTTGTGAAATTAATTGTTTGCTTTCTCCCAACCTCTGAGGGGTCTGTAGCTTCAGAAGATATCAGATAAAGGATGATGACATATAATGAGAGCAAGATTTAGCTATTAAACTTCCTTGACTCACTTTAAATATTGATTAGAGAAACACTTCTGGGCAAATATTTATATTGAGCAATAATATAATTCAGTGATCCTTTTTTCTTTCTCTTCTCTTTTTTTTTTTTTTTGAACTTTCTGAATATCATTATGTCTTCAGTAATTTAACCTAGAAAAATACATTGTTAGCTATGTGTTATATGAAAAATTCCCAGGTAGATGACATGAACAAATGAAAATACAATTTATCTAACAAACATCATTATTCATAAAATGCAAAGATGTTCTGTGTTGCAGAGCCCGTATCTGGCCTTTCCCAGGTTTTGGGACTTGTACCTGGGATATTGGCTTCAAGCCATTTCTAATATGATGCTAATATTGTGACAGATACTAATGAAACCATGCTGTTTCTAGATAAAGTTGATATTGAATACATATATAGGTAGAAGAGGTAATTTCCTTATTCAATTTTTAATGAGCTCAAGGAGAACAGAATAAGCTTCCTGCATCTGTGAATAACTCCTAGATTTTATTACTTTTTTCAATAAGAAAAAAATTATTTGCATGGTTTGTTTACTATGTTTATAACTATAACAGCTGAACCTACTTGTGTAACTGAGTGATGTTTCCTTTGCTTGCGCTCAGTCACAAGTTGAAGAATCCAACTTCTGTGTCAATCACAGAATTGTGACCAACTGTGGTCATTATACACAGTGTTTGGATATTGTCTGATGTGCTGATGTTTAATGACTGCTTTTCACTACTTCAATTATATTGAACTTTTGGTTACTGAATGCTCCACATGCACTGGACATCTAAAGAATCCAGGTCAGAGATCGGTGTGGGCGCTCTCCACTTGAATGCAGCATGCTCTGCTCTTACATGGCTTCATCAGTGTTTCTGGTCCAGACTGAGAATGGAATCCTGCCCAGGTACTCAAGAAGCACATGCTTGCTGTGGGCATACACAGGATATAAATCTTGATAGAATTAGCTGAGAAGTGAAAGGACAGTGTGATGCCAATTATCTGGACTTAGCTGGTATATCTGTTGATCCTTTAAAAAAAAGAAAAAACAGATGTCTGTCATTGGATTTTTTGCTTTCAGTGGGAAAATCAATATAAATTTATATTTTAAAAGACATTTTCAAGCATTTCCTATTAATCAAAATTATTTTAAAGGAACTTTTTTTACTTAGAAAAAACATGTTCTTTCACCAATTTATCAGCTAGAGGCCACGTAGAGTACCCTTGTTGCTTCGTTAATTTTGAGAGAGCTGCTCTGATTTAGGAGGATTAAACAGTTCTGACTATTGTCTGTAAACACTATTTTAAATAATCAAATCAGTTTAAGCTTATTTCAGGTTGTAATACATATTTCACATGATTGTATTATCAGTGTGTACCATGAGGAAGACTTGGGCTTTTGAAATGGTATCTTTATGTCTTCATTTCAGCACATTTAGATGTTGTAAATTTATTCTGAAATCTGAACTAGTTTAATAGCTGATTTTAGATTTAAAATAACAGTTTTATGTCATCTTTGATTGCTGATGTATAATATTGAGATTCCTTCATATTAAGGCTTACTCACATTTCAATTCTTGCTGTAGTACAGTTTCTTATTCCTTTAACTCATATTATTGTCTGTAAGGTAAGAAGTAATGCAACTCATTCTAAAAGACCCAATTACAGAAATTAAGAGAATTGTGTATTCCTCTAATTATGAGTTAGCACCAAAATTCATATGGTGATTTAAAACAGAGAGGAAAGAGAGGATCTAAATATTCTATAGTGAAAAACTTCAAAAACAAACCTAAATTTAAAAATCTTTAATTGTTAAACTAGGTGAATATGTGGTTTCTGTTATCTCAAAAGCTGCAGAAGCAGATTCTTAGTATTACTTTCTGCCTACTAAACTATCACAGCCTGAAGTAATATTCTAGGACAGTACATCTTGCTTTTGTCAAAAAATGATCTGGACTTAGGAATTAGTCCACAGTCTGGCTAAAGTAAGGTTTTTTCTTAAGGTAGTGAAGGCTGAACAGCCAGGGGTTTGTGTTTGTGCAGTCGCTACTTTATTGCCCAGTTACCATTGCAACTTTCAATCAAAAGGTTATACAAATGTCTGCAGAAAAGTACCCACCTCTGTATGAAATTAAAAGAAAAATATAATTTTAAGTTTTGTCTCAGGAATGACATTG
Organism: Penelope pileata; assembly: GCA_013396635.1. Taxonomy (NCBI): domain Eukaryota; kingdom Metazoa; phylum Chordata; class Aves; order Galliformes; family Cracidae; genus Penelope; species Penelope pileata. The sequence continues at coordinate 141,281 of WBMW01001907.1, read as the reverse complement.
ATGCTATTATAAATCATCAAACTATTTGATAACAAAGCAGATGCATATTACACGTTTCTGACTAAATATGAAAGAGCTTTCTATTCCCAGTACTGCAGAATTATTTTTTTCTGCTCATTGTTTGCAAGTTACTCTAAGACACAGTAAGACTTTTCTTCATTATATTATTGACTTCTGATTTTTCTATTTAAGGTTTTTTTCTTTCTGATCAAATATCATCCCAGGTTTTTATGAACGCAATATTATGAATGTGATGACGAGTAAAGGCATATAGAATTCTAACAGATATCTTGCAATTTTTTTTTACTCCATGCTTTCTATCAGCGTTTCTGATTTGCAACATTCCTGCAGTTCTACTGCTACAGTAAGCTATTTCTGCTGATATCTAAGCTGATATATCTTCTTCATGTAAGACTGCATTATTCTTATATCCAAAATGACGGTTTTTAAGAACTTTTGAATTGGTCTGAAATGGTCCTAGAGTCATTTTCTCCTCAGTTTCCTTTTCATATTTGTAATTACCAAGGTCAGGCTATTCATTCCAAAAGTCAGGGTGTTCATTTATTTGATTCTTAAGTGTTTGTTGCCCTTCACATTCAAAATATCTTCCTCTTCAAATGTGTAATGTGCTCTTCCTGGGGTTAGTATCATACTTCAGTAAAGTTTCTTCTTCTGGCATAGTAGTTGAGGAAACTTCTTTCTTGATGCTGTTGATTTTCAGCTAAGTAGACCTTTACATTTAGTTCTGCTCACCTTTGCTTACATTGTTGCCTATCTGGACAATATCCTTACCAAAAATGTCCGTGTAAGGTTTTTTCTTGGGTATCTTGGCTCTACTATAATCTCCAAATTTTTGGTCCCATCTGTGGCAAACTATAGCTGTGAAAGCCCATGATTAGTTGTACTTGGTTAATATGGTGCGTAGTACTTAACAGTACATAGTGAAAAGCGACTGCAATTCGGACGCTGTTATACACATCACTGTCAAACTCCATAGATCATAGTGATTCCACGAGAAAATGTAATACTACAAGTAAATGAGATAAAATACCACAAGTAACTGAGAAAATGGAAGAGATTTGTTAAATCTCCACCCATTACAAGTTCTCTGAAATGTATAGAGCAACAGAATAACATTTAAACAGCACTTCCACTGAGTAACGCCAATAAATGTATAACTCAGAGTAAAGACGTTTAGAGGTAGTTTTATTTCTTTCAGTAGGGTAGAATCACACGGAATAACAGAATCACAGGACTGTAGGGATTGGAAGAGACCTCTGAAGATCATCTAGCCCTACACCCCTGCTAAAGCAGGTTCCCTAGTGTGGGTTACACAGGAAAGCGTCCAGGTGGGTTTTGGATATTTCCAGAGAAATAAACTCCACAACCTCACTGGTCAGCCTGTTCCAGTGCTCTGCAATCCTCAAAGTAAAGAAGGTTTTACTCATGTTCATATAGAACTTCCTATGTTTCAATTTGTGCCCATTGTCCCTTGTTCTGTCGCTGGGCACCACTGAGAAGATGCTGACCCCATCCACTTGACTCCCACCCTGTAGATATTTACAAGCATTGATAAGATCCCCTTTCAGTCTTCTATTCTCCAGGCTGAACAGTCCCAGGTCTCTCAGCCTTTAAACTACAGAAATAAGTGGTTAATTTTGCATATTCAAGCAGAACAAAGATTTTATGTTTTCAGTATTTCTTGGTTAAATCAGGTAGGAAAACTAATTGCATGAGAAAAAGTTGAACAGTATTTCATTCCATATAAATATAAAACAAATGCTTTTCTAAGCATAAAAACAGTGATGAAACTCAAAGGATTTGGGAGATGTTTAAAAGTGCATTTAAATTTTGTAGCTTGGAGATCTAATTGAGTCTTTCATCTGAAACCCACAGGTCTGGCACCTGTGGTAAAAAATTTTGGAATGGTGGTGCTGATAAATCCAAATTAAAAAATAACTTGCATTGCTAAGTAAATGCTAGATAAGACCAGAAAAAAGCTCAGATAGAGTAGGCAGTGACCTCATACTGTGGACATGAGAGAGAATCTGCAGAACTGCAAAAAAAGACATTAGGCAGGAGGGACTAGAAGGCCAAAAGAAGTCAAATGTAACTTCAGTAAACATCAAAAGTCCAGAAAAAGCCTGCTATTTGAGGAAAAAAAAAACACAAATTGAACTCCATTAATTTTCAACTGCACTCAGAGTTTTCAAGTTCTCACGGGGCGTCACTGTGAGAGCTACTACCTCAGAGAATATCCTTCACATGAGCAGTAGTGGGCGTAACAGTCAAAGACAACTAAACTGTCATCTTGAAAGAAATAGAACATCAAGTAATTTACATCTGAACAAAGAAACAAGGAGATTCTGTAATATTAATACTGTGGGAAAAAAGAAACAATAGAAAATTAAGGGGTTGAGCCAGGTACTTTTTCTTCAGAAGAGTATATGTTGTTCACTAGACAAGAAAATATCATCTGTGATGATATCAGGGAATAAATCTTTTATCTCATTTCTGAATGTAAGCCTGGCCGTTGTTGAGTCAGGGAACTGATCAAGAAAAAGATCTTCTAGACTGTTCTAAGCTTAGAGAATAAGCTCTCAGAAAGCTCAGAGTATGCTAACCTGACTTGTTTTTTTTTTCAGTAGTGTAGTCTAAGGTGAAATATGGACTGAAAAATTGTTAGTCATGTACACATTCTGGAGAAAATAATGATTTTAATTAGTACTGAGCAGGTGGGACAATTTTTGTAGGCTCTGCTACTGTTGAAGGCTCAGACCTGAATGGAACTATATCTAAAGGCACTAGGATAGTGATACCTAAATTACTACGGAAAAGCATGCTGATAAGGAGACAGAGGCTGAAAATAGAGAGTTCAAGAGAAAGACAAAACCACACACGAAAGAAACCCAAACAAATCCATGGATATCAAGTTAGAAATCATGTTAAAGGTAACTTTTTCAGCCTGTCGTGTATGTAAAAAAGAAGATCACATTGAAAGATTGTTGTTGATATAGCATGAAAAAGATAATGCCATGGGACTGAAGATTTGGTGATACTGGATAGTTCTTCTAGGCTAGGACTCATGTTTCCAAAACTACCCTATCTTCATACTGTCATTAAATAAATGCTCATATACATAAAGTTCATCTTCTCTGCCACAGTAAGTTTAACATCTGATAATCACCCGTAGTATAGCAGGCATCAATCCAAACGTTATTTAAACATTTGGATGATCACCTTGAGATACATACATAGGTCTGAGGTGCTGGTTTAACAAAACGAATGGAATAAGCCTCTGATGCACACACCACACAGGACTAAGTCAATTACCTTTAGTTACTTCTGAAAAGCATTTTGGACTAGGTGTATCCTGTGTATATCCTATGCTTTGATGTGCTTCATGCTGAGGTCTGGGGAGGATATTACATTCTGTATTAGTGGCAGTTTCCAAAAAAGGCCTTTAGATGTGACCATCAGTTTTGTATTAGACAACTTGAATGTCTCCCCCAATTTGGCAAATGTGCTGTTTTGTCAGTAGACATACAGTTAAAATTTACGTGTTTCAAATGAAGAAATTGTTAGAAGCTATTCTAGGCTTGGATGGGCAGAAAAAAAAAAACATTTTGTAATTTCTGAATTCTTGGACTCTATATAAGCTTACCTAAACAACAAATTTTCCAAACTTAGGTCATTCAGTAAAATAAAGTACAACAATTTTGATCATCTTTTTAATTAAACACACAACACAAACACTGAATTATTAAAGGAAGCTAATGCTTCATTGCAAAGGTTTTGCAAGTTCCACCTGTAACTGCTGAGGTAAGGACTCAGAGGTATGACTGTGCACAGGCAGTGTTGTGAGCGCAGTGACAACTGTACATGCCCATTGTTTTGCATCATTAGTACTCTGCTGAATCTTTAAAAAAATGCCCACTGAGAAATTTAGCCTCCAGAGTCCAGTCTTTTTATTACTTTTTTTTTTTTTTTTAACTTTATACAGCACCTAATTTAGGCTACAGACAAAAAGAAAATGTATCTTGAATATGCATCACGAGTTCCAAAAATGAAAAGAAATTGGATTTGGATAGCACTTACTCAATAGACAGATATGATACATGGTAAGAAGGTGCACTGTCTGCCCTGTGATAGATTAAACTACTTTGTAGGAAAATTACTGTGAGCCAGTCACCACCACCACCGTGGCTAAATCTTTAATAAAATTCTCTTCCATATTCAAGAGCGAGGTATGAAGTACACAATAAGCAGAGTGGAGTAGAGTGCCATTTATCAAACCACAGCTAGGTCTGTAATCTCCTGCTTTATCCTTTTTTAGTACTTTATTTGTCTTTATTGTTGCAAGGAAGCACATTTACCCAGGGCAGTGGGCTTTCGGTCCTGATAAGCCTTTTGTTTTAAAATTCTACCTATGGTTTATTTTTATTTTTCTTCTTTTTTTTTTCTTTTTTTCCCCTTCTTCTTATTTTTGAATCAGGTAACCATCCTGTCACTCTATGGGAGTAATTAGTTGGTTTTGTTTTGGTGGTCTCTTGCTTGCTAGATGTTCTTTCTCCCTTCCTTGCCTGACCTGACCCTACCTCTCTTGTCTTTACAAAAAAGGAAACCATAGCCTCTAAGACATTTTAACAAGAATACTCAGGCTTGTGGAGAGGATAGTCTGGGAAGCATTTTATAATGTTTTGGGCAAGATGGCAGTGTTAAACCATGTTGCATTTGGCCCCTGGGTGGCACTACATGGCTGGAATGGGAACCAACAAAAGCATTTTCAGGTAAAGGAAGAAAACATAACTGAAGGAGTTTTCTTTTTTAAAGTTGCAGACAAATTCTGAAGCTAAATTTTTTGATATTTGCTGAATTAAATACATATATGCAGGGCTATTAAACTGTATTCCTCTTATTAATTCAGACTGCAATACGCTCTGTATATCTTGACTACCTGATAATATCTGGATCACTTTGGACAACATGCTGATATTAAGTACAGATGCAGTGGAAGAGTCCTATGGGTAGAAGTATGTGACTGGAACTGCTTTGTGCTGCCTGAATATGCATACTACCAGTCTGTGCTGCAGCCCTGGGGGTGATTTTTTTAGTACTATTATAACCCTTTTTATTGTTTGAATAGCAGTTTTATGACAAAACATTTATATTCAGCCTGCCTTTGTACTTGACTGAAAGAGAGCAATCACCGAGAATGATAAGGCAACAATGGTAATGATAACTGCATTTACGGAGGCTTACAGAATTTAAACGGGCATGCAAAAATAGACTTACAATAGTGCTCTACCTGAATCTGAGCTGGTTTCAGTATATTTCCTGTTCCAGGCCCATGTTTGCTTCTTGATGGAGATGTTTCCTTTTCTCCCGTTTCTCTTCCTTATGACATTTCTTCTGTATGAATCTTACATGTGTGTACATCAGGTTTATCTTACCACAGAAAGATGCCATAGTGAGCTGAGGGAACATAACCATTTTTCAAAATCCACGTCTCTGAAATTGTTGCTCATCTTAAATATCTAGTTCTTGGAGTTTGTGGTTATATGATCTTGCAGCAGAATGGCCATTACCTGTCTTTCAAGGTCTTAGCCTTCATGAAAAATAGGCAATTCTTTCACTCTGCTTTGAGAAGTGAGGAGTGATGCTGTACACTGGAAAGTAATCCAGCAGTTTAAGGGCGGTCAGTCTGTTGCCTGAATGTTTTTAAGTTCAATCGATTCTACTTTTGTCTTCCATTCCTGTAGTGTTTTCTGCACTTCAAGGTTTACATATGCATACAAACACATACGCATTTGTGCATTTCCTTAAATTTATTGTTTATAGAAGAAGGCAAGAAAACATCAAGAAGGTTCAGCGTGCTTTTTCTAGGGGAGATAGACAGCTCCTTGTTCTCTGAATTTTGTGTGAGGAGAATTATGCCTGTTTATACAGTACTTTTTTTAGATGATAATGGAAGGATTTGTCCACTACACTTTGTTCTAAAAATATTTAAGGGCTACAGTGTTTACAGTGGCTGCTAAATACACTTACTGATGCTTCCTTTTTCACAAAGGAAGAAATTGTACTCATGGAATGAGAATGACAGATTCAGCTTATATTTTTATATATGTTTTTCAATATTTAAAAATAACTTTTTCAGCTACCTGTTTTCTCTACAAATCTGTCTGGACTGTCTGTTTTTATAAGCAAAAGAAATGTGTCTATTTTTATAACAATGAATGTCTATTGTAAAGGCTTTTTAAATTATGAGGCGCACTTTAAGATTTTACTGATCTTGAAAGCTGATAATCTCAACGCACCTCAATTTCTTCCATACTGTAGTTTTCCTATTATACTGCCAACTATTTTTCCACCTATATTTTAATCTTCTGTACTCATCGCCTTTAGAAGTTGCCAGTATACAAAAGATGGGCAGCAAAAATTTGTCAAAATCAAGTGACTCAGGGGACTGGACTCGACGATCTCTCGAGGTCCCTTCCAACCCCTACAACTCTGTGATTCTGTGATTCTGTGACTCTAGACATGTAGGAACAATAATGTAGAAAAATAATTTCAGTTGTTAAAAACAAAAGGTGCATTTTATTTTATTCATGTGTGTTATCTCGCTAATTCAAAAGCTCTCTTACCATGCTGCATTCTTTTTATTTATAAATGTACATGGTCATTACATGTTAGCCAGTTTATTTGTTCCTGCTTGTGCTACTTAGGCTTTAAATATGTTTAAGTTCATAATTCAAATTCTTTTTTCTGTAAGTGAAATATAAGTAATGCAAACATTAACTTGCTTTCCTGAGTTCTTACAGTGTTTTACTGGATTGCTGGATTCAAAGATTTGTCATTTTCTACTAAATGTCTTTCTAATTCCTTTGTGCAAATGATACCTTTTCCCCAGACCCAGCTACTTAGTGGATATTATTGAACAAGTGTCTTTTATAGGCTCTAAAAAAGTGCAGCATTATGTGAAAGAAATTTTTTAAGATGTGCACGGACTGTTTAGGAAAATGCTTAGTGAATATTAAGCAAACACCTGAAGTTCCTGTGCTTCTGCCTAGAACCAGCACTTCATTACCTATTACGTGCAGTGACTTTGAATTTTTTATTAGGTACTGGTCTCTTAGCCTGTAAGGCTTGTGCATGATGTATATGAGAACGATTTCCAGCAGAGAGAAGCTTATCACAGATCCACCTAAAAGGTAAGGCTATTTTTAAAATTTTTAGTTCACATGCAGAACAGCTGCCTGAAGAACACCTGCACACAGAACAGGAAAGATATTTGGTTTAGGTTTTGATTATACGCATCTTACCGTCTTACCCATACAGTAAAGTGTGATGAGCTTCAGATACACAAAGAATATATAAATGGGAAGAGCAACAATACCAGAATATTTACCCCCTAATTTTTTGCTACACTACATTATAGTACTTTATTTTTTCAAATTGTGAGGACAAAGGGGAATGGCTTAAATATATTTTGGATTTGTTTAGTTTTCCCACATCTGAAGAATTCATATCCATGATTTATCAAAGTTGAACAGTAAATGGCAGACAATGTATGCAAAAGAAAGAATAATTCCTGTTGGAGTTCCTCACATTTTCTAAAGAGAAGAAATGAATTAATGAATTAAAATAAAGAAAAGCATGAGGAAATAGTGAAGAATTAGTAAAGGCCACTAATAAGGAGAGAGGGAGAAAAACACAGCAGTAAAGTTAGAAAAATAAAGTTAGTAAATAAATGCGTTGATTATTATTTCACTGAAAATGGCTTAAATGGGCTTTTGGGGTCAAGGGACCTTATCACTTAGCTTATGAGTGATAACTCCTAAGAATTTTAGTTTGTGTAATTCAAATCAGGTAATTCAGGAGATAATTTTGCCTTAAGAGTACCTGGGGTACATATAGAATGGGGGCGATATGCTGATGAGTTGAGATAATAAAATTATGTAAAAGAGTGTGAGGGGTAAGAAAACTCAAAAATGAAGACCGACAGTGACTTTCTTGGTCATTGAGTCTCTTGTATTAGTATCACAAACTTGGCAAGCTCCATCCAAAAAGTTTTTTTATTCTTCTCATAGGAATCTCTTTTTGGACTTTCTGTTAGAAACATTTTTACATTTCCATCCTAATTTTTTTTCATTACCAATTTCTAAAATTTTTTGTGCCAGAATTTGCCTTTTGGTGGTTAACTTATTTTCAGCCTGATGTTTTGCTTTTCAGAGCAACTTACTGCAATTTCTTCTTTAGTCATTCCTTGTCCACATTTCAATTTCACTGCTAGCTTGCACATTTTCAACTTTTATTAGCCTTTTCATGTGTATGAAATACCTTGATGAAATCTGGAGATATTTTATTGAGCATATCAGTTATTTTATTGAAATTAAGTAATTGGTTTAGTCTGCCATGATCTTCCTGCACTTAGTTTATGTTGCATTTTAAAGCTCATTTTCTTGTTCATACAAAATCACAGCTGTTAGCGATAATGAAATTGTTGCTCTTGCACAGGGGAAGCCTTCTCAGCCACAGTTTCTGAGCACTGAATTTAGGTCATAGCATTTTTTAAAAAAAATTTCCTTGAAAGAAGTCTATTTTTGATAATGGGGCCATTCCACAATCAGACTGAGCATGTACATCATGACAAATCTTGCTTTCATTAAAATAATTTACTAGCCTAAAAATGGGTTTGCTGAATCTGTATCTTCTTCTGCTTCCATGAGGTGATGGGAGAAACTGCTTGAGCAGAAGGACACTTCTCCTGATACAGATCACGAGACCATCACTGGTGTCACAAGGGAGCAAGAAGGAGATCCTTGCAGGGAACGGGGGAGGAAGATTACTAATGGGTACAATTGTTTTGCTGAGACAAAACCAAAAATCAGATCTGACAAAGCTTCACTGTCCTGAAAATGCATAACAGTAGCACAAAACCTAAAAAAGCAAGCTGAGAATGAAGACATCTATAATTTCTTATGTGCCATGCTCCAACTTTTCTCTAATGCAACTTCTTGGACATCTGTGTAGAGACTTAGTGATGCATAATTTATTAGATTAATTAGTTTTCAAGGAAAGTTTCTTTAAAATTACTTATTTGAGTTCTTACAGACATGCTATATAGGTATCCGATTATGCAGCATTTAAGGTATTTAATATTATCAGTTTCAACTGTTTTATTTAAAAGAACTGTAGTGTTTCAGACGATAGGAAAAATGCAGACAAAATGTCCACTATGAATAAGTTGGAAGGTTTGAGTTGGATGCTTTCAAAAAGTCTGGCTTGCACAAATTAATGCACATAATTTCTACAGAGGTGGTAAACATACTGATTTTTCAATATTTTTTTTCTCACTTGAAATAAAAAACAATGAAGAAACATTAAAAATGGAACGGGTATTTTTTAGTTTTAAAATTATTACTGATAGTTCTTTATGGCTTAGTAATTCTCTTCATTTTCTATGAAAATCAGTACCTTCTGAAGACAGACAATATTAACACCCTGAGCTACACAATTAAAATTTACTCTTAGAAAAAACAGAAGAGTTGATGGTAGAATTTGATTTGGATTTCTCCATAAAATTATCTTTCAATAGAAATAATTTATGCTTTCTAATTAGAAATGGCATTAGTATAGGTCAGGAGTAGCAGATCCCTAATTTAATTTGAAAAAGGAAGACTTGACATTGTTGAAATTCACAGAAACGATGTCTTTTGGAGGTATAGCTTTAAAAAAATAAAAACAAAAGCACTTCTGGTAGTAATTTGATTTGTACTAAAAATTGCAAAATCAATTGCAAAAAAAGTATTCCAAAATTATTGCATATAGATATCTGAATTTTTCAGTTTATTGAATTAAAAAAGACAGATTTTTCTGATTGTTTTAACAGTATTATACTTTGAAATCTAAAATCACGCTTTACTATATCTGCACATAAAATGTTTGCTTTGTTTTGTTAGTGATGTTCAGTTGATGCACACTATCAGCTGATCTTTCAACATATCACCTTAACCACAGTGTTTATTAGCGTTTACATCAAACTTTAATTAAGCAGAAAGAACTGAAGTTATTTCTATTTCTGTTTGCTTGCTTGTTTTTCTGTATGGCAGCAGTACATAGCTTGTAGCCAAGTAGCAGATTTGTATGTTATGAATCATGATTATGAAAATCCTAGTTGTAGACTTCTAATTGCCTTCATGATCAAGTGATATAATTTTCAATATATTATGCTGTGGTTCCTTCTTTTTACATTTTTTTTCTATATCATATTGAGGGTACGATTAAATATCAAGTATATAATGCTTCCATTGATAAGGACTGAAGTTGTGGAGGCCATATTTTAGCATTATATTTTAATAACAATTGGGTCTTTTCCTAAAATATCTTCCTTTGTTCAGCATAACTTTAACATGTTGGGTATGTCTCCTTTCATCACAGCAGGGGACACTGTGTATTTGTGGGATAAACTTGTTCCATATTAGCAATGTGAAATCTGTTTGAACTTGTTTGTGTATGTGTGCCAGTTGATAGTGCCTTTTGAGGAGGTGTCAGGGAACGGTGTCAGTAATAGTTTTTTTTTTTTTTCTCAATAGTTAACTCATATCCTATAGATATGCCATTCCCATTACAACTAAGTACTATTCTTATTGTCTGTGAAGATTGGATATTTGATAATCACATAATCACATCAATAAACAAATCCAGAAGGTAACAGCTGGCATTGAAGAGTGAAATGCAAACACATTTTGCCAATTTTAAAGAAAATTTTACAGTTGCTGTGTTGAAAACTTTTAGGTTTGTTTTGAATATATCGTAAGAGTTCATTGTATATAGTTTTAAAGGAGTTGGAGCTGTTTGAATTTTAGATTATAGAAGTCTCCTTTTTGCATACTCAGAGTTCAAAATGTGGAGAACTTGGGTGTGAATCTGCAAGCCAGGTGCTAAAGCTCCCTGTGCAATGTGCAGAAAGGAATCTTACACACTTCAGTGAACATACATCAGGGAACTGCTTAGTCTGAGAATTTTTTGTGGGTATAGGTACTGAGCCCCACCGTCCTGATTTATCTGATGTAGTTCTGGACACGTGTGGAAGCAGAATGCTGGGCAACTTGGGGATATTAGCGATAAAAGTTTATGTGTTTATGTAGGTCTTTTTATGTCTTCGATTTACATACAAGTATTCAATCAAAGTCCCACTTAAGATGCCTCACTCTGTAAATCTTACTCTTTCCTTTTTATTTAATCTAAATATGCTTGCTGATATAAATTTTCACTTTAAATTACTTTTTTTTATCTAACATAAGAGCAATCTTGACTACTTTACTTATGGATAGTCCACTGTGCCCATGGGAGGTGACAGAGATGAGAGTGGATCTCTACTTCATTATTTAGGTAGAAAAATATATTTTCCTATTTGATTTGTAATCCCATCTAAAGAAATCTGCACTGCATTTCCCTTCCACTGCAAGCTCGCAAGCTCCTCTTGGTTTCATGGCATTTTTAAGGTTCATCTTATTCTGAACTATTTACAAAAAAAAAAAAAAAAAAAGCAGACTCATTTTTTATGGAGGGAGAAGAACAGGAGTGACTGTGCAGGGAGACTGTACAGAATTTACACTGTTCTGTGCTAAAGACAAGCAAAAAAAAGTTTGCCCCATACGTATATATATTTCTTACAAAGCAGACAACAAGTTTTTCTCATACTATTGGGCTCAGATTTAAACAATATTTATTGTTGGCTTTTGGCAAGCAATATGTCTATCTTGTTCTATGCTGGAAAGACACTGTTTAATAATAAATAATACTAATTTCTGTGTCTTTCATATTCATGTCTGGGAAGATATGTATTTTATAGAAAGAAAGTACAAATCACATTATGAGCTGCTTAAGAATTTCAGGCAAATAAACTTCTGAAAGAAAACATGGGAAAAAACAATGCAGTAGTGGCTTACCTTTTTCTCAAAAGCTTAGGCATGAAATTCCCTTTCTTTAAATGAACATATAAAAAAACATATGCAAATGTCTATGATATCTCACAGAATTGATTTTAAAATGAACTGACTATGTGTAACATGAAATGTGAAGGAAGTTTTTTGGTAGGGGTTAAAAGATGACATGAAAATTTCCCATTTGGGTTCTTTGGAGAGAATGAAATCTTAGATTATAAGAGTCTCCATTTTGCATACTCAAAGTTTAAAATCTGGAGAGCTTGGGTGTGAATCTGTGAGCCACGTGCTAAAGCTCCCTGTGCAATGTGCGTCTTGAAATCAAGATGGCATCCATGCTATTATTAATCTTAATACAAATTTACTTACACATTTGCATTGTAAAGCACGTGGCTTAATCACATTTATAAAGTATATTAGTGTGGAATTCTGAGAAAACTGATATGAACTGATCTTTCTTATAGCTTGACTGTATTGGCATCAGTGGGCTTTGAAGTGGTTGTGCCTGAGATTCCTGAAGTATATTTGGGAGATGCTTCTTTGAAGCACAAGGTTCACAGCATAGGAAAAATATTCAAGAGATCAATTATTACTCGTGATTCACAGTGTGTTAAAGCTGTCTTTATTACTTGTCATTGAGACAATAATTTGATTTGACAGGCAGATTGGATGTTATTAAAATTAAAGGATTTTGGTTGCCTTCCTGCACATATGAGGCATTGTTACTAAGATCTGCTTTGTGAAGAGAACCAAGAGGACCATAGCACTGGTTTGGTCTGCAGGTAGGGGAGCTGGAAAATTGCCCAGTTTTATAATTGGTTGGTGAATTAATTATGTATAGTTGTCCATGGTGAGCCTTTACTGAAGGAATGTGTCTTTCACATTATTAAATCTGATACAGAGCACCTTTTTCTGGGAAAACAGGAATTTGCAGTTTAGAGGGAGTACTCTGTTGTGTTATTGGTGCTACTGCTCTTCTTATTATCTAGTATGAACCTTGCACTACCGGCTGGACCCCTTTTTACTAGATATCGCATGTTCACGTAGCCAACAATAGGCTCATATATGATTCTGAAAACAAAATAAGAGGAAAAGATTGCAGGTAGAGGGAAGTAGAATAGGCAAATCGTGTGTGATACAAAGATGCTTTTGGATAAATTTTATAAGCTTTTTATGAATAAATAAAGCAGAAGAAAATCTTATTTGGAGTGAAAATGTTGCTGGGAAAAGATGACTTCATTATTGTTTCTACTTTGTAAAAAATATAGACAAGTAGCGATCTATTCATGAACACGTATAGAATTATCCAGTTTAGTGATACTTAAATGTATTATATTACTTTTCTTTCATAGTGGTTGCATTGGTGATATTGGTACAAATATATAAGGTCTTTTTATAGGATGAGTTGCCATTTATATGTAACTGCTATGAGTTTAGGTATATTTAATGGCTTTTTTTTTCTGTTCTTCTGATGAATGATCTTTAATTTCTGCCAAAGTAAATTGATGAGGGGCAATAATAGCCTGTGTTCTAGGCATTTTACAGTAGTCCACTTTAACATACATAAGTTCAGATACTTGAGAGTTCAAATTTAGAGAACAGCTGATCCTTGAAAGTCCTTCCATAAACATCCACCCCTCATTTGTAAACTATTTAGCTGTCTTAAGCTGCTCCTTTGAATTTTAAGAAATGTATGTATTAGTAGGAAGCACACATAACTAGGATTTTGTAATATGCTTTTCCCTATCAAAGAAAACATTTATGTTGTGCTGTAATGCTAACATTTAACATGCTTGTTGTTTTTATTTTCTTTGTTTTGTTTTTAAAGGCAATTGTTTGTAATAGTAGAGGTAAGCCTAGCAATTAATTAATTCTACATGTAATTAAGTTAAATGTAAATTGCCATATGCTCAATACATTTCATGACCCTGGCGATAATAATTACCATATCTGGCTCATAATGGCCTTACTTCCAAAATGGGTGGGATATTCTCCCTTTTTTTTTTCTTAGTTCTGATTTTTAGACAAATACAGAATACAAGTAAGAAACATACTTGAGAACAGAACCCCGTATTTAGATTTACAAATGCATACTTAAAAAATTGTAAGGTCTTGTCCTTGCAAATGATAAACAAAGAATAGGTTTTCAATCCATCACAGAATCTGCAAGATTAAAGATGAAGTGATTAAAAAAAAAAGATTTTTTGCCTTTTGAATTGCACTCAAATGAAATTTTACAAATGGAAGAAGGGAAATTAATAACTTGACGCTGAAACTCCCCTTTCTGGAAGATGCCGTTTCTTTCTTATTCCATCAGACTGTCCTGTGATGTCTGAAGGGCAAATATATAAAAATGTGAATGTGCTTGAAAAAATAAAATTTAGAAAGAGGAGAGTGAAAGGAAATTTTTAAGGATCTAGCCAGTCATGAAAGATGATTCATCAAATTGTGCAGCTTAAAATGCTTTCATCTTTGTCTTTGAAATGCCCTTCGTCATTTTATGATTTTACTTAGTCTCAACATGGTTATAAAATACTGAAATGTTGCAAACATTTTAATATCTAAATGTAAACTACCATATATGTATATTGTTATTATTTTGTAAACAATATTATGAACTCAGTTGTAGTTCTTTCTACATTTTTATTTATTGTTTTACTTACAATGAATTTACTTACAATGATTCTGTCTTAGTTTCTAACAGAAGTTACTTCTCTCATAGTGTCTGGTATGAAGCTGTGTTTTGGTCTCAGAAGAAAAACAAAACATAACACCCGGCAGTGTTGAACAGAGCCAAGGACAGATTTTGTTCCTCAGTGTAGCAATCAGGAGGCATAAGGAGCTGGGAACTGGGAGGGGACAGGACCAGGGCAGCTGACCCAAACTGACCAAAGAGCTATTCCATACCATATAACGTCATGTGATTTTTATGGGAGTCTCTTGCTCGGAGGGAGGGCTGCTGGCTGGTTGGGTATCGGTCGTTGGTCCCTTGCTTTGTGTATCATCTATTGTTTCTTATATATATATATGTACTGGTATTTCTTTTATTCTCTCTGCTGTCTTAGTAAATAGCTTTCATCTCAGCCCACGAGTTCTACCCTATTTATTCCTTGATTCTCTCCCCCATCCCACTTGGGAGGGGGGAGGGTGAGCAAACAACTGTGTAGGACTTAGCTATCTGCTGGGTCAAACCACAACAGATTCATATCTATGTTGTCCATCATTTGTCATTATTCTGATGAATGGGAGTAAATGATTAATGGGTCATTCATATTTTGGCCCTACTTTCTCAATAGTTTTTGTAGATGGTGTGTATCAGTATTAACCAACAACTTAAGTCTACCACAGGTAAAGATTTTAGCATGTGTATTGATGTAGCACACGGCACTCCATCAATAGTTAACCCATCTAAGAATTAAAAATACAAAAGCACAAAATTCTTCACAGAATTTCAAGTAAGAAAAGGCTTTCCTAATTACATGCCACTAATGATTCAGAAGTCATTTCAAAATAGTACGAAAGCTTTCACAGACCTGCTTCTGCCAGTTAGGATTGCTATGGTTCTCATCAGTACAATTGGTGGTACAAAGCAATTAGATTTACTGAAAACTTGATTGAAGAAGAGTTATGTATAGACATATAGTATGTTTTTAGGACTATGAATATTCCTTTCAGCCTGAAGAACTGTGTTCATTTGAATCAGGAGGAGATGGGAGACAGAGCTGGTGATCTGGTTGTTTTGTGTTTTAGCTTCCCTAGAGAAATTAAATAAAGAATAGCAGTTTAAAGGAATCTAGTAGGAAAACACAGAATTTTAGTATAGATTCATTCCAACTAAAATGTTTTTAACAGTAATTTAATTTTAAAATCTAATGAGAAGAACTCTTTGTAATAAACTCTACAGACTTTTAAAAGTAGATGGGTTATCCATGTGTAAGATTCACAGACATCTACACTTGTTAAACTTTTGCCTGATTCTTTTGACCTACTGTTTCCCCGGTTTTTAAATGAGAACTTCTACCAACGCTGACAATGAAAATAATAATAATGAAAAAACACATAAAAAAGTGAATATCAGCAAGAAAATTCACAGAGGAATGCAATCAAAAATGGTGTTGCAAATCAAGCTTGGAATCAGGCCATCAAAAATTCAGAAACTTTCAGCTATTTGCAATTATGGTGGTAATTGCTATTTTAAAATGTTTTCCTTCTTCCAAAGAAACTCCATGTTGTTAGCTGAAATTCTAGGTATTTTAAATCACAGAAAATCTTTTTGCAGCTGATGAAGACTAATATTATAGGCAATCAAAACAACGTATTACCTACATATTTTAGCTGATTAAAAAAAAAGTAGCTTTTGGAACTTCTTTTAAAAATCATTTTATTACATAGTACTAGCTAATTACGATATACTTTTTCACAGACCAAAACATCAGTGATATCTATTTTAAAGTGAAAGGTGGTGGATTTTTAAGCTCTCTTTAATGAAATGACATCTTAGGTTATTTTAGTCTATGCAGTCACTCCTTTTCTTTCTGTTTTGAATCAGTGCTTCTAGTCAAGTTTAGATTAATATATATAAACAACACATATAAAATTAAATTTCCTTTAAAAATACTGTAATTTAAAGATTGACATACAAACATTACGTAACACAAGTCCATTAATGCCATCTCCTAGCAACTGGAAGAGAAGAAGGTTATCGGGAGTAGTCAGTATGGATTCACCAAGGGGAAATCATGCTTGACCAACCTGGTAGCCTTCTATGATGACATCACCGGCTGGGAAGATGAGGGGAGAGCAGTGGATGTCATCTACCTTGATTTCAGCAAGGCTTTTGACACCGTCTCCCATGACATCCTCATAATGAAGCTGAGGAAGTGCAGGATAGATGAGTGGACGGTGAGGTGGGTTGAGAACAAGCTGACTGGCCGAGTTCAGAGGGCACAGAGTCCAGCTGGAGGCCTGTAACTAGCGGTTTCCCCAGGGGTCGGTGCTGGATCCGGTCTTGTTCAACATCTTCATCAACGACCTTGATGAGGGGATAGTGTCCACCCTCAGCAAGTTTGCNGGGATCTTATTAATGTCTACAAATATCTAAAGTGCGGGAGGCAAATGGACACGGGGAATCTCTTTTCAGTGGTGTTTGGGGACAGGACAAGGGGAAATGGATTAAAACTAGAGCATATGAAGTTCCGCACCAATATGTGGAAGAACTTCACAGTGTGGGTGATGGAGCACTGGAACAGGCTGCCCAGGGAGGTTGTGGAGTCTCCTTTCCTGGAGATATTCAAGACTCGTCTGGATGCCTACCTGTGCGACCTGCACTAGGGAACTGCTTTGGCAGGGGGGTTGGACTCGGTGATCTCTCAAGGTCCCTTCCAACCTCTACAGTTCTGTGATTTCTGTGAAAGTAATATAGAGAGTGCAGGAAAACAACTGTTGAATAATAATGTAAAAATAATTTTGGTTCAGAGCAATTATTATACAGGACAACTAAATTCTTAGATCTTGTGTTAGGTTCTGTCTTGCAGTAAATTAGATCTTGAATATGAGAAAGTGCTTTTCTTTTTATTCTGTGATAGTAATAATAAACCATGATCTTGCTTCTTTTGCTCAGAGGCTTGTTTAATTCACAGTTTTTGAAGGGTAAGTTCTGTAATGAAAGGGAAAAAATTCTCTCTCAGTCTCATTTATTGAAAAATTCTACTTAGAATTTTTCTACTCTGTCTGTTAAAATTCAGTAATCTGCCTTGGTTTTTAATGAAGCAAAAATTCATAGACATTCTGTTAGTTGTTTTGTTAACATTTCATTTGTTATTAGTTTCAATTTGTTGTTATGTTTCAATGTCTGAGAAAGAGATATTAACGAGTGTTTTAAATTTAGAATCTCTTATGAAGGTAAGGTAGTACAAAGTAGTATTGGTCTACATGACCAATGCCTGAAAAACTTAAATACTTGTACAAAACAAAATCCTTCAAGAAAAAGAAAATGAATACTTTTATAATGGCTTTTTTATATGCAGTGTGTCTGCATGAAGTAAATACAGAGATTGGCAGTGGAGCGATGACACAGCACTGATACAACTGCAGTAGGATCAATGAAGTTGGCAGAGCCTTGAGTGGAATTATTTGAAGTTAGAGGTAAATTTTTAGCAGAGGGCTCTAACTCAGAGACCTCATTTACAAGAGAATCAGAATGAGCCACAGTATTAAAGTACTCTGAAATTGTGTAAGAATATTTTTTTTTTTATTGGACTTGTAACAAGATAGGAGCTGGAAAGTGTGTGGACTTTTAGGAGAAAGGAAAGTTTTTCAAGATCAAAATTACTTCAGCTAGCTTGATATAAAATGAAGATTCAGATTTATCTGTTAAATGTCTAATTTGGTACTCACTCATTCATACCACTGAAACCAAGGACTTCATAAATATTTAGCATTTTAAGTAAGCTTGTGCTGCAATTTGAGGCAAAAAAGCCTCAAAAATTCAAAAAATTAACAGAAAAGGTTCACAGGTTGAAACCACACAGTGTTGTTTAATCTGCAGTATTAAAAGAATTAAATCATTCAAGGAAAAGAAATATCATACTCTTGAAATGGTATTTGGGAAAATGACTTTTCAACATTAGAGTAAAACTGCTAACTTTGAGCATATGATTTTAATCAGGGCATGAGTGTTGAGGACTTTTTGTACAAATAAGCTACATGTGTGAATCATTGCATAGGGTCACTTGATAATGCATCTATTTTTATAAGGTGTAGGATACAGGAAAGTTAAAGAGGAAGATGTCTGTTGTGACATTTTGAGTTTTAAGCATATGTTTTTTGAATTCGTATGCAGCTTACTTTGTTCATAATTAAAATGCATGCTAAGAGAAAGTAAAAATATATTTGGAACACATTTGTAATACAGCTACATATTTAAGAACAGACCTGTCATAAATCATTTTATGCATTAGAAATGAAGCCATTTGAGCAGGGTCCTTTGTTTTATAATAACTATAAGCTTAAACTTTATTATGAAAGAGGTACTGTTGAGACTTTTTCTCCTTACAAGATGTCTCTAAATCTGATATGACATGATAGTGTAGGAATGAAAAAGCAGTCATGATTTCACATACATAGAGCCTGAAAGTAAATCTGTGGTATTGCAACCATACTCAGGAAAAGCACCAGTCATTTTATTCAATAGCATTCCTGAGCCAGCTGATAGATGAATCAGTTTTGACAGTAACTCACTTTTTGACCTGTGTGGCAGAGAGAATGTCACAGCGGTAGGAGAGGTTTTGTGATAATTGGAAAGTGAAGGGGACTTGGTGGTGCAGTCGGTTAGTGCATTAGCCTTTCCCCTCTGGAGACCTTGGTTCATATTCTGCCTTAGGGTCAGTAGTGAAAATTCATGCTTTGGTGTCCTACTTCTGTTTGTACATATGACAAAAAGACTTGTATTTGAAAAAAAAAAATGTTGTCTTTCTTCCCTATAATACACAATACTGGCAAGAATCTTAGGGCTGATGTACATTGGCAGAGAGCTTAAACAGCCTTTATTCCTGTGGTACGTTTCTATCAAGTTCACTTTCCCCAGAAAGGCATTCACTCAAGGTGTTACTAAAAGGGAGAAAAGGAAAAAAATTCTCAGATGGTATGCATGAAAATAATTCAAATAATGAAGGAAACACATCCATCGCACAAAAGCTACACTGATAAATTACCCATTTTTACTTGGAGTTAACTGCTGCTAATCTCTCACACTGAAGTTATATTTCTCTTAAGATATTTTACTTGAACCTCCCACTGCCAAAGATCTTTAAGTGCCAGGGAACTGCTATTTCATATGCACTGGAGTGGATCAGTGATGACATCCAGTGATTAATTAGTTCAAAAAGTACACATTCCCTAAAGGCATCCTATGAGCCACTTTCCAGACTTGTTTAAAAGAAACATATTGCTTGCATTTACAGGTGGTGATAAGCTGAATATACATTGGTTATCAACAATGTACTGTCTTTATTACATCTGTAGTGCTTACTTTTATTGTCTTGTAACAAGAGTGGTTCAACTAATTGTGCCTAATGATGCAATGCAAAGAGCCCAAATTTTGTCGTTGACTCCTTCAATGTCAGTCTTTTCAGTTCCTTTAAAATGTACAATGTCTAAGTTACTTTAGAGATTGGCAGCTACGTATGAACAACTTGACTTTCAAATCCCCACAAAAATGTTAGCTATGTTTACAAGTGTGAGAGAGCTTCCCTCTTTAAACATTAATTTAATACTCAAGATGGGTCCAGCCTGAGAACTTTGGTGACTGAGTGTGATCTGTTCAAGGATAAAAAAGGCATCAGAAAAGTAAGACCTACAATTTTATACCTTTCTTCTGTAGGCATTCACAATTATGGCTCCATCTCTGGAGCAGACGACAAGTATTATCAGCTAACTACAGTATCAAGTCTCTATGCTTTTTTGACAATGATTTCCATCTATCTTGAGGGAAACGTGGAGTAGAGATTAAAACTTAATTTCTTTTTTTCCCCTTCAATAGTAACAAAAAAGATAGAGTGGGGTAAACAGAGAAGAAGCAAAGGATTAAAGGATAAAGACAGGACAGAGGAAGCTTGAACAGCAAGCAGCAGACAAGAACAGAGCTGTCATTTGACTGATAAATCATTCTCTTAATCAACTGTGCCAGCCACAGAAGGTCTGAGTAAGCAGCTACAAATGAAGAAGCTTTAACTGATTTTTTGTTTCCATTCCTCCATCACATGCCTAATAATTTAAATTTATAATTTTAATTGCACTATTTTCTAATAGAATGATAGAAGTCCTGGTTTGGGACTTTTCTTTGCACTAAAATAAGTCCTACAATTGTGAAAAGTTTCAAGCAGCTTCTATTCTACATCCTTAGATCTCCTTTCAAATCTGCTAGATTTCTTTAAGCTGTTAAATTTCTTCACTGATTATGTTTTGTTGTTGCTGTATTCTTCATGGAACACCATGGAGTTGATCTGAAGCTATGAATAAGAAGCAGAAGCAAGACAGGATTCAAGTGGCTTTTCCGTACATTGTGGTGTTCATGTAAGGGAATAAGTCCTTCTCAAGGTACACATGCACCTTGCCAGACCAGCAAGGTTACTCTCACTCATCCTTCACCTCTATTTGCAGACTGATGTTAAGGATACCTTTGAGATTTCATTCTCATATCTTCTAAAGAATTATGATAGCAGTTTTACAGCCTGGGAAGAGGAAGAGTATCTAGGAAGTTCCTTTTCTTTCCCAGTTTCACAAAGGTGAGACTGAAGTAGAAATGTGAGCTGAAGCTGAAATTAAAATGGAGAACTATGTGTTGAGCTGCAAGTGAAAAGAGAAAATTATAAATAATATCAGAGTTTTGGTAAATAAAAAAAAACCCTCGAACTTCAAGTGATCTTTAAACTCTTTAATTGAGTTGGTCCAAAATGTTGCTTTTTATTTTTTGTTTTTGTTGTATATTTTAATAACTAAGAATACAGGCAGATGAGATAAATACGTAAATGAATCTGCTCATATTCACTTTAAGATACATTTATGTCTTAAAACAAAAATGCCTGAGGGTAGTGAGGCACTGAAACAGGCTGCCCAGAGAAGCTGTGGATGTCCCATGCCTGTCGTTGTTGGATGGGGCCCTGAGCATCATAATCTACTACCTGATCTAGTGCCTGATCTAGCAGTTGGCAACTCTGCCCACAGCAGATGGGTTGGAACTAGGTGATCTTTAAGGTCTCTTCCAACCCAAGCCATTCTATGATTCTATGAATAACTCTTTTCATAAATAAAACTGTTCTGCATTATATGTAGCACAATATCATCATATACCCATGCTGTGCCCCATTACACTTCTAAATAAAGTGGAAGATGTGTAGTTTGAATAAGGTCTGCTGATGTTAAAGTTAGAGATAGAGGAATAGTACTGTGTTCGTATTCTGGAGGACTACGTGAACCTCCTGATGGACTTTCTGGGGCTATTAGTTTTGCTTAGCCCTCTTTTCTTAGAATCCATACAGTATTTTTACTCATGTAAATCTTTAGTTTTCAACAGTGTTTCTCAATAATAATTGGTTGTGCATCCCAAGACAAGCTTTTTAGAGCTTCTTCTAGGTTTTGTCTTTCATTATGGAAAATGAAAGGTAAAGGTAATGCACCAATTGCAACAAAGTGATCTGATTTCCAGATGCCAACAGAAGTGTGTGTAATTCTGAACTTGATTTTGATTTGAGAAAATAATCTGACAACCTATTTCTTATTTTTACACCACTTTAGTAGTGGTGTAGATTTTTTTTTTTTTTAAAGTTTCAGTGTTGTTAGGTATGATGCACAGAACCAGGGTGAGAAAGTGATTTCATGCTCTATTTCTCCAGATGAAGTTTGGTGCTTTGCTGACAAATACTGACATGTAAACCCAAATTGCGACTTCCAGATTTAACAGTGGTAAACAAAAAAGTTCACAGAATTCGTAGATAGAATTTTATAGGCCACATAGAATTACTGAAATGAGTTGATATCTCACCATGGCATAGATTAAACTGACTTGATGTGTAGTTCTGTTCATTTTAAATAGATTGCTTGCTATCGTAATTTTGAATGACATTGAAATAAAACAAGATAAAAAAAAAGAAAAATTGGTGGTCATGTTTCAGATTTCTTTTGGAATGGGATTTTCTTAATTGTCTAAAATCAGATAAAGCTACAGAATTTGGCAGGATATTAAAGGACAAAGTCATCTAATCGGTGAATATAAAGAAGTATCAATACTTCTGGTTTTCAAACCTGAGTCAGTCTTTCCTATCTGTTACTTAACTCAGAATTTTAGCCCCAAATAATTATTTCTAGTTTTGGTTTTGTGCAGCGATTTTGAATGAATGTAGAATAAGGAATGGTATGTGCTAATTTGCCACTAGTTTACTGTCTCGTCTCTGGGTTCTGCATTGCAGAGGTGGATGATGTTTACTTTGGGCCTCTGCTTGAGACATAAAAAAATGACATATAAAATAGCTGTTCAGCAAATTAAAATAAGGTATGGTTTCATATCTAAGGATTATTATCCAAGCCTTTTATTCATGGAGGTTTTCCTTCCAGATGTTTCATAAACATCACTGTCCTTCCTGCTTTGGGCACTGGAGAGTTAAGAATGAAAACCATTCTGGCCAGCCATCAATCAATGGTACATCATCTTTAATTATTAAGCTTTAGTTTCCTGTACGTGGCCTCTTCACTGGGCTAGTACTTTATTCTACATGTATGTTAAGACAAGATGGTTACACTTGAAGTAAAACAAAGCAATGAATGCTGCATATTTTCAACGGAAAAAAGATATCTTAAAAAGAAGCTTGATTTGGCTTCTCTCAAAGTCACTTTTGGCTGTGATTCCTCTTCCAGCTACATAATCTCAAGAAAGATTATCACCTCATGATACAGTGAGCATTTTATTAAGCTGTTTGCATCTGACCAGATATATAATTTAGAGTTGAGTGTTTTACATTTATCCTTAAGATAAAACTCTCTGAATTTGGATTCCACTGTTGAGTACTGTGCTTCATGTATTTAAACCACATCTCTGGGCCATGAGAAAAGAATTAGATAATGTAGATAATGGGAATATGGACAAAGTTATCAGTTTGATAATAGCAATACAAAATGTTTAATAATGTATCAAATAACGTTAATGAAAAGTTTTATATAGCAGCTTACATTCCTAATAAACTATGGAATAACAGCCATAATCAGAGGTTTATGGTCATGTATCTGAGGCTTCTGATGTTCAGTTCAATACGCACTAATATCAGAAAGTGAATAAGTAGATTTACTGAATAGTGGTAAATGTAATTATGGCACTCTGACATATAAACTTGTTTCAAAGGCAAACTTGTTTCAATTAAGAATAATGGAATACTGCTAGATGTAGTGAGATTATGGCACTGTGTCTTCATTACATAAAAATAAAAATATTGCAGTTTAACATGAAAAAATACATATGTCATTCCAAAAGTAATTCCTCCTATTTCTTTCCATGGAAACTACAACAAGGAGCACAACATCACTTTTTGATAGAGCAAATTCTCTTTTTCAACATAGCCACTGCCATCAACTATGCGTTTTTTCCCATGATGAAGAAGAGTCTGCAATCCATGCTCTTAAAAATCAGCACCAGTAGAGGTGACCCACTGCTGCTGTCACCACTGCTGAAATTCACCACCCATTGTCTCACTGTGCTCACATCCACTTTTTGTTCTCCATAAATGTTCAGCAAGTGTTGATGAATGTCAACGGGTACAATTTTTTCCACATGGAGAAATTCAGTGCCACACCTTTGCCTCATGTGCACTTCCATGTCAGACGTCATTGTGTCAGAGTGCCCCTCTGCTGCCATCTGTCACATAGCAACAAAATGTAGTGGAATATTGGTGAGAAGGTTCAACCTCTGTTGCGATATCACCAACATCCACCTCTGACATTGTGGGCCAATGTAATAAAATATGAGGCATTACTTTCAGAGCAGCCCTCATAGATTTTTATTCCTGTATTTGGGCTCAGTACTTAGTTGCTTGGTATTTAGAAATGGAATATTTTTGTGTGGTTGAGTATGGGACCAAGGCTTTTACTTCTGATGGCCTTAAATAGACGGTGGCAAAATATTCCCAGTCATAACTCTCTATGACATCATGGTTATGAGACTACAGCCACATGCTGTATACCTGACAGACTTCAAGAAGTACAGAAAGGGTGTTAAACAAAAAGATGTGTGTCATTTTATTTAAGACCGTACCGGGAAAAAATTTGGCTACTGCTGCAGGTATTTCTAACACTGTTTTTCTTCAGCCAGAGGTTGAAGCTTCAATCTTGCATACATTTAGAACTTTTTAAAGGTATGATCCCTTCAAGATGACAACAACTTGTAAAAGGATAAAAGCTTAAGGAAATGCATAACATGCTGAAATATGCACCCATATTGTACCTCATCTTGCCTAGTTCTCCATGAAATGTCAAAAGAACCTCCTACTGTGAGATGTCTGTGAGCTCTGCAAGACTGATTAAATTCCTATATAGTATCAATTGTTGCATCCTGTGAAACATAAATTATAAAATTTCTGTTCTATTTTGTCACTCCATAAAAATGTTTAAAACTTTCTTAGCAGAGACAAAGAAAAAATGGTGACTCATTTTATTTGTGGCAATGTTATGTGCACACTTCACGTTAAGGACATGAAAAATGTAACAGGGATATATATGTGGGGTGTATTCTTTATATATGTGTGAAAAGATACTTTAAGAATGCATTTTCTACAATTAAGAAACAGTATTGTGATATATTTCTTAGTTTTGTAATATCCCAGAGAAAGGAAACAAACTGAGGTATCCAAAAACTAATCTATAAAGATCTCCTGAGAGCAGAATAGAGAATATTCAGGCTGTAAGAAGATGCAGTTTTCTCCCTTACATTTTTAACTAGTGGAATAGCAAAATCAGGAGATTGGTGTTAGGGAAGTTTTTGCTCTGTGACAGAAACTAGTGTTAAAAGAGCTTGTGGTCATTTCTCACACCACTTCAGGATGTGTGGTTTCTGTACAGAATCTCAACTTACACATTTAAATCATATTCAATGTTTTTGACCTTTTGGCACCACACACCAGAGGGGTAATGTGAGGAATCTGTTCCTCGTGAATTGCTGACTGTAGTTTAAGTCCATTCAGAGAATTTCAGGATTATGAATTTCAAACTAACAAGAATGTAATAAAAATGACTTTATTCTCATTCTCATTTCCGTCTCGCACTCCTTCACTCTCTCACAGTGTGTTTGTATTGCGCTCATCACTGCTGCATCTGAGTGCCTTCCAAATAAAATAAATAATGGTGGCAAAGCCTCTAATGAACATCATGGGGAAAATCAACATTGTGAGGCAGGGCTTATAAATCTGCATGCAACACTGTATGAATGTGATTATGTGAGTGATGCTCCAAAAATAATGCCTCCTAATTTATTCTTTTGGCCCACGACGTCAGAAGTGCTGGTGGTATAGCAGCAGAGGTTGAACCTTCCCACCAATATTCCATTACATTTTGTTGCCATGTGACAGATGGCAGCAGAGGGGCAGTCTGACAAAATGGCATCTGACATGGAAGTGTGTATGAAGCAAAGGTGTGGAATTGAATTCCTTGATGCAAAAAAAATTGCACCCATTGACATTTATTAATGTTTGCTGAACGTTTATGGAGACCAAACAGTGGATGTGAGCATGGTGAGGCTGTGGGTGGTGCGTTTCAGCAGTGGTGACAGTGACGGTGCATCACCTCCACTGGTGCAGATTTTTGCAAGCTTGGCATGCAGGCTCTTATTCATTGCTGGCAAAAATGCATAGCTAATGGTGGTGGCCGTGTTGCAAAACAGTGTTTTGTCGGTGAGAATTTGCTGTATCAAAAGGTGTTATTGTGTTCTTTGTTATAGTTTCCATGGAAATAAATAGTAGGCATTATTTTCAGAGCAACCCAAATAGATTGCTTCCACATTGGAGCTGGCTTACATTCAGCTTCCAGTGTAAAGTGTAGTTATTTCTGGCATATATTAACTGTATGGACTTGCCTTTGGATTGATGCTTCTCCCATGGGAGGAGTAGAATTTGAGAAAAATGAGAGAGAAGAGTGTGTTTGTGTGACAACTTTTGGCAGTTCGTGATAGTTGTGCACCAAGTTTTTATTCAAGCTCTGAATCTCACACTTGTAAGCCTGTGATTTCTTATGGAGTTCCTTAACGGAATACATACAATTTTAATAGTGACTTTTCTTAAAAAAGAAATGGTAGTAGAATTTTCTTTTTGTTATAAAACAATGTACTTCTTTTTTCCTTTGGTTTATTTCAACAGTTGCTTATGTCTTTAGTGTTGTATGCATCTTAAACAAAATGCTGCTAAATCAAAGACAAACATAAGTTGATTGTAACAGAGTGGTTTTGAAAAATTCAGTTGTCATTCGAGAATAGATCATAAACAAGCAATTAGTTGTTTTTTTTTTAAGATATAAAGAGTCAGAGGTAAAATGTATGAATAAAAGTGGTAATTTGAAGAATTGTAAAAATTTAAGAGGAAAACTGTGTAACCATTAAGTATAAATTAAGCAATTGTGCCTATATACAATAATTTAACAGAATTAAACTATTATGAAGCATCATTATTAGTAAGTTGATAGTATTAATAATATGTTTTAAGAGGTATTAATGCTAAGATAGTACTGTAGGGACGTATATAAGTATTCATTTCTGTGAAAGCTTATTATATAAATAGGCAAGGCCAGCAAGGAGTGGGCAAGGAAATAAACACATGGAAAGGTCAAATGACTTGCAAGATGGGATCAGTAAATTTGCTCAAGTCTCCTGCATCTCAATCAGGAGCTGTACCTATTAAACCACTAGCAGATGACAGTTCTGAAATAGGTCACAGAAACATTCATATTGGGAGTGAGAGGTGATAATAGGTGAGATAATTACAAGGTGCAACTATTTAAGTCAGGTACATAACTGCTAGCTACCTATCACTATGCAGCTGCTCTATGATGGGTGAGTTAATGTAAATACTTTCTGCTAGTCCTTAGGAGCCTTTACTGTGCAAAGATCAAGCTGCTGCTTACTCAGAAAGTTTCATGAAGAGAGACAAAAGGTGAGACAAAAGAAGGAGGTCATGATTTTCTAGAAAGTTTGAGAAATCCTTCATTAAGCTGCACCTTTTCTCAAATATTCTAGTCATATTCCAATTGTGCTTCACAAAGCTTGACATTCATGGTTTGCTTTTACAAATCATAGGGTCTGTTCATACATTAACTACAGTGAGTGAAGATTGCAAGCACAGCAACAATTCCAGCTTTACCCTCAGTGGCTGCAATTCAATTAATGGTAATATTCTCCTGCATGGTAGCTCAGATATCCACTGTTAGGTCACTCAGCAGCTCAATTTTAAATTTCTTGCTTAAGATTTGAGTTTATCCCTTCTGTTTATTCCTTCCCATTGACAGCCAGGTTTATATGAATGCTGAAAGTAAGTCTTGTACTTCTATTTTTTATAAAGAATTATCCTTCTGTGAGAATCCAGATTAGGGAGGTTCCTGTGAGTCAGTGGTTGAAGGAAAGTTAGGACGTGGTTGGAAAAGTATTGATAGGAAAGCTCTTAATTGCTGTTTCTTATATCAATATGTGTTTCCCTTGTGATCATCTTCCCAGTCCTCTTTTTCTAGAAAAGCAATGTAAGTTGTTCTAGAAGATGCTGGCTTGACTCATCATCTCTGATTTTAGAGACCTCCTGATGTCGATTTTGAGTGAATGCCGTCTCTTCTGGTGCGTTGGGATTTATCCTCAAGAGAGCAAAAAAGAGACTGCAGTTTAGTTGAGCCTCAATAGTTGTTGGCTCTCTTGCTCTCTATAGGGAACTCTAGAATGGAAAAGGCAGCCAGTCATGCATGCTGCAATTTACATCTGATTGATGAAGGGTTTAGATTCACAGGAACAATCTGCACTGGAATTCCTATGGGCCTAAAACTGAAACATTTTATCACTGATATCCAGCATCAGTTTTTGTCCTGATCAGTCTCATATCCTTCCACATGTCAAGTTCATTCTCAGAATTAACCCTTAGTCAAACACATTAAATGATGCTTGCTAGTTCTTGTTTCCCATGTGTCTTAGTTTCTAACATAAGTTACGTTTCTCATAGTGTCTAGTATGAAGCTGTGTTTTAGCCTCAGAAGAGAAACAAAACTGATAACACCTGGCAGTGTTGAACAGAGCCGAGGACGTACTCAGTTCCGCATTCCTCTGCCAGTGAAACAGTTGGGGGGGCATAAGGAGCTGGGAACTGGGAGGGGACAGGACCAGGGCAGCTGACCCAAATTGACCGAAGAGCTATTCCATACCATATAACATCATGTGATTGGTTCGTTGGGATTTCCGGGTCCTTTTGTTACGGAAGGGGTTAGCCGGGAGGAAGGGTCACTGCTGGCTGTGAGCCCTTGCTCTGCGTATCCTCTACATATATATATATATATGTACTGTTATTTCTTTTGTTTTCTTCACTATCTTAGTAAATAGCATTTATCTCAACCCACGAGTTTTACCGCATATTTCTCTACTTCTCTCCCCTGTCCCATTTAGGGAGGGGGGAGCGTGAGTGAATAACTGTGTGGAACTTAGCTATCTGCTGAGTCAAACCATGACACCATGTTAAGTAACCATGTAAGTTAAGTTGTAGATTAAAACAACGTATTTCTAATAATCAGATAAATAGATTTGATGGAAAAGAGTACACCATATAGCATTTGCAGTGCTTGCAAAGTCAATTAAACATTTATTTTTAGAATTAAAAAATTGCACGTATTTATTAATTCATTAAGGTCTTCAGAAAAAGCACAGTGTTTAAGCAGAACAAAATCAACATCAAAGAAAAGCTTTTGGACATCTCACAAAAGAAGAAATTAGTATTTATTAATGAAACTGAATTAGGCCAAGAAAGATATTATCACTAAGTTACAAAATCAAATAATGTCAAAACTTACTAGTTTGTAAAATATGTGGTGTAATTTATATCTCTATCAGCTCAAACGTATAGCTTCTGTGATTAAAAATAATAATCAGGTGTGATTTCAAATTGGGTTTAATTAGAACAGCTTTCAAGAAGCTTCTCAGCAGTGTAGATAAAATTGAATTTTTGTGGCATATGCCTGGGATAGATCACTGAACTCCTCACTGGATTTTTCTTTTTCTCTGAAGATTTTGCATTCAAGCTTGAATATGAGAATGGTTCTTAGAATAAATTTTGTAGATTTCTTTTAAAGGAAAAAAATACAGTCAATTCAATTTGAGTAGGTGAGGAGTCCCTTGGCCCCAGGAATTTCCCTGGCCCCAGGAATCCCTGCAGGTTTTGTTCTGACCTAGCATGTTTCACACAAGCTACGCATCCAGAAGCTTCTTGAAATTAAATAATTGAGAATAGTTGAGTTTTTCTTTCTGAACCTCATTATTTTTGAAGTATCAGGACATAGTGAGAAGAAAATTAGAGTAAATCTTACTGTGAAATGTAAGAATAATCAAATATTGTTTGCAAAGGCATCAAATATTTGTTTCATTTGAACGTGTCTTCCAAATGAAACACCAGAAAATTATCATTCCTTACATATTCTTCCAGCATAACTAAACAGGTAAATATATAAATCTGCCATAAAACTTATTAATGGACATTTGTTTACGTATTTTTATCTCAATTATCTATGCTCGTAGGACCCATTCAATCAATTTTTCAGTAAGTAGTTTTCAAAATATAATTACTCTTATGGGTAGGTCTATGAACAGCAGTGTCATTTACACTATAGTTCACTAATTGCACTTCTAAGCCATTATAATGAATTATACTTGTACATTCTTCAAGAAGATCAGCTAATGCTAATCACTTCTATCACATATTTCACTTAGAAGACATCCATCTATAACAACCTTTTCATGTACAGCTTCATTCTCTTAATTTTCTTGCATAGTAAGATATGGCCTTAAAAGTACAGAATGTGCTCATATAACCAGTTTACCTTGTAAACATAGTAACAAAAGTTGAGTTTTAACATTTAAAAGATGCATTTTTCTTTCTTTCTTTCTTTTTTAATAAATCTAATGTGGAAACAATTAGATTTCTGATTATTAGTTGTTACAGTTCTGAAACGCTAGTTCAGGAATTACTGGCTACTATGATAACAGAATCGTATAGTTTTAGTATGAAGATTGATACATCTGTCATTGAGCAGATCACTTCTTATGTTGGGTGTCGACATATGTTGATCCAAATGCTTTTTAGCCCTGATTTTTGTTCTTTAGCAAGACAGAGGGATATGTTCTACGAAGTAAGGAGCTGAGTTCTTTTGTCTATCTAATCTATAGACTGAATGCTTAGATGCAGGCAGTAAAAAAAAGATTCCTTTACAGGATGAGAGATGTTGAAATAATGCTCTCATACTCGCATGAAATTCTTTTAAGAAGTTTGACAAAGAAAGTGTAATTTCTTAAGATGTGGGAAACTTTGCTGGGGCTTTAGGTACAAGTAGCCCCATTGTCTCAAGTGTGAAAGAAGAGCTGCTACCTCTTCTCTCCTTGTTATCATCAGAGAATATTATGACAATGTTTCACTAGTAGCTTACTGGAATTTTTAAGAAGTCGTAACACATGTAGTAAGAATCTACACTAAATGGAACATGCATGAAAAACTGATTGTTGTATGCATGCTACCTCTAGCATAAATGATAAGCACTGATATCATCAGCATAGAGGTTGGACTAGATGATCTTGTAGGTCCTTTCCAACCTAGTGTTTCTATGATTCTGTGATTCTATAGTTGGAATCCTCATAAAATTTCTGTGATACCTCAGCTGCTTCTGTCTTTACTTGCATTTGAAAGTTTCTAAGGGATAATAATGAAAAGAGTATATTAGAAATCTGAAATACATTGCATTTTGTCAAGTTTCTGAGCTGAAGGAAAACATGGGCTGAAAAACATGCAATCCATTTTTCAACCGGAAAGTTGCAGTTCACTATGAAATAGAAGTTTAAGAGTAAAAAAATGCCCCATTTTAAAAATATTTTTTGAAAGAATTTGAGATATTCTTTGTGGAAAAATTACAATATAGGAAAAAAACAAACAACACAAAGGAGACTAATGTTGTCTAAGTATGTAACTTCCTTGAGAGGAATCACACACATCAGTGACTGAGCCAGCTTACTTTACAGATGGAGAGAAAAAGGAGCAACGGTATTTTAATAGTACAGTAGTATTATATTTTGTCTTACTGGCTGACTCCTAGACTGCATTCTCTCCAACTCTTGCAGAAGAGTAATAATTAGTAGAAAAACCAGATGGTTGATGAAACTCTGAGCCATAAATAGAAGATAAAGTGATGAAGAGAGGGAAAATGATAAAGCTGGTTTTCATAAGGAAGGAAGACGAAACTGTGAACTGGCAGTGAACAACTCCTAGGAGATGTGGTAAGGAAACTGGACAGAAGAAGCTGTACTGAAGCGAATCTGGTTGAGAGAGGGGACTGCAAGTACCCCTAAAACCAGAAAGTGTAAATTTCATGTAGCTGGAGTCTATTTGTCAAAAAGAATGGGACACCCTGGTAAAACACCCAAAGAGATTTTGCATGAACTATTTTACAGCAGCCAAAGTATGAAATGTGGATACTAAATGGGGAGCAAGGAAAAATCCACCATTATTCTTTATGGCAGGAGAAATCTATATAACATAACATCCTTAAAATTATACTAACATCTCGTCCTAGTGAACCTATTATTATTTTTAATTATTATATATATATATTTTTTCCAGTGTTACCATCTTGGAACAAGTATTCTGATAAAAACATCAAAGCCAAATAATTCCATGATATATATGTATATATTTTTTTTTGGCTAAATGTTGTCTCTTTCATGAGTCTGAGCTGTATGAACTTGAATTCTTCTGGGACAGGTGGGAAAACATTCAGCCATACTGAATGCCACAATGTCCTTCCCTTAGTTTCTCTACACCAGAGTTTGTGGTCACCCAGTGTGGAGTGTTATCAAAATAGGCAGAATATGGTTGTGGAACATGACGTGTAAACCTAATCTATGAGTCCAAAGCAATACAAAGTTTATTCTTAGGACAGGTCAGTGGGTAGCTGAAAGGGTTAGGTGGAAGGACACTACTGAGTTCTTCAGATAGAGACTGAAATTTCCATAGAATGAGGTTTATCTTCTGCTCTGGAGTCCTGCAGTATTTGGCTTAGATCCACAACTGCAAAAGGTCCACTCCTATGCCCATTCCTCATCGTTTTCTGTTATTCGCTGACTTCCTCTACCTAATCTCTGAAGGATCTACTGCCAGAACGCCTTAAGTTCATGGCATGCATGAAAATAGTTCAGGTGTTCTGGATAGACCTAAGGCTGTACTTTTAGGCTAACTATGTGAAGGCAGACAATTTTATTCTGAATAATAGCCCTGAAAACAGCCCCACCAGACAGTCATTAAACCAAAGCTGCAGTACTGAAACTCTGTTTTTACTTTCTCTGTAGTTCATAGGTCCAGTTAACATGGAATCATCATAAGAATTGTTGTAATAGGTCATATCAAATGTACAGCTAGACTAGTGTCTTCTAGGTAACACTGATGGGTAGTGGATACTTAAGAAAGACAAAGTGAATGGACAAAATTTCTTTGACTCTAGCATTTCCAGCGAACGTTGCTTTAGGAGTTGCATGAATGAGAGGTTTCAGTTGTACTCCTGTGTTTCATAAATGCCAGTGAATCTATCCTCCATCAACTGGTCTAGTCATTTCTGCAGATCATTTACACTTCCGGCCTCCAGAGATTCAGAAAGGAAAACTGCAGCTCCACAGCATAGTTATGCAAAGTGAAAAAGCAGTACTTTAAAAACAAACACAACCTAAAGACCATTGTTTGATGATGTCACTGAGTAGTTTTAGTTTTGTGAGAAATAAGTTATTCCAATCTCTTTTTTCCTTTCTTCTTTGTGACTTTCTATTTCTGTTATATTGCCACCCAGTCATGCCTTCTGTGTTGGTTCATAGTCTATGAAATTTTTCTCATTTGAAAACAGTCCCATGCCTCTGAATGTTCTTGTCTTTATCTATGTTTCTTTTCCTATTCTGTTAATTTTTTAAAAAAAAGCAGATCAGAGTTACATGCTGTAATGAGGAAGTAGATTCACTTCTTGAATCATGGACAACGATATATTCTTTTTTATTGTAAATTCCTTCCTTTTATTTTTCATGACCATACTATCAGTTCATGGAATTTAATGGCCTGGCTTGTGTGGTGAATGAAAGGAGAGCAATTGATGTCCATCTTTTGCATGACTTTTGACACTGTATCCTCAGAGATAAGCTGGCAAAAGATTTTGACTACAGATTAGATAAGTGCACAGTGAGGCAGGATAAAAACATGCTGGACTACCAGGCCCAGAGAGTTTTGTGCCATCAGTGGCAAAAAATCTAGTTGGAGGCAAGTTGCTAGCGGAAAACCTAGCAGTGTTCATCAGGGGCTGATAGTGGGACCAACTCTGCTGAAAACCTTCATAAATGACCCAGAGAATGAGGCAGACTGTACCTTCAGCAAGTGTGCTGATGAGCCGAAACTGAGAGGAATAGCTGATATACCAGATGGATGGCTGTGCTGTCAGATGGATGTGAACAGGTTGGAGAAATGTGGCTGAGAGGAATCTAATGAAGCTCAACAAAAGGAAATGCAAACTCATGCCCATATTAATAACCTCAGACACCTGTGCATGGTGAAGGATGACCAGCAGGAAAACAGCTCAGCAGAGAAGGACCTAGGGTCCTGGTAGACAACAAACTGACCATGAGCCCTCACAACAAAGCAGTGCAACAGCTTCCTGGCTGCACTAAGCAGAGCATTGCCAGAAGTTTGAGGGAGGTGATCCTTTCTCTCTGCTCATCTTTGATGAGACACATCTGGAGAGCTGGGTCTAGTTCTGGGCTCCCCAGTACAAGAGACAAGGGCTTACTGGAATGAGTCCAGATTGGACAACCTTTAATGTGGGGAAAGGCTGAGAGAGCTGGGGTTGTTTAGTCTTGAGAAGAGAAGGTTCAGGGAGAGCTCTAATCCTTTGATTCTGTGAGAATGAAGAAGAGAGAGCCAGACTCCTCAGCAGTGCCAAGAGACAGGACAAGAGTCAGTGAGTACAAATCAAAATACAAAACCTTCCACAAGAAAGCACCTTTTTTTTTACTATGAAGTTGATTGAACACTGAAAAGGTTGCATAGAGAGGCTGTAAAATCTCCATCTGAGGAAAATCTCAAAATCTTAGAAGGTCCTGGGCAACCTCGTCTACCTGACCCTACTCAACTGGGAGTTTGGAATAGATGATCTCAGGAAGATCATTCCAACATAAACATTTTTGCAATTCTGTGAATTATATCCAATTTCTTTAAAAAGCTGTCTTGAATGGTAACCAAGAAAGTTTAAAATCCATTATAGTCTGTTTAAAGATATTTTGACTTTTCTACCTATGTTCTTTTATCCACTGCTTTGAAATCCATCCCATCCCCCAACCCCC
>WBMW01001907.1:80118-106174 GCA_013396635.1 Penelope pileata | reverse complement strand
CCCCCCCTTTTTTTTTCCAACTAGTCACTTGGTATTGTGAATTGGTTAGGTACTGACAGGATAAAATGAAACTTTGCAGAAAAGAGACTGTGGGTCCTGATTGACAAGTTGAGTATGAGTCAGCATGATAGCCTTGCAACAATGAAAGCCAACTATAGAGTAAAAAACGGAAGTATTTTTTTAATGTTCAGCACTTTTGGTGTTGCATCTGCAGTACCGTGTCCAGTTTTACTCTCTGCTATAGGACTTACAACAGCAGCTGCAAAGAGTGAGTTTATATGGCCTCGGGAGAAGAAGGATCAGGCAGGACCTTACAGTTGGCTTGAACTGCCAGTGGAACATTACAGAGTAGACAGTGGCAGACTTTTAAAGGTACGCAGTGAAAAGATCAGAGACAGTAAACTGCGAAAAGGGAAGTTGCAATTAAACTGTCAAAAGGTTTAGTTTTTGTTTAAACCATCAAGGGTGATAAAACACTGGAACAAGCTGCAAAGGAGAAACTTTGGAACTGTCATCTTTGGAGATATTCAAAATTCAGCCAGATAAGGCTGTGGTCTTCCTGATCTGACTTCAAAATGGTACTGCTTTCAGTGAGAACAGGTGATATCCCAATTTAAATTGAATTGCTTTTTTTTTTGCAGCTATTTGTAGTCAGCAGAAGTTTTCATGTGTGGAATAATGTTGAGTCATCACATTCTTTTGTCACATCAGTATTTGCTGCATGTTTAAGATTAGGTTTAATTTAAGATTAGATATCCTCTCTTCATTTTGAATATTGTTTGCTGTCTTTTAGTCAATAGTTCATTCTTAAAATACCTTCTGTTTTATCCCTCAGTTTTTGCTGTTTGTTTTTTAAATCCTTTGGTGAGGAACATATATCCAAGAGATCGCCTATGTCGTATGTCTCAGAGACCTCTAACAGATTTGTGAAGCATTGATTCTCTTTAAAAAAGCTCTGCTTTCTGGTGTTCCATGTGTTTACTAACATAACATCAAGTAGCCCTGAGGAGAGGGACTTGGGGGTGTGTGTTGATGAGAAACTCAACATGAGCCGGCAGTGTGCGCTTGCAGCCCAGAAGGCCAACCGCATCCTGGGCTGCATCAAGAGAAGTGTGGCCAGCAGGTCGAGGGAGGTGATTCTGCCCCTCTACTCTGCTCTCGTGAGACCTCACCTGGAGTATTGTGTCCAGTTCTGGGGCCCCCAACACAAGAAGGATGTGGAGCTGTTGGAGCGGGTCCAGAGGAGGGCCACGAGGATGATCAGAGGGCTGGAGCACCTCCCCTACGAGGACAGGCTGAGAGAGTTAGGACTCTTCAGCCTGGAGAAGAGAAGGCTGCGGGGGGACCTGATAGCAATCTTCCAGGACCTGAAGGGGGCCTACAGGAATGCTGGGGAGGGGCTTTTTACAAGGATAGATAATGACAGGACAAGGGGTAATGGTTATAAACTGGAAGAGGGTAGATTTAGACTAGATATAAGGAGGAAATTCTTCACTGTGAGGGTTGTGAGACACTGGAACAGGTTGCCCAGGGAAGTCGTTGATGCCCCCTCCCTGGAAGTATTCCAAGCCAGGCTGGATGGGGCTTTGGGCAACCTGGTCTGGTGGGAGGTGTCCTTGCCCATGGCAGGGGGGTTGGAACAAGATGATCTCTAAGGTCCCTTCCAACCTGAACCATTCTATGATTCTATGATTCATCATTTAAATTTCTCCCAGTTTGTCTGATAAAGAAGTCAGACTTTCTAGCGTTTAGCTCCCAGATCACCTCTTGAGAAATTTTAATGAATTGCTATTATATATGCCACCTTCCTTTTCTTTAGCAGATTTAAATGGTCATTTACATCCCATAGTTAATAGACCAGCAATTTTATGAGTTTCTTTTAAAACCATAGGTTGTTACTTCAGACTCATGGTGATTTGTTACTATCCAACTGGTCAATTTGTTCAAAACACCTCTTAAGTTATTTCAATGTGTGATAATGTTTTAGACTTTCTTGGCAAAGAATGACAAATCTTATGTTTGCTTTTATAGTGAGCACGAGATGTTGGATTCATGGGGTGAATGTAGATTCTGCTGAAGTCAGTCTGAGTTTTAATTTCAGGTATACAGAATTCAGCCTTGCTGTATATCCAATGATAAATACTGTGTGCTTTGAATCCTTGATTGTTTGCATTCAAGCTAGTTATGTGTGAATAGCAGTACAACAAAATTGGAAGCAAATCTATTTAAGTTCCAAATGTATTGCTCAAGATACGTGAGTAAAGACCAATAACTGTAAAAATACTGTTTGGTATTAAAATGCTGGATTTCATTTCAGTGGGGAGAGTGAAAGTTACTTTAGTAACCACTCAAGACTGGGATGTTCTGCATATGAGAAAGAATAATATAAGCAGAATCTAAATTAAGCCTAAATTTTGCATTGTGCCCTTTCTGCACAGTTATTATCAAGTAGCAAGCTGTGTAAAATATGGAAACAAGTTGGTAATATACCGTCAAATAGCCTACAAAATAAAATGAGTAATTACAGAATGTACTTGAAAATAGAAAGCAGGGTTATTTTAAAGTAATATTTGACACTGAATATTTGTAAGACCATGCAAAATAGGAGATTAGCCAAGCAGAGGAATTCTATTAGATCAGTTTATTATAAAAGACAAAGGAAAGACGTTGCTTGGAAATGAGCAAGAAACATTCATATGTACAAGAATCACATTGCAAGCAAAGGAAGCGAGGGAATCAGGAGACCTATATAATCTGTGCATCATTCAGCATTGAGGCTGGTACTGAAATATAGGAGCATTGTTTTGAAGCATCTAGAAAAAATGTTAGGGTTTGTATTTGGTTTCATTTCATCTTTCTCAATCCACTACCATCTTCTTCCCAAACTGCATACCATTAGCACTTCCGTATTCTAATCTCTCCCTTGCTGCTTAAAATTATCACTCCTTTATTTCAAATATAGCTTCTTATCCTCCACTCTGCTAATTGGCTTTATTACCCTCGACCCCTTCTTGCCTCCACTGCAGGCAGCTTGACATTTTTTCATCAACTAATCCCCACTTTTCACACTTCTCTCCCCCTTCCCACCCCCCTACATTTGCTTCCCTTTCCTCTCTTGGTGTATTCAGAGCTGTGGAGAGCTTTTCAGCAGATATTCAAACCCCTGGAGAAATTCAAAGAGATTGAAACACAGCACAAGAGCTAGGGGTGTTTTCTTCTGGCTGCCAAAAGCATAAGGTAACATTCAGAATGAGGTCACTGTACCATGTTCTCATTTTGAATCGGATTTGCTGATGGGGTGTAGGAAGTCTGGTAGGGAGAGCATATTGTTTTCCTAGTTAGTATTACATCAACAGATTGTGAAAATACTGAGGCATTTACTTTCATTTCCTAATCTATAAATTTGTGCATCGAGTTTTAAGAAGTATGAGGAGGTAATAAAGCAGCGGCTTAAGCTAGGTATGGAGTGGGTGTGCAACAGCCAAGGGTAGCAGGTATCTCCAGAGTTTCCAAAACAAAATGAAATATTTGAGAAAATTATTTTGCAGGATAACTGCAGATGCCTGGAAAGAATACTAATGATTTTGGTGCTATGGAAAACAAGATAGAATTGGCAAGAGAGAGCATGGCATGAGTGGGTGCTTCAGAGATTTTCCTTTGTAATGTATTGCCAATAGGCTGTTTAGGAAGAATGCAGCATTCTAGTATTCATCCTGATTTTTTTGTCACCTCTTAATAAATCAATATATTCTTTCCTATGAAAAAGACATTTCATGCCCCAAAGAGCCTGCACAATGTCAAAAACCAGGAAAACAAGATGCACTGGAAGGCCACATCAGGTATCAATAAATCTTTTCTCTTTGAAAACGCCACCATTAATGCCTCACCATTGGCAGTATTTTCACATAGGGAAACTGGCAGGACATTGCAGGAATTTGAACATGTTAAATGGCTGGTATATTAACTTTGAAACTAGTACAGAAACATGAGGCAGACTGGGAAATAAAAGGTGCGTAGGAGCCACAGAAGAAATAGCAGAGTGTGATGAACTTCACTGGTAAACTGACTAACTAGTGAGTGGGAAGAATTAAAAATCAGACCCAGAACGCAACTGTCAGGAGAGAAAACATTCTGCTGAGTGCTGGTGGAAAAGCAATATTTGCAATATCCCTTTCAGAGTGTCTGAGTGATCCTCAGCTTCAGTGTGTGCGGAACTAAGCCTTGACTGAGGCAAGGGACTTGACTATAAGAATATTTGCTCCTGTGGCTAAATATTATCATCCTAAACACAGAAAAAGCAAAAGCGACAAAATTAGGGCTAACTTTGTGGTTGCAAAACCATTTTTACAAGTCTTGTGCCGTTATGTTTGGAATGAACAGATGATCTCTGTTGACTACGTGGGTTATATGCACACCTGTTGGAATGTGCATGTCAGCAACTTAATTTAAAAAAGCTAATCAATAATTTTTATTTCTACTTCATTATGTTAGAAGTATTTCCTATATATGCATTTTAAACTATGTCTTTCTGCATTGTATATTATCTTTCAGTCTCAAAAAAAAATAGCTAATGAAAATTTTCATTTGTGATTATGAGCTGGTACTGTTGCTATAGAGAAAACTGCTTGGTGTAGCAATGCACTCTGCAAAAAAAGTCCAACAAAACTACTTGCTGCCTGAAATCAATAATAAAATAAGTTCATTTCACACAAACACACATCTAAAGCTTTCATGACAGTCTAAAAAATGTAAAAATGCCTGCAGAGGATATGAGTTTATTGAATTTTCTTACTTTACTGTTTCATAGGCTCTATCCTAACCAGATGGTATAATCTGATTGTATCAACCTAGAAGAATATAGGATTTTATTTTAATGTTAAAAAGGTCAGTAGCTTTGGAACTTAAATTCTTTCTGTCTTCTCTACTGCACTAGAATCTCAGCAATGAAGTATTACCAGATAACTTCAATAAAAAGAAGTTGAATTTTATAAACTAAAACTTACTTATTCATTTCTGATATATAAAGTTAAATTCTTTAGATGAGTGCTCCCTAAGTATATGGCAAAGTAATATACACTTTATTGAATGATAAGTGAATTTTATACGAATATTGTTGATACAGCCATAAGATTTCTTCCTAAGTATTTTTGCCGTATAACTGTTATTGAATATTACATCTTTTTATCATTACCTCGGATGATATTCAAACATTTTAGTGCTTTAATCCAGTACTGAAAATATTTTACTCTTCCCAAAGACATGTTCTGCTTTCTTCTTCATTGAACCACTTTTGGTCTGGGGTTTGAGTTAGATCTTAAAATTTGGTGATGGAAGCACCATTTGCTGAGCCTTGCCAGAGTCTTCAATTAGTCTGCAGTATGGTTTCTTTGTGAAAGAATTTTTTAGACTTTTTTATGATCCTTTTTGAAATCTGGATCACATTAGACATAAAGGCTTAGGCATTTTCAGCACCATGGAAGAAGTTTGCAATCGTTTTCTGTAATACAAACGGGCTTATTTAGCACTCGTGTTATGGAAAAGACTCTACAATAATAATGCTACTATTATAATACCATTTCTGTAATAATAGCACTTCTGTTATAAAACACCATTATTATAGAAATGCTATTATAAGACAAGCTCTGTTATTTAGAATTGCTTCTGCAATAAAAGTACTAAAAAGTCTGCTTGTATTACAGAAAATTATTGCAAATTTTTCTTGCCTGGCAGTGAAATTTTTCATTCTGAATCTTGTCTGTCACTGTTGGAAAGTCATTCTTATATGTACTATGAAGATTCTGTAAGTTACTCAATATTGTGTATTTAAAATAGGGAATTACTGAATAGGCAATAGGAAAAATGGCCAATCTTCATCTATGTGATTTCCCGTGTTCCTAATTTGTCACTTTTTGTCATACAGCATTGCTCTCATTTGGAAAGTGGATGAATGCCTGTAGTGCAGTTCTTACCATTGCACAATGGTAAGCGTGTAGCAGAGGGGGAAGAAATATAAATATATAGGTAGAGGAGAGTAGGGGAGAGGGAATAAATTAAAAAATATGGAGAAAGGAAACAAGCTTTTTTTTTTTTTGCACTGTGTTCATTTCTCCAAGTTTGAGCACAGTTCTCCAGAAATTGCTTCTGGTGCCTCTCTTTGAGTTTGTATTCTATTCCTATGCTCATAACGTTCAATAAGAATGAAATTCAGTCCACTGAGAAAGAATTCTTATAAACCCTTTGAACCACTTGACCTCTTGGGTTCAGATCTTCTTAATCAGCACTCAACCCAAGTACCAGCCTGCTCTGATTATCAGCTTTCACTACCCACCACCAGTTCATATCTCTGAGTCTACCCTCCAGAGCCATAATGAGTAGCTGTCTTTTGGGGGAAAAGACAGAACCGTGCAAATGTAAATCCTCTAGTTTTGTCCCCAACTTCCCTGTGCCCTGTATTTTTTTTTAAAGTGTTTATTTTTCACACCTGTACCTATTACATTCTTCTCTCCTCTGCTATACATTCAACTGCCTAACCAAAAGTGTTCATACACACAGAGCAGAACTTCTCACTGGTAGAGAAATATGAAGAGGAATCAGACTTATTTCTCAGTGTAATCCTTGGAAGCTCTTTGCATAATGGGCTAATTTTAGTATATGTTACCTAGAACTGAAAAAGTTTTATTGTGGAAAAGACCGAGTTATAATGTAAACTTTGTGACAAGGACACAAAATAGCTGTCACCCACAAGGTCCTTCCAGATGATCACATCCTCTTCAACATGCAGAGTTTTTTGCATGCATCTGGTTTCTTCTCCTTGACAATGTTTGGCCGTCTAGTAAGAATATTCAGCCTGAAGTATATCGAATTGCATCAACTGTATGCAAGCAGAAGGTTCAGCTTCTAGGTTTTTGATTTTTGTCATAAGTGGTTTTTGCTAAAGGCAATGACTCTTACAACCTTAATTAATCCTAAGGTTCATTTTCTTTCCTTTCTTTCCTCCCTTGGCATAAGCGGTATTTCCGGTCGCAAGAAAGTCTACTTAGAATATCATTCTTCTAGTTATATTGAAATTCTACTTTTAAAAATCATGCAAAACCAGTCTTGAGTTTTGTCTTGGTGGTTATTCAGATGAAACCTTTCCAGCGTCATAAGGGGAATATTGAATCCTTCTCATTTAAAACTTCTTCTCACTCTGTCTTCACTATGTTTTTTTAATAGTAGCATGAATGGCTTCAGACTAGAATTTTCTTTTTTAAACATGTTTTTGAATCAATTTTAGTGGGAGGAAAAAGAGCTAGTGATTTTTGATGCCCTTTTGCACTCCTCTAAGTTGATAAAGGCTTTGTTTTTACACAACTAACTACATTATTTAGTCCATAGAGTCGATTAGTGCCTTTGGGTACCATATTTTCTTGAAAGCGGCATACACTTTTGTGCTTATTTGTATCTCCTAATGCTTAAGTGCTTGTATTATCTTTTGTGTGTTATTTTTCGGTTGATACTTTCCAGTACTTATATTGGATAACATCTGCTGTTTTGGTTCTTCACTGCAATAGCTCCCTTAAGACTTCCAGTACAAAAAGTCATTTTATTGTTAACAGCTAGAATACGACAAAGACAACCTTATAGTACCAGTGGAATGGCACTTATTCTGTTACTTTGGAAGAGCCAAGCAAAAGGCTCCTGACAATTAGTAATTTGCTCAAAAAACTGATTTTTTTTTGAGTGAAATGATTGTTGAAAGGTAGAATATGCTCAATACCTTAAGCTGAGAAAAAAAAAAGCTATAAATGTGTAAAAAAAAATCAGATATTTATTTTTGAAAACTTAAAAATAAAAATGTTGTCATGAATGTATTAGCAACAATACCACTTTTAATATTAAAAAAAAAAAAACATTTATGTGTTCTGTTTCAAGCAGACATTGTTCATTTAAAATGAAGCTTAAACAGAGGAGCTAAAAAAGCCCAAAGCAAAAAGCCTTTTTTCTTGGTCTGAACCAAGTTTGAATATTTCAGATTGCAGGTTCTCTGCTCTGCTGAGGGGAAAAAAATATATATATTGATGGATCAAAGTAAGATTATTTGTTTATCCATCCATCAATTGTAAGAGGAAAAAAAATCTTTTTTCAATGACTACATGTAATGAAGCCTTTAATTTTACAGCCATGCCTCTTTAGTTCTCAAGTGTGCAAGTGAAATAGTGTTTTTTGCTTTCATCCTTCATTCCTGTTCTAAGTTATCTTGCATATTGGATGTTTTTTACACATTTGTATATAGATAATTTCATACATATCCAGTTTACACTTTAGCTGCCCTCACTGTGTTCAGCGTACCCAGTAAAATCAGATAATGAAGAGGTCATAACAGTATCCATACATAATTATCAGAGAAACTTCACAAATGAATTCATATATACAAATATAGGAATATAATTAGCTTCATACACAGTTCTTTGGATTACGTTCTTTGGATTTTGATGACCACGTGAGCTTGTGTTTTGGTTTATTTTCAGTGCTGATGGTTGGATCCCTCAGGTGTCCCTTAGAAAGTGGCTGGGTAGCCACTGTGTACTGCCCACAGCATGCATAATTCACATGCCACAATCTCCAACATCATCCAGTAGACAGACAAAATAAACTTCCTGTTCACGTGTTTTTGTGAGAAATAAAATGGCATGAGTCTGAACTTCTATTTCTGGATCACCAAAAAGTTCAGGCATTTTTGTGCTGAAGACTGCAATCCTTCAGGTACATTTCAGTGGCTGAGAGAGGTTTCTTTTCAGCACAGCTTGATGATAAAAGTGCTGAATTCAACTGGTCAGTGATTGTGCTTCCTAAAGTTTTAACTTTTTTTTTTCTGATAACCTTGTTATCATATGATAACCTTGGCAGTCGAATACATGATGCGTTTCCAAGACAGGCATTCCCATAAATGTATTCTCAGACCTTTTTAAGCAACATCAGATATTTCTGATGTAAACGTCATGAAAATTCAGTACTACAGCTTCAAATTCTCTGCAGACTTAGATCTCATAGGTATGTTCAAAGCATAAACATGAAGAGGGAGCAACCACTGATTGTTCTCACTTAAAAGAATAGCAGAATTGCTATCTACCTTTTTCATAGCAGCCTA
The DNA here is from genome assembly GCA_013396635.1 of Penelope pileata. Classification (NCBI taxonomy): domain Eukaryota; kingdom Metazoa; phylum Chordata; class Aves; order Galliformes; family Cracidae; genus Penelope; species Penelope pileata. The sequence continues at coordinate 97,044 of WBMW01001907.1, read as the reverse complement.
GTGACTTGAACTTGTACACATGAACTAGAAGACTTGTTTTTTTGCCCTTTTCTGCTGATGGATTCCAAACTGAAACACTTTACCTCACAGGAGTGTGTACTTAACAGGCTGCTTGGTAGGTTGGTTGTCATCACTGTTTACTCTTACACAGCATTTTAAGCTTGAGTACAACAGTTCACTAACATGTCTGCGTTTCTTCTGGACTGAAGTTGCCCATTACCTGCCCCATTTGGTCTTATTCTGTAAATCAAAGCTTAAGATAAATGTTTCCCTCACCCACCTGTCTTTACTGCTTCTGACACCCAAATCTGTGGTTTGAAGTGAGGAGAAATTTGGAGGATTAAAAAAATAAAATAAAATTCTCCCTTTAAAGAGAAAGATACTTGAGGAAACCGAACAGACACTGACAACTTTGGTAGATAGAAAATATTTCACCTGCATAAGTGCAAGTGATGACAGTTTCAAGTGAGGACCAGCTGTCTGGAATTCAGCCTCATCTACCATGTTAAAACAAGGTTTACCTGGGTTCTGTAGTCCAACTTGTAGCTTTAAAGTGGGACAATTATGGACCTAGTCTTGGAATGGGTACATGCAAAAAGGAGCAAAATCAAGCAAGGTAGAAAGAGACTAAGCAGGTAGTTACCCCGATATCCAGGACAATTTTCTTAATAAATCTGCCTATGCACAATATCATTCCTATCATTCTGTTTGATCCACAGCATTACTCATAGGTAGCAGCAGCCTTTTGTCTACTGGTGTCTGCACAAGAGGCATTGTATAGTCATTTGCTGTGGTTGGGGTACAGCTGCATTTCTTTGACTCTTAAATACAGCAAAGGAGAGACTGTGCTGACTTGCTTATTTTTTCCACAACAAAGTAAACTTTGGCTAGGCATGATTAACTCTTTTAAGAAACCATAAACATTGTTTTTGTCAAGATGACAGAAACTGAAGGGAATAGGTAGATATAATGAGGCCTAAATTAAATATGCTCATGTTCTTTGAATCCAGATTGTTTTGCAATAGCTTTTTAAAGATCATTACATTGGTAAACACATACTTCACTGCAATTTTTTTCAAATTCTCCCTAGTAAAGTGTGGTCCACTGTTAGACACTGAGTCAGATGTCTAGCAAAAGTACATTTGCATAATCACATGTTTAACTGCAGTACATTCTAATAATGCTGTCTCTGGAAAATTTAAATAATAGTCTAGAATGAATATATACATGCTCCCAGTCAGTTTAAGTAAATTGAGGACTACTTTACTCCAGGGGACAATTTATTCTGTTCCACCACATAGGTCTCTTTTGACTGACATAGCCTGTATTTTTGCACGTGATAAAGCCTCGATGAATTCTCCAGTGGCACAATCCAGGGGCAATATCTCTAGCCTACCTCTTGGATTTTTTTCAGTTCTTTTCTTTTAGTTAGCCTTTTTTAGGTACTTTTTTAGTAACATTTTCAACTCATCATTCTGATGATTTTAAATCTCTTGTATGGATTCAAATTCCTGCCTTGATTTTGTTTTAGGGCTTGAAATCTGCTGTTCCAGCTTGTCTGCACTACTAATGATTATCTTTTGGGGTTCTCCTTCTGAACTGCTGCAATTTACACTTTTTCTGTATTGGAACAATGTTTAAAAGTCTGTTTGATTGTAACTATCATATTTTCAGGGTATTGCTTGCTTAGCTATTTTTGCCTCTCTGCTAGGTTGTTTACCATTGATACTGGTCTTCTATAAAAAAAAAAAAAAAAAAGACATCTTTTTCAATGGACTAAAACCAAAAGCAATTTCTCTGCTTAGACTCAGTTTTTGACAGTGGCTGGAATACATAATACACTGATCTACAATCTTGATCATACTGCTTTGAGAGAATTTTGTCAGTTCATTCCTTTGGACCATTTGTAAACAACTTATTTTTTTCATTTGATACTGTATTTATTCAGGTTCCCAGTTTTGCACTTTACTGAGTTGAAATTTTGGTTCAAAACACGCCCAGTCATGAATTTCCTAGCCACTGCATGTCATTATTGTTTCATTTTGTCTACTCTTGGGATAGACATTTTGCTATTGCGTATATTTAAATTTGCTGAAGTTTCCTTGCCACGCGTTCTTTTAGCTGATCCAGTTCCTTCTGCCTAAGTGGAACTTTTTTGCCTGAACTTTGGAGCTGTTGTTTCAGAGCTTCCTAATACCCGAGAAGTTTTCAGACTTTTCTGTTTGCTTTGATTCCTTGACCTTTTAATAACATCACAGTCTTGATGAAGGCTTCGCACCTGCAAATTACTGCTGCCAAGTTTTCTTTGGCAGTTTACTGTCTACCTTCACTACTATTTTGCATACAACTTGAATTCTGCTACTTTTTTTCTTTTAATGCTAAGTAACACTAGCCTTAAACACTAGTGGGATGTATTTGACATCCCACTGCCTCAGTGCTCTAATGCCCAGCTTAAAGTTAATAAACATCCCATTTACTTTCAGAGTGACAGTCTATTTATCTGCTGATGGGGAACACTACTGCGAAAAATTCATCCTTAGAAATCATGTTGTAGTTAGCCTCTCTGCCTGTGCTGTGCATACTTGACTGTGGCCTGCAAACTTTCATGTGCTGATATGAACTGTTGCATGTCTTTCATCTTATTTAATCTGGCAGATATTGTGCTATTTTTCATAGCCCATACTAGTCTGTGGTCTCCTCCAAAGTGACTTTGATTTTGTGCTATTATGCCTGAGGTATCTTTTTTGCAGTCTAAATTTTCATTCTTACTTATACTTTAAGATTCTGTCCATTTCCATAAACATCATTCTTTGGGAGGTGATTCCTGCTGCTTTGCAGTTCTGCATACAGTATTGGATTAATTCTGGTTTCCCAGTTGTATATATTGCTACACATATCCTGGTAAACTAAACAGGGCTGAATCTTTGGCCAGAAAGCTCTTCTCTTGTCATTTCTAATGTTATATCATGAGCACGGTCTCTGTCAAAATGTTGCCCCATCTGTAGAGGAGTCAAGATCTCTTGTTGTTGAGAGACTGTAGGTTGACTGTAGTAAAAGTCAAGGTCTGTTCTCAATAGGCATTCTGGATGTGGCCAGTCTGGTTTTGGAGATAAGGCAGAAAAGACAGGTGGATGCAAATCACACTGTTCCACTTGACCACAGGGCTGGAAAATTATCCCTGGCCTACTGTAATTCCTGGCTTAAAAGTACTCTTGGAGTTTCTTTCTCCTTCCATCTTCCGCTTGCTTTTAGTAGCAATTTAATCTTCGTCACGAACATGATTAGTCAAGACTGACAACATTCAGATAAACTACAGACTGCATTTTCTTTAGGTATCTGCAGATTTAATATATCTTCCTCAGAAAATAAGATAGTACTTATATTTTTGCAATGTGGTTTCATGGTTACCCTCTTATGTCTGAGGTAGCTGAAAATTATTGAGCACATGGAATGCATTAAAATCTGTTGTTGTCATGAATAAGGTTATTTTCTGATGGTCTTCTTTGACATGGGTGATTGACATTGATTGCAAATGTAGAGTGAGACAACTTGATACTCTTTCTCTACTGTTTTGATTCAGTGACCTGTCAAAAACTGGACCTTCTTGACATACTTTTAACTTAGTAATAAGTATTCTGTTCTCTAGAACTATTTCAGGTCTTGTATCAGAGAACCTCAGTTCTCCATTTGTGTGTTCTTCCACTAGCATTTACTCTTCTTTGCAGTTTCTGTTTACAATAGGGTGCTCAATAAGGGTCTCCAAGCACAGAACATTATAATATTCAATTATTAGTTACAAATAGTTTGCGCAACAGAGCAGCCCTTCTCCAGATTTTGCTGTTCCTAAAGCTGAACCATTCAAAAGTACAGTGCCAAAATCATTCTACCTATCCAAAATGTTCTTACTGTGATGTTTTGTGTCTCAAAATGTGTATGTAATGAGGAGTGTACTACTTTGCATTAAGTCATATTCCAGTTTGAGAAGGCTAGGAAAAAAACATAGAAATGTGCTGCATCACTGCACCTGAACTACAGAGACTTATAACCACTTTCAAAATAAAATAGATAAAATAGATTTAGCAGAGATATTTCTTACACATTTACTTTCAGCAGCTGCATTTGAGAAGAGAAATCATGTACTAATTCAAAATCTGCTTCAATTTGAAAAACTGTAAATACAGTATATTCTGTCTTCAGTAGAGGTGTTCCTAAGTTAGAAGCCTAGTGTTCCAAAATTTATTCTATTGTGAACACAAAGAGACAAGCATTTTCTGAAGGCAGTAACTTTAACTATGCTGGCTAACCATGCCAGTTTGCTTCACCATCCATAAGCAAATTGAGTATTATTCAATCCAAGCATAGCTTATTATCTGTAGGAAGGAAAGAATTCATCAAATCCAGCCTTCCCAAGCATATCTACTTACAAGTGGTAAAGGAAGTGCAAGCAAGAAGATTCTACGGACTCATCTATTTCCTTTGGGATTGAACTTAGTTTTAGACAGTTGGATGTGAAGATCACCTAGTCATTGATATGCTGGATAAACACTGTTTTGAGTTCCACATAGGTTTCATTCTGTATAGATTTCATTTTCTAGAATGCAAAAATGTATTCCTTGCAGCACATTTTCTTCAGTAACGAAATATAAATTCCTAAACTGTTTGCTCATCTTTTTGTGAGTCAGACCACACTAAATACTGAGTCAGGCTAGCATTAATGTTTATTCTGTCTGTGAGTTTATCACAACTTCTCCTGAAGGTTTATGTTGTATCAGCCATCTCATGACCTACTGTTTGTTTCCCGGATGTTTTGATCACCTATGTGAGGGAGGACTGTTTAAAACAAACAAACAAACAAAAAAACCAGCAACAAACCCTTGGTGGCGGCCTCAAGGAAAACATTAGAATATAATTGTTATTGATGCGTGAACTAAAGATGTGTGACCATAATTTCACTTCCCTAGAGAAGGATGGTCAACTCACTGAAGTATGGAGGACATGGGTGATTCATCACTCCTTGCCATCATGCACTTATTGTTATCAAACCAAATAAAGTGGTATCGCTATCTGGGGAGCAAAAGTTAGGACATGTAGTTGCTAAGAGTTTGATACATAGCCATTGTTATATGATTTATCTCTAATTGTAAATATTTTATTGCTGTTCATCTCTTCTTAACCACAAATAATACATTGTGAAGTAACAAGTGAAGTAACAAAACTGGTTTAGCCAATTACTTTTATCAATAATAAACTTATTTTCTGGATTTTCTGTCATGGACAGAAAATGTTGATTTTCCAGCAGCATAAATGGATGTTTGAACTTTTTATTGATAGGTAAATTATTGTACATGTTGTGATTCTGTTATTTTTGCCAATGCTACAGCAACATCTGGTGGCATGGTGAGAGCTGATCAAGTGAGGGTTTCCTGTCTTCTGAATTTTGATAAGCTTTTGTAACACCATGGGGCATCTCTGGAATGAGCTCTGCAGGGAGTTATGCAAAAGTTTTTCATTTTGCTCCTGCTGCTCTACCATAGTCTGAAGTCATGTCATAGTAAATATATTTGTGCTATGTTTTTTTATTTGAAACAGTGCTCATATTTAAAGATGTTTACAGAGATGGTTTGATAAACTATGGATAGCCCTGAGCCCTTTTCTCCCCCAATGAACACATCATGTAATCTTTATGCAGTTTGAACTAGTATTATGAAGAAACTCTTAGGGAAAAACAGTTATGCTGACATACCTGAGTTCTCTTCCTTGACATTTTACATGAGCATACCAGTCTTTCCAGGCTGCGTGTGACTTCAGAGGCCACTGCAGCTCATCCTTTGTGGTTAGTTAGGTTGAAAATGATTAGATATGATTGCATCCCAAAATTGCCTAATGTTTAGGAGATTATGATAGCTCTTCTACATTATTTAAACATTTTTTTTAGCTTCCTCCCTACTGGGAAAGCTACAAAATTATTTGATATTATTTAAAGATTTTTAAATGAAGTATCCAGACCACTACTGATTCTGGAGCTATTTCTTTAACTTGAAGATTATTTGATTAAAATATTTGTAGATGTGAATAAGACAGTAAATAGAAGACTGTGAGTACATCAGACAATCTTCAAGTCTTAACGTAGTGTGTTTTCATGATGAGTTCTTATTATAAATTCAGGTTTACTTATTGTCAGGAAGATTCATGCATAAAACAGACTTTGAAGTCATTACATACTGCGTCCAGTTTTTACACCAGCAAAATTCACTAATTTTAGTGGAATTACACCTGATTTATGTTGGTGTAATTGGAAGTGGAGTAAGTCTCATAGACTCCTAGTAGTAAAAAAACATGAGGCATTAAATTGCATGTAGTAATTAGAATAAATGAAACTGTTTTTAACATGTTGTAAACAACACTGAGCATACTCAACGTCTATAGCTTTTTCAAGGGGGTAATTCAAAAAAGCCACTAAAGGATAATGTCTACCGCTTAACTCTTGCTTGATTACAGAGGACTTGCATATAAAAGAACTTTTAGAAATCTGAAGAAAGTCAGCCACAGGTGCTAGATGAAGGGGACACACACCACCTACCCTGGGCTGCAGTTCTGCAAGCAGCTGAGAGAGCAAAGCTGAAACCTTTCAGGAGCAGGTTTTTGCTTTCTTCACTTCCGCTGCCCTCACTAGTGGCCATGTGACCTCCTGACCCTCCTTTTGGGGTTGAAAGCACTGGTGCTCGCTGGATCTTGAGTTGGGGCAATTCAATTTACTAAATGCAAAGAAAATCAGCAGTTCTGTTTTGTTTCTCTTTTGGTTACTTCATCTCAGTGAGTTGAAACACTTATCTGGAAGGTCTTGTAGTCAGTTGTTCAGTGGTGCCTTGCTTCTGTGCGATGCTTTCCCATTTCTGCAGGAGCTGACGTTGGAATACATTGCCTTACACAGAGCAACTTGGTTTGCTGTCTGTCTGTGAAGTAACCACTCGTGCTGAGTTTTGGCTGGTAGTAACTTACTGCACTCTAGCGATAAGTAGCTATCAGCAAAATTGAAGACCTTCTCCCTTAGAACCAAGATGCAACTGATCAGCTGACCTGCCTCTCTGTATGGATATTTGCACCTCACTCCTTGGATGTAATTGTAAAGCTTATTAAAGTTTTAAAGTTAGTTTTCTTGATTTCTTTTCTCCTTTTAAATAAATAAATATTAATAATAAGTAGGCAAATCAAATGAAAATAGCAAATAGCAATGTGGTTCCAACCAATTTGGCAGCCAGAAAAGTGGAACTCATCTGTGCCCTGTGAGCCCAGCTCTTTGCACTTGGGCCAGAAATAATTGCCACACATCTCTACCACCTTCTTCTTGCCTTGGTAGGGCTACAAACCTGCAGCTAATTTCTAACCCTTGATCTCATCCTCCCTTCATAACCTTAAAAGGCCAAAGTAATGAGTATGTGTGGGCACTGTGCTTCCTGGCACTCTGTCTAAAAGCTGCTGGCAGCTGAGCAGGCTGGCAGTTTTCTTTGCCTGGGCTCCATGTGTGGAGGACCATTTGTGTGCTCCTTTACCTCAGAATAAGGCTCACAAGGAGATTGTTTGGCTTCAGTGGTTGCTTTAGGTTCAAAAGCCAAGTAGCAGCAAGATTTTTATACCTGGCTAAGGGAATTAAGAGAACCATAGAAGTTGAAAGGTTTTTTAACGCTGCACAGTGACATAATTTATTATGTATTCATGCAGTGCTACTTTGTTGTGCTTTATTTGTTATAGGTTTTAGCACTTCATGACATGTATGAGTATTCTTGATACCTTATATGACATAAAGTGTATGATTTATTAAAATTATGAGGATAGTGGTTGCTGAGGTACAGAGATTCAAGAACTTGAAATTCTAATCCTGTCTGTGCTGCAGACTCAGTGTATGACCTTGAACAAGTTATTCTCTGTATGCTTTGGTTTTTCTTTCTGAAAACAGCATACCAATTGTAGCAAAAATAACATACTTGTTGGTATTATAAAATGTTTATTTTTTTCCCTGAGGATATTAGGAACAGTCCTAATAATATCAACAATTAATTATCAAATGAGGAAATGAATACTACCTTCAGACTTCCAAGGAGGTTCACATGAATTAAAGGCACGCAGAAATGACTTACAGAACTGCATTCATTGTCACCAATTCACTTTGGACAAAGAATTGTACTTTTGTTTTCATTTCTTGGAGTCATCAAAGAGAAATTGACTGTTAGCTAGCATACAAAATACAGATGCTTTACTAGAAACTCTGAGATATTGGAAGGTGTTCCCAATAATAGGCTATTGTAAGGAGTAGAAAGCTTTTCCTTCTCTAGATTCTCCTGTAAATACTAGCTGTGTTGGGAAATACAATGCTGAGATGAGAGGGGGATTCTAGCATCAAAAAGTAATTGGAACACTGATTTATAATTAATACATTGCCAATACAGCTTCATGATATGGGGTAAGTTGACGTATTTTCTCAAATATCCTTTGGACATTATAAAATTAATTTTTTCTGGTATTTGCCACTTTGCTTTCAGTTCCGCATTAGACACTTTCTTTTTACTGATTCTGTCTAAATGTTTCTAATACACTGTAACTATTTCAATTTTTTCCACGGCCTGACATATTCTAACTGATCTGTCTGCAGCTGTAAAAAGGAAGCATTTGGCAGCAGATTGGAGATTGTTTCAAAACTGTTGGATGAAATGCTCCTACGGTGCTGGAGATTTACTCTGCCATCATCGATGAATAATTATTCCTTTCTGATATCAATGGGATCTGATGAGAGTAGGGTGTGTGCGACTCATTGTCCCTCCTGAGGTTGCCAACAAACTATGGAAATATTAAGCATAATTTAATTGCTTAACATTTGAGAGGTGTCTCTAAGAGCATATCGAGCACCTTTTGCAGACTGAGAGGAAGAGCAAACCATGCATGTGGTCCAATTAACACTGGAAAGTATATTGCAGTTGAAATTCATAGAAAGACTAGTTCTGATGTTTTTAAAAAGAGTATTGCAAATATATTAATCCAGCTTTTGAAGGCATTTCAAAATAGAACTTCAGAGGTCTCTGATTTGGAAGATAAATGCTTTTACTTTGAATTTGGTTTATTTTTTCTAGTCCTGTAGATAACTGTATCGGACATGAATTTAAAGATCCACGATGATTTTCACAGAATAAGGGAAAATTTGCTCACTTTGTGCAAGATAAAAAAAAAAAAAAAATTAAGTAACTTTTTTCTCTGAACAGCCAGTGGCAACATAGGACAATACTCTGTCTTCCTTCTTCAGCTGATTTGCAGTGTTCTGCAGGCTGTGTTTTCCACGCCAAAATATATGTTAGAAGGTACTTTTATCTGAATTGAAGAAAGTTAAATGATTTTCATTCATTCATGAAAATAACAATTAACCAGCAAGGAACACATCTGTATGACACAGATGTTCATTTGTGAAATTTAAATTCAGGCTGCAGTTTGAGCTTATCTAAAAAGACAAAAAGACAAAAATGAATAAATAAATAAATAAACCCCCAAACAAACTTGCAATAAATCCAAGGCCAAATCCAAAAAAGCATTAGTGGGAACTTAGATACCCAAGTCTAAAACATGACAGCATGGACAGCATGGTTAGTATCCAACCATGGACAGCATCAAACCATACAGTTAAGTAGGAAGGTGTAGGCTTCTTGTTAATATAAAATTCCTTGGGTGCATAGAATTGCACTTGAGAAGTTTTCCAGGACAATACCAATCTTGTTCATGCTTAACAGGTGGGAGGAAACACCAGGTGCAAGTCAGCTGTCATCCAGAATCAGATTGCTTTTAGTGTATAATTCCAAGCAACTCAGTTGGCAATCTCAGCATGGGCCTCACACATGGTAAATGCAGTAGACTACTATCAAAATGTGGCTATTGACTTAATATCAGACTCCTAAAATAAGGGATCAGATGATTAACTCTCTTATAGAATGACCATATTTAAATATTTTTCTTTAATATCTTAAAGATCTTTGATATCTTATCATATTTAATTATTTTCTTTATTATCTGGGTACAATTCCTTCCTCTGGCTGAGGGGATTCAAATCTACATTGTTCAAACCTGTCTGAGGCTCATACTGGTTCAATAGGTCCTGACAAACTTGCATATGGTGTTGTTTCTGTTCCTGTGTGAGCATTCATGGGACCCACCTGTTGCAAACTTCGCGATATTCCAACATTGCCACCATTGCTTCCAATGCATTGAAGCCAATATTCAGCTCCGTACACAGTTTGCTGGTTGCAGTCTGGCGATTCTCACGGATGAGCTGATCGAGACGCTCTTGATTTCATGGTGTGACAGCTGTGCATGGCTGTCTGGAACATGGCTTGTCTTTCATATCACACCACCCACCACCTCACCGTGCTAACAGTCACAATTTCCATAAACATTCAGCAAGCATCAATGAACGTCAATGGGTGCAATTTTTCTGCATGGAGGAATTCATTTCCACACCTTTGCTTCATATATACTTCCGTATCAGATGCCATTGTGTCAGACTGTCCCTCTGCTGCCATCTGTTGCATGGCAACAAAATGTAATGGAATATTGGTGGGAAGGTTCAACCTCTACTGCTATACCACCAACATCTGCCTCTGATGTTGTAAGCCGACATAATAAAATAGGAGGCATTGCTTTTGGAACAGCCCTTGTAGGTTGGAAAAGAGCTGGTCTTTCTTCAGTGGTTTCTGAACCACTTGTAGGCATTTGCTTGTAAAGTATATATACTTTAGGTAACTTGCAGCTCAGGGCTTCAGTAGTTCCCCATCTGAAATTCCTCATTTCTCCTTTTAAGGAATCTGGAAAATGAAAAAGAGATTTTTACTCAAATAAAAAAACTCTAAAAATTGGAGACCTGAAAATTATGTCATTTTGGTAGCTAACTGAACAGCTAAAATGTATTCCTTGTCTTGGTAATGGTTGCTGATGGATAACATCAAGTGAAAAAATACCAAATGGATGGATCTTTTTTGAGGATTTTTTTTTCTTGGATAATCATAGAATGTTGACAGTGTACAAGAGAGACCTCTGGATTTAAATCTTGACCTCAATTTGTTAGAAGGCCAATTTTTAAATTAGTATGATCAGTGAAGAAAACAGGATTGTTTAGTCACCTCACGTAGCATTCAAAACTTGATTGTGTTTATGGGTTACACAAATATCCAGAAAATACTGTAGTACAGTGTATCTGTACTTTTATCAACAATTATTTAACCTGCAGCTTTTTAGTACAGTTCTTTCTTGACTTGTATAATCTGTGGCCTTTCATGAGCAGAGAGTTTTAATAATATTGAGTACAGTCCAACAGTATGCTAGCTTTGAGATATTGCTGGCTCATGATTGGGACTTTTTGTATGAATATGGCAAATTCATTTTATTTCAAAATAATTATTTTACTGTATTTTATTTTACAAAATGTCAATTCTGAGAGCATTTTGTGTTCTTGATGGAACATGTTTAGCTTTTTTAGAGTGCTATATATACACTACATTTTTTTGTGTAGTGGCTACTTTTCTTTTTCCTACTGTTGGCTCTAATAATTACGTATGTCTGTTCTGCTCTTGTTACCTACCTGCAAGGGAAGGGGTGAGGGACAGTTGTCATCTGCTTGTGAACATGACATGAGTACAATGCAATAAGATCTTGCTTACTAGTTTTACAATCAGCTCTCATAGTCATAATGCCCTTTTCTGTTCCCAGCTGTAAAAGGGAATGAGAAGCAATAATTTGTAAACAAATGTTTACGAACGAGAAATGCAAGATCAGAAGCATCTTCAGCAAATAAGAGATGGTTTTCCTCTTTCACTTTAAGATAATTTTCCAAAGAGATTACCTTCATTAGGAAGGAACCACCGTGCATCAAGATATATTGGCTGAGAAATTAAGACAGAGAAAATTAAAACCGCAGTCGCTTGAAAGCAGTGTCAACTCCCCTCTCTCCTCCACACACCTTGTCTCCTGAAGAATATTCTTAGTAATTCAGTGTTACCGGGGACATTGTAGCATCTGGAAAATGGCCATCTAAAAGAATGCTTAGGTGCTACAAATCTGAAGATATTCAGGTTGCAAAAAATCTCTCTTGTGAAATGTCTGTGAAGACCACTACAATGCTGTCAGAAATACTGTAGTGTCTTAAAAAAGAAAAGCTCCTGCTAGGGTCCATAGGAAAGGAGACCTGACTGGTTTGGGATGAGAGTTTGAGATGAGCCATCAGTGGGCATCAAACCATTCATAAGATCAGAACGTTGTTATAGGTGGGTTAAATGACTGCTTTATATCAAGTCAGAAGACAAAACATGCTTCCACACGAGTACCTTCAGACTCTAAATGATTCTTGAACCATTTAAAAATATTATTGTTTGATAAATACAGCAAACTTGCATGATCTGTGAGGAAAGTTTATATAGTTTTAAGTAGTAATGCAAGGATACAGTACTTCCCTCTGCTGTTTCTGACTTGCCAAAATGGCTATCGCTGATGACAGCTTGACATGATGTTAGTTATTTTAAGTGTCAGATGAGAGTGGCTGATGCCACAGTATTGCAGTGCTCACATTTGTTGGAAAATTAGATGGTGATTTAAAAAAAAAAAAAAAAAGTCAGAAAACCCCCAACAGCCCAGCTGCTCTGACTGCCGAGTTTTTTCTTTTCTTCTTTTTTTTTTTTTTTTTTTTTTTTTTTTTTCTTTTTTCTGTGCTGGGTGTGTAATTTGAGTGAGCAGTAGTGAACATGCCTGAGGTGTTAAGAGAATGATGCGTTTTCTGTAGGCATGAATACTCTTAAATAAAACAGGAACACCTTCCTGTCATTTGTTGTCTTCCAGAAAGATTTTTTAAAAGGAAACGGAAGCCAATTAGCCCGGAAGTTTAACCTCTTTTAGCTTACCTTCTTTTATGAGAGCTTTTTAACCTTTTAAATAAATCATTTTCTTTCTTTTCTCTCCTCCCCTTTGAATCAGCTACTAGCATTTCTCATGCTGGGCCCAAGGAGCAGGCTGCTTAAATTCAAGAATGATTTTGAGGGGATAAAGTGTACAAGATTTTGAATTCTTGCCATAAGTCCCTGGCAGACAGCCAGGAAACCTCAGAGGAATAGGGCTAATGAAGGAAGGGTAAAGGAGATCTGGAGACTGTGGCTGGTAATGCAGTATTCACTTAATTGGGAGCAGGTATCGGTGCAAACTTCTCCATTTTAATTGGAAAGAGAAGGGGGGTGTTAAGGAAGATGGAGAAAAATAAGAATGCATAAAGTTTTCAAGCTGAGGAGCCAAAGGCAGGCCTGTATATGGCAGAGAAAGAACTCAATTTAGGGCAATTTGCTCTGCAAGCTGGGCTGCAATCTCCCCTGGGGATAGGGATGAGGAAGAAAATGAAACCAAAAGAGAACTTGATAAAATCACCTAGCACAGACAATCTCAGTAGAATAGGTTTTACTGAGTTAAATCTGCCCCAATCAATGTGATTCTTTTCATATAAGTTACAAATAAAAAGCCACAAGATTACAATAAAAATCGAGGATGTACTGCTGCTGATGTAGCACATGGGAGTCTTAAGGACTTGTTGTGGAATACAGTTTTTTTGCAACCATCATGTTTGGTCTTTTCTTTTCACCTAGCTAGGAGAAAAAAAACCTCATCTCTGCCTCCTCTCTAACCTTTTATTATCTTTAAACTAAGGTTAATGGTAATGTGTGAACCTTACAGAACTTAATTTTCAAAGCACTGCAAGGCTGAGTATGCTTTAGTCCTGAAATTTGCTAAACCTGAACTCAAACTTGATTTCTTCCTAAAAGAACCGATGGAAAAAAAAAAAAAAAAAAAAGGAAAAACGCTTGCCATCTCTTTCTACCCATTCCTACTACAGCTGGGCATATATATCAATGAGGGTTAGTGCCTGCATTTTCGTGGTGTGTAGGAGAGGCATTATGCTGTTGTTTGCTACAGTGCATGCACTCCGCATCTTTCTCATTACAGATGCTAAAAGAGTTGGTGTATCAAGTGCTGAGCAGTTGTTTGTTCTACATCTGAGGACGAGGCTGAGTGTGTTTGCCTTTTGTCCTCGGTAATGGGTTATCCTAAACACTTTGTGTTTAAGGACCTCCTTGGAACTGATACTGGCAGGAGCTGTGAGTGTCCTGGGTGGGCAGCTGCTCTTTTGTCTGCTCTGTCACACAGCTGAGAAAGATGAAGTGGTTTCTAGAGTCATTAGGTAGGGGGAATAGTTTGTACTGGTACAACAGAAGAGAGACAACATGGGATATACAGCTCCAAGTGTCTGGCAGAAACAGCAAGAATAGGGGTAGGAAAAATGCAAAAATGCTGGGCAATGATGAAGTGATGATATGCAGTTGCAGGGAATCAGCTGAGATCAGTAGCTGCAATTAAGTGTTTTTCCTTGTTGCACTGATGCAGGACTAATTTTCCTCAATAAACTCTCTTCTTGTTGATTTTCTCCAGTGGTGAAGGGAAAGGCAAGAACAGAGTGTAAACAGGAATAGCTTTGCTACCTGAAGTGTGCACAGGCTTGGAAAATGTAAGCATTGCTATTTTTAGCTTTTTTTCCTAAAGCTGCATTCCATTAGCCCACTGGTAAATCACCTGTCTGCCCAGGAGGACCAGAAACCTTAAACATTGGAGATTCTTGCGAGTTTTGTGAAAACAGAGCTAAGTAGAGTAGAAAGACTCAACCGGAACATCTCTATTGAAACACAGTTGCAGGTCACTCTTAATCCTGGAGGCAACAGCCAGTGGGAGCCCATCAGCAGAACCCAATCCTACACAGGCTGCATCTTGGTGGCAGATGGGCAAAGAGGAACTTTAAGGGGGCTGTTAAAGGGACACTGAGCATTCTGGTATAGCTCAACAGGCTTTATTAGTGCAGTCTTTTATCATAAGTGCAGTCTCCTGAAACCGTATGGACAATATGCTTGGCTGTGTTTGTCTAGTGCTGATTTCTGCTGGCCATCTTATGCCAAGCTGTTTCTGTACCTGTACGAACACGAGCATGCATTGTTGAGCTGTGGTTGAATGGGATAAGGAGATTTTGGCACAACAATGAATGCAATTTCAAAATTTTCGAAAGAAGAAATAAAGCATTTTTTGCATCAAATATAGATCTATTATTGTGAAAGTTTAAAAGATCAGAAGTAAGCAAAACATTTGTAGCCTTAATATATTAGCGTAATGAAAGTCCATCTGAAAGTACGCAGAGAATGTAGGTGTAGAATTGTATGACGGAGCATGTAAAACAGTATATTTCAATACTATTTTTAAAAAGGTTACATTCTAAGCAAGTGTAAAGTTATTGTGGAAAATATGTATACTCAAATATACAGAGCCTATTGACACATATACATATATATATTAACTTTTATATATAAATTTTGAATTGCATTGAGTACAGGACTTTCGTATGTGCATTATACTGTGACATTTGAAGGATATTTAAAAGAACCAATACTTCACACCTAGCTATAAAGGCAGATTATTTAAAGTTACAGTAGAAAGATGGGAAGAAAATCCTGTATTTTTGTTTATGGTGATAGAAGTAACAATAGATGGGATTTTATTCCCTTCTGATTGTACTACTTAAAATTAATAATTAATCTGTGATACTAAGCTAGATTCTGATTTTGTGTAAATGATGGTAGCTCTGTCAGAGGTAGTTACATTGATATGATCTGACATGCTGTCTATTTTCTATTTTCTTTTTCTTTTTTAATATGGCACTTAATAAAAAGACTGGGAGCAAAATTCTTTTATTGGAGACAGCAAAGAAACTTTACTCAAGTCTCGTTTCACTGGTATGAGTGAAAGGAATATCTGACCCCAGGCTTACTAAGTAGTAATTATGGAAAATAATTTTGACACAAGCTAAAGGATAGTCATATAGCTGCATTTCTCATCATACGCTGAAGCTTTTAAAACTAATTGAAATTTATTGAGAAGTAAATACAGAAATTCCATCCATACCTTTTTTTTTTTTTTTTTGATGAATAGGTTGTATGGTTCACTAACTGAAAAATTCCACTTCAGATATTCACATGAATAAGAATCTTTTGTATCGGCAAAGTATCTGTGTAACACTTTCCTGACCTGTGAACACAAGAGTGACTTCCAAGATGAAGGTGGTTTCTATTATGTAAAGATATATTGGTAGTGGAAACAATGTTTTTTATTCAGCCCTCTCTTTTTTCACTTGTTTTGTTTTGCTTTACACCTATGGACCTTAGTTTAGCAGCACAAAATATTACCCATAATTATAGGAAGGTCTTTCTCTGCTCTTTTTCTGTTGTAATGACATCTCTTTGAACTTTAACATCCAATTGGTTTCTCTACTTATTGACTCTTCTCTCCTTTCAAATGAGGGAATTTAAGGACTTACTTCTTTGTTTGGACAGTATGAAGTCTTTCTCATCTTTTAAGTCAATATCTGAATTAGTAGAAATTAAGTCCTACTGAATACAAGGTACTTTATCAACTGGAATATCATTCTTATTGTTGGTAGGGATTACGCCTTTTTTGTCTTAACACTACTACCAGCCAGTGTAGGATTTGCTAGTCATATTTATGTGTCTGTGTAAATTTGCTTTCTGTATAACTGTACATATGATTGCAATGACATTCAAATGATTACTTTTCCCGTGAGTGATTTCTCATATATATCTTCCTGTTGGGTGTGAGTGAGCCTTTTAGCAGTACCTACTTGGTGTGCCTAGCCTCATGACTTTTTAATGGACAAAACAAATGGTAAAAGGGGGAACACATGGTAAATGCTGCTTGGGTTTGAACCACATATTACTTCTTCTTATACTATTTTTTAACTTTGAATTTATTCTTTAAGGCTGAATTGGGTTGTTTATAATCCTGTTTTGCCTGCATCTTCCCTCC
>WBMW01001907.1:51306-80058 GCA_013396635.1 Penelope pileata | reverse complement strand
TAATATTATTATTCTTTGCATTTCTATCCTTTTCATGGTTTCTTTGATAAATTTCATACTTCCTCATAAATGGTGGTAAGTTGTGCTCTTATCAAATAGTCATACTAGAAATCCTTTTTGTCTCAGAGGCAAGCTTATCTTTGGAGAAAGCTAAGGGACCTTAAGTCCTCTTAAGAGAACCAGTAGAGGTAAATCTGTTAGATCTGCCTCAGATCTGAGTAGCTTTAATCATTTGGGTGGTGCCCAGCTCTGCCATTTCTTTCAGCCAAGAAAAAGTGTCTTTAGACTACAGCTGTGACTGGGAGAAGGGATCAAGCCTCCAAGTACAGCCTCATGAAGGCAGTTTTTCTAATGTCATCTTATTTTTTGAACTACTATCCTCAAGGGGATATGAAGTACCAAGAAGCTCATGAAACCTACTTTTGAATTTCCTTCTGGCTGTGATACAGTCTGATGAAAAGGCAGAAAACAATAGAAAGAATGGGCATGTTATTTCACCAAATTAGTTCCTGCAGATCTACAAAATAGAGCTGTATCGTCGGATGATCTTTTTCTGCAATATTCTTTACTTCGTATTAGGAACTGCTTATGTTGTGTGGAGCCCTAGACATTTCTTCTGATTTTTCTGCAGTTCAATCTGTGCCTTCTGTCAGTTATCTGTGGGAAGTTACTCTGACAGCTTTGCCCACACCTCTATTATTTCTGTTAAAATGTGTAAGTCTTCATTTAACTTAATAGATTGGTTCTCTCCTGGAGTCCTATTATGTAGTTGTCCTTTTTATTCTTCAAATTTATACCTTCAGCAAATTTAGACCACTTACTAATTGCTGGCAAATGAGGTATCAGAGCTCGTATGAATTACAGTTTTCCTTTGGTTAGTAACAAGATTTGTAGCACTGTCTGCTGTTCTTCATCCTTCAAATTATCATAGAATCATAGAATGGCTTAGGTTGGAAGGGACCTTACAGATCACCTAGCTCCAACCCCCTGCTGTGAACAGGGTTGCCAAACACTAGATCAGGCTGCCCAGGAACCCATCCAACCTGGCCTCGAACACCTCCAGGGACAGGGCTTCCATGACTTCTCTGGACAGCCTGCTCCAACCTCACCACTCTCTGAGTAAAGAATTTCTTCCTAATGTCTAACCGAAATCTCCTTTCTTTTAGTTTAAAGCAACTCCCCCTTGTCCTACCACTATCTACCCTTGTAAAAAGTCAGTCATCCTCGTGCTTATAAGCTCCTCTTAAGTACTGGAAGGCTACAATGAGGTCTCCCTGGAGCCTTCTCTTCTCCAGGATAAACAAGCCCAGCTTCTTCAGTCTTTCTTCATAAGAGAGGTGCTCCAGCCCTCTGATCATCTTCATGGACCTTCTCTGGACCCTCTCTAGAAGTTCCACATCTTTCCTGTATTGGGAGCCCCAGACCTGGACACAGTACTCTGGATGGGGTCTCACAAGGGCAGAGTAGAGGGAGACAAACACCTCCCTCTCACTGCTCACCACACCGCTTTTGATGCAGCCCAGGATACAGTTGGCTTTCCGAGCTGCAAGCACACGCTGCTGGCTCGTGTCTAGCTTTTTGTCTACCAGGACCCACAAGTCCTGCTTGGCAGAGCTGCTCTGAAGGAGTTCTTCTCCCAGTCTGTACATATATCTGGGATTGCCCCAGCACAAGTGCAATACCTTGCACTTGGCCTTGAACCTCATTAGGTTCTCATGGACCCACTTTTCAAGCCTGTCCATGTCCCTCTGGAAGCATTACTTCCTCTATCAACTGCACCACTCAGCTTGGTGTATCAGCAAACTTGCTGAGGGTACACACTCGATTCCAATGTTGATGTCATTTATGAAGGTGTTGAAGAGCACTGGTCCCAAGACAGACCCCTGGGGGACACCATTCGTCACTGGCCTCCATCTGGACATAGAGCCATTGACCACAATGCTCTAGCTGCAACCATCCAACCAATTCTTTATCCACTGAATAATCCAGCCTTCAAATCCATATTTCTCCAATTTAGAGATAAGAATGTGGTGTAGGAGCATGTCAAAGGCCTTGCACAGGTCCAGGTAGATAACAGCAGTTGCCCTTCCTTTGTCCTCTGATGTTGTCATTCAGTTGTAGAAAGATACCATATTGGTGAGGCACGATCTGGCCTTGGTGAAGCCATGCTGGCTGTCTCGGAACATCTCATCTTGCATGTGTGTTGACATATCTTCCAGGGGGAATCTTTCTAGGCAGGATCTGCTGTATGATCTTCCCAGGCACTTCATCTGGAACTTAAGACAGGATGCTTACCCATATAAGTCTGGGTCACAATGCACCCAATCTCTTAAAGATATTCATCATTTGACATCTTTCTTTCTAGAGTAAAACTCAGCAGGTCCCTCCAAATCTTGATCCAAGACTTCAGGGTTCTTTTTTTCTTGTCAGATTCTATTCATGTTGCTAGTCCTAAATGCTTAGACAGAAATTAAGTACAGCCATTGGCAACTTCAGTACAAATGAAATGCTACATCTCTAGCATGTAGTCATTTGATGCCTTCTAATCAGTACCTTCAAAGGTGTGCCGGAAGCTGTAACTCCATCGTTATTGCCTCAGTCCTTCTCTCTGTACAAACTTGGCAGCTATTTAGCAAAGCACATGAGACATTGTCAAGATGCTAGATGCTGTGTGCCATGAAGTTTTGTCTTTGCTGACTTTCCACTATCTTACTCTTGGAAGTGCTCTGTCATAAATATCTGCTGTCCTCTGTTTTGATTTTGATAGGCAGAGAGACTGCTTATCTAAGCATTATGAAAGTCTTACTTTGCTTATTTGCCCAACTTGCATCAGGAGACAATGAGTCTGCAGAAATGGTTTCAGTGACAGCAAATTAGCTTGTCGATGTTTTATCTGCTGGAAAATCTGCTCAGATGGTTAAAGCATTTTGGCCAATTGGATTGTGAGTGGGAAATTAAGGACCATTTTCTCAATATAATTTTCTGAAATATAGAGCGACTCAAGGTTCTTTCTCAGTCCAGGGGAAGAAAAATCCAAAGGACATTGAGAAATCTTCCCTTCTACTGTAGTTTAATCCTGGTTGGCAGCTAAGCCCCACACAGCCTCAGTGGGATGAGGGAGAGAATTGGAAAGGTAAAAGTGCCAGAACTCATGGGTTGAGGTAAAGACCGTTTGTTAGGTAAAGCAAAATCTGTGCACACAAGCAAAACAAACCAAAGAATTCATTCACTACTTCCCATTGGCAGGCAGATGTTCAGCCACTCCCAGGAAAGCAGACTTACCACGCGTAGTAGTTTCTAGGGAAGACACATGCCATCACTCTGAATATACCCCTTTATCCTTCTTACACCGGCTCTCATCATTCTGCATGACAGCATATGGTATGGGATATCCCTTTGGTTAGTCTGGGTTGGCTGTCCTGTCTGTGTCCCCTCCCAGCTCCTCGTGCACACCCAGCTGCTCGCTGGAAGGGAGTATGAGAAGCAAAAAAGTCCTTGTCCCAAGATATATCACAACTTACTCTCCTTATCCACTTCATTAGAGTCCTGCTATTATTCTAACTGAAAGAAACAGAGATATATCCTACTCCTTTATTTCTAATATATTGTACACAGGAGGGAAGAGCAGGTGGTAATGCTCAGACTTACATGATAATGCTGAGACAAAAAAAAATTGGAGTTATTAGGTATACGGACTTTCACCCGCATGTGCATACAGACAACATATGTTGCTAAATGCCCCTTAGTGGTAAACAAGTTGTCTAAACATTATTTTCTTGAACAGTAAGCTGATAGATCTTAGGCTTATTTTGATTTCAGAAGGCTTCTCTCAGCCAAAGACACTGAAGTCATAATCCAGACTTCCTCTATTAGAAACAACTGCAATATTTAATCCTTTCTATGAATTTTAAAAGAGTGGTCTTACTGGGAAACTGCTGTCAGAACTTCATTCCATGTGACATTTTCCCCTGACCCCCTAGAAAGTTTCCAGTTGGAACTTATTCATGGCCAGTGCATTTTACTTTGTTTTTGTACCTTCTTCTTAGGTGCTTAAAATATGTATTTTCCAGGTATATTCCTTCCCAATGAGACCAGTTATTGACCTTCAGACTCTTGCTCCTTTTTGGTTTTTGAGTTTTTCTTTTGTGTTTGTTCTTGTTTTTCTTCTTTAGCCATGCTGTACTGCTCCACAGTCCTAAATTAATTGTTCAGGTAAAAAGATGACAATTTATTTTTCTTCCTATGTTGTTTCTATCTGATGAGCTCCAAATTTAATTAAAAATTCTTCCTAATTTTTTAGTGATTGACCTTCCACTTTGAATAGTTAAACGTCACCCCATTTCGCCATCTCCAGTTCTAGAGATCTGTTTTTTGATTAAAATTCCATCAAGATAAGAGCTTGCTGTATAAATTTTTGTATAAACTTTCTCTTACGAATTTTTTCAGTGTTCTTCTCAAGAGTGCTTTTCCAGAATAAACTCAATTCCCAATTTAAGTATTTAAATGCTTAGTGTAATCTCTGGGAATGTCTTATGACATTTTATTTTCCTATCACATCTGTAAGCCATCTGCCAGGGATCAATCATCAGACATTCAGAGAGTTTTGACTTTTGATGATAGCATCAGATGATGCAAGGCTTTTTCCTGTAAATGATTTGAAGGGACTTATGTTATATAACTTTGGACTCTAAAAATTTTTAAATTTAGAGTAAACTAATTGTTAGAGAGAGGATGAGTCAACCCATTAAACTTGTAGATCTAGCTTAAACACAGACAAAATTATTTTGGAGAAGTGCTCTTGACGGTATGGGGATTGTTGCAAGTGTTCTAGCAAGATTCAAGCAAGATTCTTGTATCAAATAGTATTTGCATGCTTGTGTTTGTTGGGTTAATTCTTGGCATCTCAGCTCAGAACTTCAGTTGTGCTAATCTACTCTTGCTTAATCGTTCTTGTCGTACAGTTGCTGATCAGACTCTGGAAACTACCATCTGCAGCTGAACTCACTTCAGTTGAGACACACCCAGGATGCCACAAACGTGTCATTTTAATTCCAAAAATTTTCTGACTTTTTTGGTAACAGAAATTTCTGATTCATAAACATATTCAGTGCATTATTTTTGCTTTTTTCATGCTTGAAAGTGATATTACCAAAAAATATGTCCAGAGAACTGTCTTATTTATCGTACTTGTTTTCTTCTCATACATATTATCAAAATGCTGTTTTTATGAAAGTGTGTATTTGTGTTGTCCACAAAATCATAATATATTGACTTAAAGTTAAATGTTGTTATAAATCACATCTAAAATGTTATCTTGACATAATCTTACCTAGCAAAAATTTCCGTTAATCTTTTTAGGGCCTCTTTAGCACAGAAGATTTCCAGCAAGACAGTTTATTACAACCACAAGGCAAATTCCAAATTGGGAAGCAAGTATTTCCTCAAATGAGGAAAAAAATATTTTAATGTATATCCTAGGTTTTAGTAAAACTCATAAAAATTATGTATCTAGCCATTTTAATTCAGTAAGATTTTTTCATGCCCAGATGTTGGCTGATACTAAGCCCAGAAATTCTCAGGCTCTTCATAATATTACACTCAAGCAGAATCTTTAGAAAGATTTTAGCAGCAACAATTGCTTGCATGAGGAAGTAAAGCAGATTATGCAGAACTTTTTCAGAATCTGGCTTGAGATTAAAAAAAAAAAAAAAAAGGATATTTTATCCTTACTAATAGGGCTATATCCTATGCAGAAATCTATGTGATAGGATAAACAAGTGGGAAAGAAACTGAAGTGTAGTGAGGGAAGAATCCTGAAGAGGAAGAGAAGATGGCATCAAGGAGAGAGACTATGAAAGAGTGAATTGGAATTTGTAGCCATATGGAAAATAATTTGAAGATTGGTGATGCATAATAAAAGAGAAGTATCTGTGTCTATAAGAGATCAAGAACAGAAAATTATCTGCAATGATGTGTACCAGTTTCTACTTCCAGTGACAGTGAAGACCAATCAGACAGTACTGATATAACATTGAAGACATTTTAGAAGGAAAAATAAATAATTTTGTCCTCTATAAATTCTAATTTACAATGAATGAACTTGTTAGACACAGAAATATAGTTGTGGTCTTTTCATTTTGTGTATCCAAGCACTCATTCAATTCATTTGTTTGACAAAAATAATATTGAATTTTGCGTCAATCTTTCTCTAGCTTAAAAAATAGTAGGATGCAATCAGATTTTTGTGGCTTAGCTATACACAGCAATTTAAGAAGCTACCCTGCCAACAGTTCACCCTTGACTTTTTCCTACTCTTTTCCTTCTTCACACACTTACCTCCACTTCTCTTCTTTCCTCCCCTCAATGCAGCACTGTGTTAGTGACTTGTCCTATGGTTCCCATATGCTTTGGTGTAGAATCTGCTGGTTTATGTTAAACCACTTCTCAAGATGACCAGGTAACTATGACTGTGTTTGAAAAATTCAAACAGTCCAAGAGGCTTGGTGAAATATTAGCTGATTCATAACAGTTTTCAGGTGATTTGCTTGGGAACTGGGCATCCCAGTTTTTACAATGTTTTCTGCTGTTGTTCCACTTCCATGTAAATTCTGATCTGTTCTCAGCCTAGCTGCTGTGGGTGAAGGAATCCTGTGATCTCCAAAAATACATTAAGGTCACATAGCCAGAGGCTGACTGTACCTGCTGGTGTACAGAGCAGCAAAAGAAGGCAGCACTAATCCATGGCCATTGCCAAGTTCCAGTCCTGTGTTTTTATCATCAGATTTTTTTTTTTGTGTGTGTGTGTGTAACAGTTATGGCTTAGCTTTGACCTTAGGTCACTTACATCAGTGGAAGACAGATGTCAGTATCTTAATAAAAAATTACACCTTGATGGTTGTTTACCATTTTTCATCATTCTGGAGTCAGCTGCATGAATCATAGGTACAAAAGCAGTTTCCCCCATTCACTGAGGAAAGTATGGAATACCTGAAAAGATGGATTTTAAGAATGGTTTAAGCTTATAAGGATCTAAAATTTTAGAGCCAAAGGGTGCACTTTTTTTAATTAAATGTTTTTCCCTTAACAAATGGATTCAGTTAAAATGTTCTAATTATACTCTGTCATAATTGCTTAAACATGTTTCTGGTAAAAAGAGCTTAATTTTTATCTCATTTAGATTATATTAAAACCATCCTAGTCTCATTTAAAAGTATTGCTAAATTTCTACAATTCTGAAGTCCTCCTAAATTTTCAGTTTGAAGAAATATGAAAAGGCACCTATCTCTGTGGTATGTGTTTAGTATATTTAAGACATAGAATACAGGAAAATAGTAGTAAATTAGAAGAAGAAAAAGGTATTGTCAGGTCAGGAAAGTGTAAATGGTAAGAAGATTAAGAGGAATGAAAGAAAAGAAAAAAAATTATCCCCCACCCATGTCTTCCTAGGGATGCTCTGTAATATTTTAACAGAAAAGGGCTAAGTTCAAAGTATGTTTGGGATAGTGTTAGAGAGATTGTGGAAGCTGAGATGCACAGTAAGGTAATACATATCTGGGAAATTGTGCTTGCTTTTAAAAGTACTATTTTATACTTCAGTACTGTGAAAGCCCAGAAAAGAAATACATAGCCCACAGTTCCTCATGCAGTTCCATAAACAAGCACGGTATCTTTTGTTGCAAATCCTCAGCTTTATACACACGGGACACAAGCAAGCTCCTAGTGGTAAACAGTTCACAGAGACAGCACTGAGGAGCTGAATGTGGTAATTGCTCCAAACTCATTGTTACCCACTTGATTTCATGTAATCATGGCCAAATCTTCCATCTGTCTCTGCCCTCCAATAAGGATTTCAGGACACTTGGAGCTGAAACCAAACTGTGTGTGTTTTTTCTTTTCTTTTCTTTCCTTTTTTTTTTTTTTTTTTTTTTTTCTTTTTTTTTTTTTTTTTTTTTTTTTGTATGTGCATGTGTGTCTGGGCTCTCACCATCACAGCCCTCGATTAAATGACAGGTTTTTGTTTTCATTGTCTTACCTTCTTTTCCCATTCAGTTCTTGACAGCCTTCCCTCTCAGCTGAATACTGTTATCACTTCTTTATTCTAATCCTCTCCCTAGCTGCCTATATTATCACCCCTCTGTTTCAGAACTTGGATACTTACCCTTTAATCCATTAATTGGCTTTTTACCCTCAGATCTCTTTGCCTCCTCTGAGTGCAACCTGACTCTCCCCACTGCCACACACCCTGACTGTTCCCTGCCCATCATCCCTGCCCACTCTTGCACTTTTCGTCTCTCCCCACATTTTGGTGCTGGTTTCTCTCCTTTCCAGATAATCTTGTTCTTTATTTCTTTTCACAAAGGAGAATTCTCCAGTTCAATATCACTTTCAGTGTTGCTTCTGTTTCCTCACTGTGTTTATGTATTGCCTTTCCTCATTGCTTCTTAACAAGGGTAGATGTATACAGTAGGAATAATCTCTGCAGCAGATATCTGTGTTTCCCCCAGAGCAGGTCCATTTCCTTATCAGAGTTCAAAAGTGTTGGGCAACTTAATAAAATATGGATTGTCACACAGCAAATGTATTCACTTAAATGAGATTATCTCCTGATTGAGTTAGGTTTCTGTTGCTGTTTGCAGGCAGTGGAAATGGACGTACATTTCTTAAACAACTTCTTTTTTAATCATGTACTCTGTGTTTATAACCTGTTTGTATTAAAAGGAATTGGTTTTTTTCCTGGCATCACTCTTTAATAAAGGAATAATATAGCTGTATTTTAAGAAATCCTATCTACATTTTTCTTAACCAATGTTTGAAAAAGTACGCTGCAAAGAGACATTGTTAGCAATTAGCCCTTTTTGTTTTGTTATCTCTAATGTTTTCTTTATACAGTATGTATGAATACACACATTTGATATTTAGCAAAATAGGGAAAATTATCCTGGTGCTAATGTACACAGAGCTATTACACCCAGTTGTGGTTAATAGCACCAAATGGATTTAGAGTGAGGAGTCTAGACTGCAATCCTGTCAGCATCTGCCCCTTCCCAGTAATTTATTTGGGTTTTGCAGCTGCAGATGCTGAACTGGGACTGAATTCACACAGAATTTCTATTTGGATAACAGGCACTGAAATAGTAATATTTAAGAGCACTGAATAAAAGTGATTGTGTTACCATTAACTTTTCCTTTGTTGGCAACATTCAAAACAACAGAATCCTGATTATCCAGACTCTCACCGTGAAGATCTTCCCGATCTGACTTCTTGATCTATTGACACCCTGATTATTGCGCATCTTGTGTCAATCTGTCGCTTCAATGGTTCAAAAGCTTTCATGAAATATTTCACTTTAGCTCATTCGTTGGCACATTGGTGTACCTTTAATATCCCAGTGATGATGATCCTTTCCTTTGTGTGATGTCATCTCCAGCCCTGCAACAGTACAAGGCTTTCTGAAAATGTGATAGATATGCAAATGCTGTGAGAACAGCAGAACTGGAAAGGTAATTGTGCAGAGGTGAGTAAAAGCCTCTCTGCCTGCCTCTCTTTGTTCCTCTGTCCCACGCACGTGATAAGAGTCACAGCAAAAAATAACCTTTTCCTCCAGTTTTAATGATGTGCATATGTACCAACAGGCATCTACAAAGGTGTAATGTTCTAACTCATTGTACTGCAGAGCCATGGCAAGAGGAGTTGGGTTACAACTTGTAGAACAAAACGGTTTTCCTTCAGAGCCATGTGTATTCAGGCTTGTTTGTGCTAGAAAGAGATGTGTCTCAAATTCTTGGGTCTCTAATATTGGAAACAGAAACTAAATCTCCCTTCCCCCACAACAAGTTCTTCAAAGCCAGACAACACCTAGCTCCAGGAATTAGCATACCCAGGCAAATCTGATCACTCCTATCTCTTGGAAGAGCTGTGAGCTCGTGGGAAGCAGCAAATGAAATCCAGTTTGAAAGCTTTTTCATAGAATATTCTACACCTAACTCTTGGCTGTTTGCATTTTAAGACTTGAGCATACCCTCTTAATTGAGTAACATTTTAATTTTATTAAAGAATCTTTATCAAAAATTTTTCTTTTTGTTCTTTTTCAAAAATTCTTGATGTTGGACTATTCCCTCCACTCCTCTGTGGAGTATCAGCATTTGAAGCTCTTTTATAAGAGAATTCTTTTTAGTTGTACAAGTTGAAGTCTGTCATCAATATATAATCCTGTAAAGATCTATGATGTTCTTCTTGTCCTACACCCCAGAAACGTGCATTGGCGTGGTAGCTTCCAAGGAGCTGTGGCTGCACATCAGCGTGCAGACTCTTTTGAACATGTTCAGCCTGGCTCTGTCATTCCTGCATGTGTGTGTAATTCCCTAATGGAGGTGGTGGCCTTTCTGTGTTCTATGAAGTCTGTATTTTGCCTGCATGGAGCTCTGCACAAGTCCTGCACCTGTGTGAGGATAAAGGTGTGGATTCCATCTTCATCTCTCTCTCACCAGAATCTCCCTCCAGTATTGACAGTAGTCTATATATTCTTAGCATCAGAATGCAGAGCACCCTAAAGACTGTGTACATGTAGTGCAAAAGAGTGAGCAAAACAGAAGAGGCTAAGAGAGATGGTAGAAAGAAATACAGTAGGAAGCCTTTCTCCACTGCATGCAATATTTTAATTCAATTCATACTACCCTTAAGATACTATTGGGGATGCTAGAAAGCTTTGTAAAGACATAAGTGCTTTTCATGAAAAGAATCAATAATCTTTGAAATATGTAACCTTCCCCCCTTCCCCCAGCTGCTGCCTATAACAGCTTGTATAATTCAAGACTAATTTTTTACTTAATTCTCCATAATGCTATTTATTTCTTGTCCATTCTTTCCTTCATTTGTAACTATTACTGAATTTCATGGGCTTCTCAAAAAACACTCTAATGCTAATGCCAAGGGTAATTTTTAAAGATGCTTCAAAAATATAGATGCTTAATATGCAGCTGCTCTTTAAAGGGGCAAAAGGTTTCTTTCTGCCAATTCTTTAGAATTTTGTATTCAAAATCTTTTTTTTTTTTCTCAACTGGCAATACTTAAGGAAGTACCTTTTCATGTTTTCCATAATCCTGTTAAAAATAATAGGTAGATTCTGTATCTGTGGCTAGACATGCAGCATAGAACAAAATAATCTAAACACTCAAGGTTTGTTTGCAGATTTGCTCTAATGAAAAAGGCTCAAGATATATAACGAGACAGCCCCTTCTGATACAGTTAATCAGTATCCACACAAGTTGATCCCTTGAATGCATTATAGGATTCATAAAAAATTGCTTAGTACATAAGAAATTAAGGTTGAATAGTATTTGCTGATGTCTTATTTTTCCACTTAGAAATCTAATACTTTCGAGGATAAAGAGTGTTAAGAGATGCTCACTTATATTCCTCTGTTCTCTGCAAAGTAGGATAGTTTCGTAGGTAGCTATAATGCAANAGAAAGTTTGTGAGGAAATAAAAAAAAAAAAAAAAAAAAAAAAAAAAAAAAAAAGGCCAAATACTGAGTAGAAAGGGTTCTTTTCATTCAGTCAAATATCATAGGAATATGGCATGATGCCTAAGTTGTAAAAATATTTCAATTCCAAAAGGTGTTCAATAGGTCACACTTTTACAATCACATCTTAGAGTTAATTACTCTCACAACAGGTCTGTGGTAATGAGTGTCCCACTGCATCTTTGCCTTCATTGTGTCTAAACTGTCAGGGAGGGATTTTAGATATGCCTAAGCAATATATAAACCCAATTCCCCTTAAAACTCATCATGGCACTGGTGATGTGCCTCAAAAATCACTTGTTCTTTGATCCAGGTCTTGTTTCATTTTCACAGGAGTAGTTGGTGAAGGAAAGAAAGGAGACCTTATCCTCGGGTGTCCTTGCACAACAGTGTAACTAGCTGATGGGGATGAAAGATGCTCAGACCTGCAGTGAATGGCACAGGCAAATCCTTTTTCATGGATAATGGGTGTTTATTGCACAACATGCATTTTCTTTAGTGCCTGTCCTGACAGCATGGCTGTGGTATGCATATTCAGCCAGAAATAATTTATTTCCATCACCGTCACAAATTTCCAAAGCAATAATTAGCTATAATGACAAAATTGAGTGTGCATGGTCATGGTGTTCATGTTGGTCGCTTTGGTTTTCATAGGGACTGTGATTTGGAAAAGTAAGAGTTAAAGAAGTTACTGCTGTCCTAATATACACACCAGGCTCTCTTGGTGTTTTAAGTCTTCACAGGTTCTCTTCATGTCTGGAAAATGCAAATCTCTGGACTCCTAAGAGCAACTGAATAGGGATATGTATTTCATCTTAAAACAAAGAGCAAAGAAAAAAATATGAAAAAGTTATTCAAAGGATTTTGGAAACAGGTGTTCTAAATCAACATTAATTGGATTTCAGTTAATTATTCCTTATACTTTAGGGATTATAGGAAAGGAATACGGGGGAAAAAAGCAAGAAAAACTTATCTGACAGACTAATTGCTCTAATGATATTTAAGCAAAGCAGTCCCTGATGCCTTTCTCCCCTCTGTCCAAAAAAAAAAAAANAAAAAAAAGAAATAAAATTAAAAAATTGGCTATTGTCCTCTATATGACTGTAGTAGCTAGGGAATAATAATGAAGTGATAAAACAAGGTGCAGTCTTAGACAGCCATCTTTACTTGTTAGGCTGGTTACATTTTTAGTCTAACATGTACACTATCTACTACATATAGATAGGTACTAAGATAGATAAAGGCAAAAAATAAAAAGCTGTTCTAGATTGACTTTGAATACCACATTTATAATATGAAGCTTACCTACATGATTCTCCTGACATTTTTCCTCTTTGCAGTATATGATCTATGCACATAGTTTAGAGCAGGTCAGGAACATTTCTCCAACTCTGGCAGATGAAGGCTGGGTTGAAGATGGGACATTATTATGGACTGTATTTTGGCTTTTAGCTTTCCATTCTAATTCCTTTTGGAATTAGTGTACTTTTCCCCAAATATTCAAACCGCTGGAATATTTGACATGAAAAGTTGTGTATGTAAAGTTTTAGTTTACTTCTGAGAACTGATCCCAAGGTTTGCAAGAGGAGGGAGGGAGGGTGGATATGGCTATGCAGGCTGTAGGCTAGTATCGCTCAGTTAGGTGATTTCAGTGGGAAACTCCCTCTAACAAGATTTTCAAAATGGCAATGAATAGAAATGGTCTACAGAAATGAGTTTTTAAAATTGGAGCGAAAGTAGGCTTCTTTATATGTGGATTTCATCTTCAATTCTGTGCAAACTTCTGTGCTGATCCATTGTAGTTGGTTAGAGTGAGAGCAGGCGGCAGAACTGGTTCTGACAAAAACTTGCTGGTCTCCTCTCGTTGTCCAGCCTATGAGACGTGAGTGATACCTGGCATAACAGAAAGTGATTTTCAAATTTATTACAAAACTTTAACATGGTACAATAGTCAGAGTTAATAGTAACAACCGGGATAATGTTTAACAAGATTTTTACCTTAACAATGTCTCTTTGAAGAACTTCCCCCAGTATATTTGAAGTGTGCACGAAATGTATAGGTTTTGAACAGCAGATATTGTCAAGTTATATTTACACAGCAAATTTAAAAAGATTTCAGAAAGCCTAATGAAACATGCCTCAGGACAGATAGAATTTGCATTTCAGCCTCCTGCCTGTATGGCAATTTGCTACACATCTCAGTTAAAGAAAATTGGAAGAGGACTTCCCACATTAAGTAGTTCTCATCTATAACTGAGATATATTGCTAAGGAGATACACCTATGCCTGCTATGTGTCAGCATATTTACCATCTTTACAAACAGATGTGATCATAATTACATCTTGTCTACATAGTCACTTATTTTCCTCACCTCAGTACATATTTGCATAAGGTCCTAACAGACAGTATCAAGGTCTGAGATTTTCAAAGAATGTATGAAAATATTATTCTTTAGAATAAACTGATCTGTTATAACCCCAGTTTTCTTCACATGAAGATGAAGTTCTTAAGGACAAATGCTAGAGCTGCTGCTATGAAGGCACAGTAGAAAGTAATAATGAAAAGAGCAAGACTTCATGTAGAGGTGGCTGCTAAAGACTAGGCCAAATGGGTGCCTCTGTGGTTCTATCAGCTCTTCTTATCTCCCTATTTCAGAGCATTTAGGTGATATTATTTCTCATACTGCATTCTGGAGGAAAAAGTATCTGTCAAGTGTCACTGTTTCTACCTGAGAATGAAGCAGAAATGATAAATAAATTTGAAATTTTGTTCAATAATTGTAAAATAAATATATACATATAAAGATAAAATATGAAAACATATGTAAGCTACAATTGCATGCATATTTAACTCTAGATTTCACAAATATGGCAGTTCATAAATTACTCTTGGTTGACACTTCTTGTTGTCATGTTAAGTTACTGCATGCAAGCTTCTGTACAAAATCTTGTTTGTACAGAAGATTTTGCTTTGCAAATGGAGGTACAAACTTTTCCTTCTCATTAAAGTTAGTAAAAGCCACTTCAAAGTCTGGCCATTTCAGTCATTTTCTTTTCAAAATCAATTCAGTCTGTAGGATTGCAGGAAAATATTTTCAAATTAAATTTGCAATTAATATCCTAGATGTGTTTTATGCTGTGTACAGTGTCTCAGCACCAGTGATGTTTCCATGCTCTGAGTTCTGTGTGTTTTCATCTCTGCCTCAGCCTTTCCTCTACTCCCCCTTCTGACCTTTGCTAAAATCTTCACCATGGTGTATGGGTGATAATTGCCTGCCTTTTAAAAGATACTTCCTGTATCAGCTGGGTGCTTTCTTGTTTGGGACGTGTATATATCTAATGGAGGGACTCAAAGACTGTGCTCAGTCGTATGTGCAAAAAAATACATTGTTAGTTGTCTGTAATCCCCAGCCCATGGTGGTCCTGCCCAGTTTATATGTGGGAAGACGTGCTCTTTTAATCACAGACCAGGTGTGGGGCCTGACCCAAAGCCTGTTTAAATCAGTTGGAATCCCACCATGGATTTTAATGGCCCTAAATGTTTAGATGTGTATCTGGCTCATTTTTATGAAAAAATGCTACTAATTAAAAAAACAACAACCTCCTTTTTCTTTCCTCACTCCTTCTCCATTTTCCCTAGAAGGAAAATCCCCTACTGTGCTCTAAGTGAAATAAAAACAAATTTAAAAATCTGACAATTATTCTGTCAAGGAAGTGTTATAATAGGAAGCTGGAACATGGTTTTATAGTGCTGGGGTGGCTGTGGTACCTTTTTGTACAACAAACACTTTCTGATAATGCTTTGGACAGACAGGTTGGCATGCTTGCACAGGAAAAGAGTTTATATATGGTATGGACTTGGGGCTACATGGTAAAAATATCTGTATAGTCAGTATAGTCCATCTGTGAATTATAGCAGGGAAAAATATTTATGAGCACCACAGGACATGAAGCTCAAAGTGCAGTCATTTCTAAATGAAAATTATGTGACAGTTCATCAGTATTTAATGCTAACATTGCTTGATCTAGACATAAAGAATTTAGCAGCCATTTATCATAACATACAGTACTGTTCATTTCCTGATTTGCTTAGAATACATTGGTGTTTTAATCTCAACATGAGCCACAGGTCTAATTTTAGGTATTTAATGAAAGGAAAACCCAGAGAGGGAGAGATTTCTCACATGGCTATTAGAAGCCTACTCCCACCACTTGAATTGGTTGTTGGTCTTTTTAATGCAGACTCCCAGAAGCCAGTGCCTGGTCCCTGCACCAGATGCAGGTGTTCCCTTGTGCTGTCAGCCAGGAATGATTAATGAGGATTTGCCCCTACTGAAAGCAGTCTTTGGAGCATTGTTCAGGGCATCTGTGGAACTGTCGGGGGAGACAAGGACACAAGTGAACAACCAATTATTTGGCCATCACTGAGGCAGCATGAAAAAGACATCAAATTGGACAGAGGAGCAAAGCTTTTGTTTCATGATCATATTTTCAGGTGTTAATAGTAACAGAGGAATTCTACCTGTTTTTTTTTTTTTTTTTTCTGCAGAGGAGAGGGGAAGGGCTCAGACACTGCTTTAAAGCTTGAAAAGGATGTGTAAAAGAAACAGAAACAGAAAACCGATCACGGTTCTTTAAAAGTGTAAAAGGGAGGAAAACACGTGGAATTGATTTCTTGGCTGTTGCACTGTGTGTATAAAGATATACCGTTTTGCTCGGCTAACATTAGGAAAGGAGGGCTAAGAATTCTGTGAGTGGGAGGATTTCTCATGCAGGGAGCTGCTTAATTGCTGGCCAAACACAACAGCTCAGGAGCTGGGGCTTTAACAAGTGATAGTGGAGGGAAGTGTTACATTAGGATTCTGAAAAAGAAAATGTGAGGGAGCAAAACCAGACAACATTTGCAAAATTGCATTCGGCATTCTGCTTGCATTCCTCTTTCTGTCTCAAAGAAAATGCTCCTAGGTGCAGAAAACTGAGGGGGAAAAGAACAGCAGCACTGAAAACACTGTGCTTGGGCTTAGACTTCTGCATTTTTGTATTTACCAAGGCTTGTGATTATAAATAATAATTTTAAACCAGAGGGAAAGGATTATATTTTCAGGACAATCCAATTACAGAATGGATTGTTTATAAAATACATTTTATGCTCCATTCTGTCAAGCCAATTTCTGCCAGAGTATTAAGAATTTTTTTTAAAAAAGTTAATTATGCAGCTTAATTCTAATGAAGAATATAATGTTTTATTGACTAATAACAAATATGGGGCCGTTTCTACCAAAGTAGCGTAGTTAATGTTTTCAGTGGCTACTTCCCTAACCTCACAAGTTCCTCTGTCCCTGCATATACCTACAAGAAAAGGGATTCAGATTGTCAATTACAAATTGTAATTCCAAACTGTTTCTTAACCAAGCAGAAATCTTAATTTCTAAATTAAGAGCAACATTTACATATATTTAACTACATGGGTTTAGTTTGGTTTTCACACTACTTACCCTTTCATGACTATTTTATCAAGGAGTACTTATGGCGTGTGATTTCTCGTCTGCAAAATTATGTGAATGTCCATAGGTAAAAGCCTATTTCCTTACTAGTTTATATGAAGGTTTTGTAAGCAAAAAGATTTTGTGTGCTTTATGCTTAAAATGAGTTGCAGCAGGTAAAAATTGAATTTTGATAATTCTACATCGCAGTCAAATGCCTGGGTCTGAATCCTGTACTGCCAAATACTGTCTCCCTTTACTGTAGGATTTTGTTAACAAATTAAATGTAAAAATTAAGAAAAAAGTCATTGCAGTTTAACCATATAATCACAAAGACAAAAAAACAAACAAAAAAACAACCAACAGTACACATATTTGCTATATTTTAAGAATACCACGTAGTGTTTCTTTACTTCCACTCAAATGAAAGTCTCAGTCAGAAGGAAATCACTAAACAACCCAGGAATCCTTAGGATATTCCACCATTTCTGAAGGCTGTGTGGAAATTGTTCTCTAGAGTTTTTACGCTGGGAATAGTCTCAATGCCAGCCCTGAACTGCAGGACTGATCCACTTAGTTCTGCAGGTCTGTCCTTTTCCAGGGGTAGGGCCATTTGTTACTCTTTGCAAAGGACTCTGACAGTCAAAACTGAGCTTTGTCCCCTCTTGCATTTGCTGTATGTGCTGGAACTTTAAATGGCTTTATTAGAAGATGAAAAAGCAGCATACAGACACACTCAGCTCTCTTTCCTTCTTGTCAGGAAGAGATGATGGCATCAACAACGTGCCCCGTGTCTGAAGGCATAATTACTTGGTGAAGGAACAGGCCGCTCAGCTCCTCCTGGGCATGATGGAAGAGATGCTGGTAAGGAAGCAAAATATTTCCAGGAACTGAAGGAATGATTAGAGCATGTCTAAAGAGGACATTTATTTGCCCGTGACTGTTAAAGTGCTGAATTGACTTTCTTGATCCTAGATAAATAAATAGAGAGAATGCTTTCTGCTACTGTAGGCTGTGCTGGAGGCTGCACCTCTTCCTGTCAGATGTGGACTTTGCTGCAGTAATTCAAGGTTTGTTTATCCCTGTGCTGGATTGCTTCAGACTGTTCTGCCTGGGTTTGTCAGCTGAAAAGCAGAGAAACATCACATGCTAAAGCCAGATGAAATTTCTAAGCAACATAAGAAGAGTGCAGCCTGTTGTTTAGATGTACCAATATACAGCACTGAAATACCCTCAGGGACATGGTCACAGTTTCCAAATCTCATAGTGGGTGAGCACCTTGGGAATGGAGTTATAGGGAAGCTCTGTTTGACAAAGATCAGGACAATACTTTTAAGCAAGAAGTGAGTCTTTTTAGGAGAGGCTCTCTGGCCTGAAAATAGGGGTGAGATTTGCATGATCACGTGATGGGACCACTCCTTTTTTACATAACATTTCCTCCAGTACAGGTCTTCCTTCTATTACTTACATTCCTCTGCAACCCACATGCTTTTCAGAAATAATTTTGTTTTTGCAAGTATATGTGCTTAGGTTTCAGGGTGATACCTGATATGTGTTATATTGTGATGTTTTCACTGTAAATTCTTATGTATGTTTTTTCATGATACTTCAATAAAACCATCAAAATTGAAAATCAAAGCAAAACAAAAACAAAGGGATAAGAACATATGGAATGGGATAAACCAATTATCATATTTATTATGAGTGTTGTTTGGTAAAAAACATCAGCTTTGATTTGGCTTTATGAGGTAACTCCAGTGGAAATTTATTTTACAAAAATACAAAAAAAAATCTGAAACTGTGACTTAAGCTTTGCAAGAATCACTGATACTCCACAGACTGCATAAGACTACAAAGCAGTGGATTAGAATGAGGGGAAGATGGTTGCTACCTTGGAGAAGCCTTTTCCCTGTTCCGAAATATATTTATGGTGCCGTGTAGCTAAATAATAGGTGTGTCCTATTCTAAGTCACAACACGCTCTTACGGATTTTTGCAACTCCTTTTGGTGAAAAATGTTTATTTGTCTGTAAATGGCATGGCTACTGTGATGAATTGTTGAAGATATACGTATATTTGTAACAAAGAAAAAAATTAAAGTTCAAATAAATATATATTTTTCATTGTTTTTAATATATAATATTAACTTTTATTCCATTCTGGAAAGAATGAGAGTCTTCGGATTTACCTCATCATTAAGGGTCAGCTTTATTTCTGTTATCTATGGTAAATAAAACTAAGCTCTGTAACTCAGGATTTATCTTCATAAAACTTTTGGCCATCAGGATTTCCCTCTTTGTTCCTCCCGTTGTCAGAACAATGTAGCCTGATGATTCTGGTCACTACAGCCAGTGCCCCTCTGGTGTGACTGACCACGATGACAATGAAAACTCCTGAGACTTTTGTGCTTCTATTGTTGCCCCCAGGGCTGAGAAAAGGTGAGACTGCAGGCAAGTGGGGTAAAGTCATTAGAATCTCATCAAAAGAGGTTGTTAATGAACCATTTGATGAAGCAGAAGGAATTATTTTTGCTGCTTGTACTGATAACAAATACAGGGCAATGGAAAAGATTTGAATGTGAAAATATCCCCCTTTGCAGGAGCAGCTTGAATCAGCTGCAGTCTGTTTCTGGTATAGGGATAGGCAGAGCAGGCAGGAATTTTGCAGAGGACATTGTTGTATTGATTTTGTAAAATACATGCTTGGTTTCGGCTACAAAATTCGCATTGTGAACTATTTATGTTCTGACTTTTTGGCAGTAGAGAATTGTGAGGTTAAAATAAACTTCAGTTCCTTTACCCTTGATAGGTCATTTTTGCACATTTCAGGATTTCACTTTGTTCTTTCCTGTGCCACTTTTCCTCAAGTGACACTTTTTTTTCCTTTGGACCGATAATGCCAGCTTGCATACATAGTCTTTTCTTCTCCCTTGCTTACTTCTCACTCCCCAGTTTTTCAGTTCTTCATTCACACATTCCCTTTGCTTCCTATTTTAATTCATACAGTTCTCTTTTCCTGGCCTCTTTTTGTTTGTTCATCCTCCATTCAGGCTACAACTGGGCAAATAACATCCTCCTCACCTGGGGAAATGGACCTTCAGTATGGTGTAGTTCCACTGTGTATATTCACAAGCTGGAAATAAAACGTGGTTATGTGTCACTGACTGGTTTTCTAGGAAGACGATCTTTAAATTAAGAGGCTTTCATTAATGTCCTTTGTAATGTAAAATGATTTGGCTTCAAATTACTCTGTATCTGAATATGAGTTAGACAAAATACTTGTCAGGATTTCAATGGATTATGAATCCTCACCTTATATATCTTAATTGTTAGAATTTTCATTGGATTTGTATGAACTGTCAAGCTTTATAATTTGTGTCTACCTATTTCAGTATGAAATTCTTGGCTGCCTCCACTTACTGCCCTTCGTGATGCTATGTTAATGTTAAGCATGATGACACAAGTTGAATGCATTTGTTCAGATGAAGACTACCCATCACACGATCCTTATTTCAACCTCATTTTAGAGTATTTTTGAAAACTTAAAAAAAATAGATAACATTCTAAATTCCAATTAGTAGTAAACAACAGATTAGCAGACTATTTTGGTCAAATAAGAAAACAGAATCTTTTACCAGAAAGAGAGAGACATTACATACACACTGGAGCGTAGAAGGTGGGAAGGAGTAGCACCCTGTAGGCATTAATAGACAACAAATAGTACAGAAACATCATTTCTTATAAACTATCAGTCTGGTCTTTTTATGAACTGTAATCTTGACCGCAAGTCCTGAATAGTAATGAAATAATGACTGTATCTCAATATCAAAAAAAATTTGAAACAACAATTTGTAAGATTTACATTACTTGATTCCAACTAGCAGCCAATAGGAAGTCAAAGGACATTTTAAGATAAATTTATTAAAGTCCATTGCATTTGAAAAGACTTGGATCAACATTCCTTCTATCAGAGGCTGCCTCAGCCTCTGCCTCTGCCTTCCCCTATGGGTACAGATTATGTTTCTTTTCAAAACTGCTGAAAATGGAAATGCAGTCTGTGAGTTTCAGTGAACTTTCTTCACCTAATTTCAAGTCTGCTTGAACTTAGTGACTTTGTATATTTGATTTAAGCTTTCTTGAGTTTGCATTCAATAAAAGAGAAGAATACAAGCAAAGGGAGAAGAGACAGAAAATCCAATGCAGAAATATCAAGGAAAAAAACCAAAATTTGATGTGGACGCCACATGTGAATTACTTGTTTCTCTTTTAGTACCATCTGTATTTTGTAGCACAGAAGCTTTCCTTGCCCCCTCCAAAAAATCAAGATGGTGTTTTTATTTTTAATTTAATCATGCACAAAGAAAAATTGAGAGCTTAGAAATAAATTTGCAATATTCGTATAAACAAAGTACCTTAAATTTGAGACATGATGAATGTCCATGAGACAGAGAAGACAGCTCAATGAATACAGATATCCCAGACAATAACAGTCAGTATCTGAGATATGAATGAAATTCAGCGTTTTTACTTCATCAACTGCAGTTGTAGTGGACAAATAGCTATTATCATTTATTTGTGTCCAACTTTGCAACATATTATTCCAAAAGCAAATCATGCTGTGATGGAAGACACATGAAATTGAGTGATCTCTCTTACTGCCTCCTAGAAACACTGCCCATCCTTGATTTTAATCACATCCACTTAGTGGTCAAGCTAATTCGCCTTGCAGGCCAGATAATCTAGTTCAGTGTCCACTGCTGTTATTACAGACTGGAGGTCAAATCTTTTGTCTGTTTTCCCAAACTCAGCTGGACACTGTTTTTTGCTGGGAGTCTTTGGAAGGAGGCAATAAATCTTACTGTAAATATCCCAGGACTTACTAACATGTCTTCCTACAGGCATATTCTGGGCTCCGTGAACTTAAATAAAAGCTTTCGAAAATTCTGCTCTTTTATTTATTTATTTATTTATTTTATGGGTATGGTATGAATATCTCCACTGCTTCAAAACCAGGTTGAGAATTGTCAACACAATGTCTTCTAAAACAAGAATAAATTTAATTTTGATTTTGATTTCTATAAACAGGAATGTAATCGAATCCCACTATCAACATTATGCCTGTCTGTGTGTACAGACACTCTTTTGCAACACACCCACCTCACCTTGTTTGCTACATCCTAGACTCCTGTCAGAGCCCCCTGAAATACAGTGCATGTGGATGTGGGGAATGCTGCACTAACAGCAATTTCTGGAGGATGAAGGTTGATATTTTTCTGCCTGTGAGCAATGGAGATCAGTACATAACTTCAGAGGTGTCTGCAGAAGGCAACTTGAAAAAATTTTATATGCTACACTGTAGTTTATGTGAAATTTGGCATTTATAGGTCAAAATCGGTAAAGCCAGTAGTGTAAAACTGTGAAATGGCTTATGCACTGCTTTGTCTCTAAGTGGTAATTTAAGACATGAGGTTGGCATTGTCTAGAGTCTTTGTGGTTACCATGAAAATCTGCCGCATTTTTTTTGCTGTAATTGAGCCAGGAACCTGATTAAATGTTGATTGTAAACTTCTTTCCCTCTCCTTGTTATTGCACTAAATGCATCTGGTCAAATGAAATTAATTCATTTTGTAACAGGTAATTTTATAACATAAATTTTAAAATTATTTAATATATAATATATATATAAAAGTTCTAATGCAACTTTATTATAATAACAATGGCATTGCAAGTATAAAGATGGTTTAGTTGTGAAATTGTTGTAGAATTAGAAGCCTGGGGATCCAAATGCAGGTCACAGTTGGTTGAGCCTGCACACATAATTATTATTGTGCCATGTAGACTAACTAGCTCTGGTTGGCACTAGCTAGCTCATTGCATTTAATTGTAGAGGTTTTAGGATTTTTCTGACAGTGGTTATCGTGCAGTCAGCACTGAAAGTCCTCCCAGCTCTTTGTTTTTCCTTGCCACAAGTGTTGCATCCCTTTCTGTAAGTGTCCATAAATGTCTGTAGGTGTCACCTTCCCTCTCTCCATACAGATGTCCCTGCTGCACTGGTTGTGTATTCTCTTCCCAAGGTCTACTCTGCTTCCACAACACTACATGAGGAGAAGCAATGCAAGAACTGCAGACCACCACTCTGTCCACCTTTCACAGCTGGTGATAAAAGAATCTTGCCACTTCAACACCCTCGAAATATCTTTTGAATACAGATTGAGACAAGCAATGAGTTAAGGCTAATTCTTCTAGTTTAAACTCAGGGATAAACACTGTGTGCAGCTGTAATCCCTGAAATGGAGAGATTTCTTCATACTTTTTATTTTTGCAGAGGTTTAGCTGGTGTAAGGTAACATATACTTTCCAAAAATAAAAATGTAGCCCAGATTCCTTTTCTCCTCTGATGGGAACCAGCCTGCCTGGTGGACAACAGGCAATGCAACTCAGCTGTCACTGCTCTAGCTGACACATTTTTTGAAATGACTCCAGAAAGACTTTTTTTTCCTTGACTCTGTTCCATAACTGGAAAGTGAATAACAAATTGTCTTTCTGTCCTTTTCTATAACTTCAAAGGAGTTTGGAAGGCAGGCAGAGATTGCCCACTGCACTGCATCCCAAGCAATTAGTGCTGAGAGAGGACAGTAACAATGAAGTATACATTTTAGAACATCATGAAACACAAAAGTTTTATTCTGAATTATTCTTTATTATGTTGTAATTTCTTAAGTCGTTTTGAATTTGCATTCGCATAGGCTGAGAAACTTGAATAGACTGCTGTACTATACATTGATTTCATTCTATGAATTCATGTTGTGACAAATATATCAGTGCAAATTTGATACAAACACACGTACTCAATGCACGTATTCATATAAACACCGAAAAGCAAGCGTCCTCAAAACATTTTATATTCTAGACTGAAGGGTGTTTTGTGGAATACGTGCTCTTTTTTTTCCTACACCAATCAATTATTTTTTTTTTGCATTATATGAATTTGCTTTATTTATTTATTTTCCTATTTTTTATGAAGTTGATAGTGCTGTGTTATGACTTTTAAAGGTGACTTTGTGACAATGGAAGTACACGATCAAGTGTAATTCAAACCGTAGGTACATATCACTTCAGTTACTTTATGGATTTAAGTGCAATGGCAATGAGAAAGGAGAGAGGTCCCAGCTCTGCTGCTGACAACTTTTGTGACCTTGGTCAAACTGCTTAAACTCTCTGAGTGAAATCCTACCACCACTAAGGCCAAGAGGATTTTTGCCATTTATTTGAATGCGAGAAAGATACCACATTTGAATTCTGAACTGTTAATAAGAACGGGATAACATGTATCTAACTCTCGCAGCTCTTGTGAAGCTAATTAATCAGTAGAGTACTTTGGGATCCTCAGAAGTATAATAGAAACTGCAAGTACTATTATTTATTTGTCATGTAATTGGAAGCTAGCAAGGTAAAAAGTCATTGATAAAAATCCATATCACAAGGTCATTTCTTTCAATGTTGCAAATCTCTTCTTCAATCAAGAGCTTTGTAACTGATGAAAAGTACAGCCTAATCATAACATTATCAAGTCAATTTAATTGGTGCTCTGGCAGCACATGAGATCATAATGAAGTCATTTTTGCTAGTTACAGGCTTAAAAATATTTTTATAGCACCCTTCATCCTAGTGGAAACTTTAAAGACCTCACAGACAGGATTAAGCTTCTCTGCCTGTGCTATGCAACTGCCTTTGTGTGGCAGGCACCAGCTGGTTTTATAGCATCTAAAAATTTTACTGGTAAGTATGATATTACGGTGTTTATACCTATAATCTATTAAGTCGTTCACACCTTTAAAATTAGTGTTCAGATATGTCAAAGTACTGAGGTAGCACTTGTGGATTAAAGGGGGTTCTCAAGTAGGATTTCTCTTGTTTTCAAGTTTAAACACCAATAATTGTCACCATTGCTGAATCACAGTTTTTAAGCATAGCTTTTAAGTGTTTG
Organism: Penelope pileata; assembly: GCA_013396635.1. Lineage (NCBI taxonomy): Eukaryota > Metazoa > Chordata > Aves > Galliformes > Cracidae > Penelope > Penelope pileata. The sequence goes on along the minus strand of WBMW01001907.1, from coordinate 55,068 downwards.
TGAAATACCATTCTTGCTGAAGGAAATGTCTGCATGTTTTTGCACAATATTCTGTTTCACTTTGGCAGAAACTTGAAGCCCGAAAAATAAAATTGGTATTATGGCATCCCAAGTGAAGGTTTGGAGCAAGAGCAGCAACTTTCTATCAGGAAGCCCTCTTATCATAGAATCATAGAATGGACCGGGTTGGAAGGGACCCCAAGGACCATCGGATTCCAACCCCCCTGCCACAGGCAGGGCCACCAACCTCCAGATTAGGTTATATATATTGATATATATATACATCTTATATCGAGCAGATTGATGTAAGTTTTCCTATTGCAACAGATAGAAATAATGTTATATATTCTTTTATTTGTCTTTCTGTTTATAGCCAGAACACATGCACAACTTGTGTGCCAATGTCAGAGTCCTCCTGCTTCTTGCACCTGCGTGGGTCCCCTCCTCAAACACTGGTGTCCATGGCTGCAGGTCCTCATGGACTACAGCCACGTTCTTGCACTGAAGTCCATTATACCACACTGGCAGCGTTAAGGGACACTGAAGTGAGTGCTAAAGGTAGCTTTCCATCTGCAGTGGTTAAAGGATCCTGCCATGTTGTTGTGATTTGAGCAGGCAGGCCTGGAAACACCACACAGCCTTTTGCTCACCACCCCCCCTCCTCCCAGCTGGGATGGGGGAGAGAATCAAGAAATAAGGTAGAACTCGTGGGTTGAGAGAAAAACTATTTACTAACAGAAAGAGGAAAATACAGTAAAATAACAGTAATGATAATTATATACAAAACAAGTGATTGTACAAAGCAATCGCTCACCGACCACGACCGATGCTCAGCCAGTCCCCAAGCAAATGGGCCTTCCCAGCTCACTTCCCTTCCTTATATTACATGATGTCATATGGCATGGAATATCCCTTTGGTCAGTTTGGGTCAGCTGCCCCGTTCTTGTCCCCTATCAGCTCCCTGTGGCCCCCCCAGCCTCTTTACTCTCCTGGCAGAGACATACAAATGTCCTTGGTTCTGTTCAGCACTGCCGGGTGTTATCAGCCTTGTTTTCCTTATTTTCCAAAACACAGCTTTGTAGCAGACACTACGAGAGAAAGTTGCAGTTAGAAGCTAAGACACATGTAAGAGCTGCCAAGCCAGAGCTGGTGCCTGGAAAACAAACCAAGGGAAATAAGCATTATACCCATTGCTGTAAAAGTCCTATACAGCCACTGGAATCTAGTTGAGCTCAACCGATGCCTTCGGTTGACCACAAATACAAATAAAACCAGGATTCCCAGTCTTTCTTTCACAAAAAAGCATCTGAGTTCTCAGGAAACAGAAACACATCACCCTTCAGGCTGGCAGAGGTTTTTGCTTTACATGTTCCCAGATAATCTGAGAAAGGATACACACAGAATTAATGTTTGTAGAAAATACAGTAAATGCATTTACTTCCAGCTGTAAAATATGCCCTTAAAAGTCAACCGTGCTTGTAACGTGGGTATTTTGATATTGATTCTTTGAATATTGAATATCACCAAGAAAATACTAGGGCTAGCACGTACGCATTTTACCAGAAGGCAGGGTAAGTGACTTGCCCATGACTGCCAGGGGTCGTGCTTCCAGTGCTCCTGAAGGCTGCAGCTGCCACGTTGGGTGCCCAGAAGCGCTGCCTGCACTTCACTTCAGACAAACCTTTCACTGCTCCTCATTCCTTACAACAATAACATGAACCTAATTTCACATTTCACCAAAACTTACCACAGGTAGACCCCATTGTGCCATAATATATATAAACTGCAGTATAATTCAATGTCCTCTAAGCTTTATATTAGCAATCTCCTGTCTTCAGATTTCAACATACTTATCTTACNTCTACCTTATTTCTTGATTCTCTCCCCCATCCCAGCTGGGAGGAGGGGGGGTGGTGAGCAAAAGGCTGTGTGGTGTTTCCAGGCCTGCCTGCTCAAACCATAACACACAATGAATTCTGCAGTGAGTTTGGGTTTTCTTTTTACCTCAATCCACCTCACAGGTCAGCTTGTTGGTAATCTGGTTAGCTGGCAGAGAAGTACCGAGTTTATCACAGATACAGAGTGAGAAGTGAACGACTTCACTGTGGGAGTTAAGAGGTGGTGCTGTGCTTGCAAAGGTATTTGGGAATAAACTGGAAGAAGAAAAAAGACAAATATACAGATCATCTTAGCTACGGATAAAACTGTATTGCAATTCCTCCACATTTCTTGTTTTTCATATGTATTTCTTTTCAAAGTTCTCTCTGTAGAATTTGATCAAAACTGCTCAAAAATAGAGTGGTCAGTTTTCATTGGTCTGGTAGGCACTTTATATTTTTGTGAACTCTGGAAAGAAGGATGGGTAAGAAATGTTGTTACAAGTATTGGCACTAAGTTTACTGTTTTAATGTTGGCACCAGTAAACAGATTTCGTCAAGTTGCTTCAGTTTTCTCACAGCAAAGTGGTGGGAGAATGATTTGAGTGGCCTGCCTTGCAAATTCAAGGAAATAGCATGAAAATATTTCAACAGTACTCCCATCATCCTACTTGGTAGCCACTTGCAGAACTTTATATAGGATGACAATATTAGCCAACAGTCAAGACAATAGTCTGAGAAAAACCCTTTTTACTTCAGACAAAGAGAGGGAAAAAGCATTGTGTAGGGGAGTGAAATTTCAGGGCAGCAGCTCCACTGAGGGCTTGTTAAATCTTTCATTTGGGCCATTCACCTGCTGCTCATAAGCAATGAAAATGGTAGACAGCAGATGTGAAGGCTAGGAGGGGCTATAATGACATGAAAAACAAGTTGTGTGACTATACATAATCGCAAGAAGACGGATTGAGACTTACTCTTTTGTATCTGAATAAAAAAAAAAAAAAAAAAGTGTGTTACCGTGATCCCAAACACTTTAAAAACTTTCCTTCAAAATGAACAAGGTAAAAATATGAAAAATAGAAATGAATAAACAAAAAATTCCCATTTTTTGAGTAAATAAAAATAAAAAGTAATCTTGAACGTGACAATTCTTGATCCCTGTATAACTCTCATTAACATTCACTAAGGCTGGAATATGACCCACTGATTATGTGAGGCTTAGAATTACATATAATTTCCCTAAAGTAGATGATAGAAAAATCTGTCCATTTTGACCACCGGCATGTAGGTTGGCTTTTTCTATATTTCATTACCCCTAAACCATACACCTTGCTGATGTTGTCTCCCATAGAAATGTTTGTGGTTTAATTTAAATCAGACAATAAAAGAGTTTGAGATCTGGTAAATTAGGAACAAAGGAAAAGGCTTTGTGCTCCGCTGCCTATAGTGTAACCATTATGGTTGTAGTAATGTGCTGTGAGAAGCCATTGGCATGCTAAAAATACACTACTTTAACAATAATCCGTGCATAAAAGAGCTTGAAAGGAGATATGGCATATACCTAATGAATTCTGGACCTTTTCCATGCTTACCATTTATAGGATTTTAAATTTGCCAACCCTTCTTACTACGTTAGAACGCTTAAACTTTAACAAACAAACAGAAAGCCCCTAAATGAATTCAGCAGTGGTACTGGGAAATGGAATACTGTATGTGTTAAATGACTGGTTTTGTGGGTTTTTCTTTCTTCATTTTGTGTTTTTCTTCTTCTTTTTTTTTTTTTTTTAAATATGTCAGATTTTATATATATTCAAAACAGATGCAGGATTGTAAATACAGGGTAGTTGTAATATTCTAAGCACATATTTAGGGACTTCCTCCCTTT
>WBMW01001907.1:28241-48241 GCA_013396635.1 Penelope pileata | reverse complement strand
ATCAGTTGTCTGGATTTGTATGAGATACTAATGAGAGAATTTCAAACAGGTGGAAAAACTAAGCTTACTGTAAGCGGACAGGAAAATTTTTATTGTTTTATCAAAAGGGTTCATGAAAAATGTCTGTAAAAAATGTCTGAAAAATGTCTCCTTATTATTAAAGAAAAACAGAGTGAAAGAAGCATTCTGGTTAAACATAGTCCTATTTTGATGACATCTAACTGTTGAGGTTCCAGAATAACTACTGTACAGTGAAAGAGAGCTGTATATACGTTTCTTAATCGTGCAACCACAATCCAGGTGTATTAAAAGTAACTGAAATCTTTAAAAATACATAATCATTATAAGATTCTGTCTCAGAACTTTGTAACATTTGAAGTCTATATACATAATATCAGGTGGAAGGGTCTGTGGAAATACTTGCACTCTGCAATTTCATCTCTGCCTGAGTTAAAGTTGCTAGGTAGTATGGGGAATGCTTCCAAGTGGTGAATCCTCCCACCTGTCTTAGACTTGAATTTTAGGATATTGCCCTTTGGGTAGCTGTAATACTGTCCATAACAGAAAAAAAACCACCCTAGATGACTGTGTCAATATTCAGCTCCTGACCACAGACATTTACACATAGGTTCTTAAATTTTGCTTTATTTAGGCTTCTAAAGCTGCTTCTGACATATATGCTTGGTGTTAGGTTGCTATTAAGTTGGTGGATGTAAAGTTACTAGAGTCTAGGAAGCTATTCAGCTCACCGTAGTGCAGGTGTCACATTCAGGTCAGCTGAGTTCTTATCTGAACATTATGAACTGTTTCAGTGAGGTGCCTGATTGAGTGGCCTTCTCATGGGGTCTAGCAGTATCTGAGATGCCACAAAATTACCCACTCTGGACACGGGTCTTCATTGATGTCTTATGTCATTTTTGAGGACCTGTCAGATGTATCTTGGATATCCCATGACATTTCAAATGGCATTAGATACCAAACCATGGTCAACTGAACCAAACCCCGTAGTTCAGATGTTACTCAGAGTATCCATAGACACTTATGTGTAAATAGGTTATTATAGGTGTCTTGAGCTCTCACTGAGTTCTCTGTGAAGCATTTGGACAGCTAAAGAGAGAAATTCCATTGCAAAGGCAAAGAGAATGGAAATATATATTCTGTTCTTCAACTGAGATGCTACAGGTAGACGTCCAGCCAGGTAGGTGCAAAAAAGAGATGTGATGTCAAGAACACAGAAGAACAATTCCTACCTTGCCCATGACTGTTCTGAGAGCAATCACTGATAAATAATGAAACATAATCATTTTCTGCCTGTGTCAGATGTTGCAGACTCTCTTGTATGTGAGTGTCTACCCAAGGGTCCAGAAGGAGCAAAAACACAAAGAGAAGACCAAGTGGAAATCATGCACATGGCCAATCACACCTCATTATGTAGTGTCTGTGCAGGGAATCTCACCTCAGGAAAAGTGTCTCAAGAATTTTAGTGTGCAAGAACGTTTTCAATGCTAGTAGAAGTGCCCTGAATTTCCCCTATTTATTTTAGATTTTTCATTTCCCATACTCACTGAGAACAATTAGATTGTTTTCCATCTGCTGCCACATCTTCAAGGAGTAAGTACCCGTCCAGTGTGCTGGCTAACAGAGCATTTATTAAACATCTCCTTTGCTTTGGAAATTTCCTTCACAAATGTCCATTTATATTAATCATACAACTTCCCAAAAATACCCTCTTATTGCATTCTCTGTCCCACCCTCATTATTTTTCCGCTTTCACTTCTCACAGAAACAACAAAAATGTTCTCAGTTCATGTTAGTTTTGCCTATAATTAAAATGGAGATAGCAAAATAGCACCTACAGTGTAGGATTTATCTCCATTATATAGGACAAATTCTTAAATTAGAAATCACACCCTCTGGTGTATGCTGCTTCATAATTGCTTCAAGAATCTAAATACGAATTCCTCATATATGTATTTACATCTTTGCACAGATACTTTAAATTCTTGCTAATTACAGTGAGGATTTTCCAGACTAAACTAGGTGCTAATTTCAGTACTTCTATTTTCTATTTCTATTTCTATTTTCTAATATTTTCTATTACAAGCTCTTCAATGTTTTTGTTGTAAATTTGTGTTGTAAACTATTACCTATTGTCTTTGGACCAAAATTGTAACTATTAATGGATGCTCTTCACAACCAAAGAAATCTTCAGTGAAATCATTTCAGAATTTTTGAATTATGACAGTATGTGAAACATACTGTTTCCATTCTGTTTAATAGACAGTGGAAACAAACCAAAAGCCAACAGGATATGTACCGCAAAAGCAACTGATGGCTGCTGTTTTTGACTTGAATGACTATTTTCCTTGTTCCTGTCTGCTCCTTCTGTTCTTCCTGTACAAAAACATTTTAAAACCAAAGCAGTAAATGGTTTAAACCAGACCGTTCTTACCTCTTAAAGGTCTTCTCAAATTTGTATTGACAAGGGATACTTTAAAAAATATGTTATCGTGTTTTAAAACTTTAGGACATTAGGCAGGTTAGCTTTTAAAACATGTTAAGAGGTTGAGGTGAATCCTAAAGGGAAATCTATTAAGTTATTAGAAGAGCTTATTGAGCTTTGACACTTTTCTGACATTATTTACCTTTTTTTCTTCCTGGCCTGAGGCTTGGGAAGACTGAAAGCAGCTGATTTCAGATAGCTGCTGTGTGTATAAAAGGAAATTTTAAGTACCTGATTGAACTACTGAAAGAACAATAATCTTCAACATTAGGGAAAGCTGAAAGGTAATATAGCGATTAAGACTTCCGTTATGTCACAAACATTTAAGTCTTTTTTCCAAAATAATGAGGCATCTGGCTTCTCCACAAATTAGTTGTAATGGCATTAACTATTCATCTGTTTTGTTTGGACAGACGAGTCTTATAGGGCATTGCCCAAAAACAGCTTCAGGAAAGATGAGAACTGATTTCTCTCCTGTATATTTTGTCTCCATTGTTGATCTTCAAAGTTACGTGCAATACTAAGCCAAAAATACTTTTTTTCCCAAAGAAAATGAAGACATTGTATACATTTAAATATAATTTAAGACTGCAGTTAAAATTCTGAAGAATTAAGGAATTGGAAGTTATTTCTTGTATGTAATGTCTCTCCTATTTTGGAGTGTATGTATATTTAACATTAAACATATGGATAGCTTTTCTTTTGAAGACCTAACAAATAATTCTCTCCCAACGTTTCCAAAAATGAAGTTTCTTTTCAAACTTCCCACAAAGTAAATACAGGAAAGAAAGGTCAAATCTGATAGATTAATGTGAAATATGCAATTTTGGGTCTAACTTTTGTGGCTTGGTCCTTGAGCTCTATCATAAAATTGTCCATTTACATGTTCAGTTTACGTTATTTAATAGATTCTGGTGAATTTTAGTGTCCTTTCCTATTTTCAAGAAAAGGGAGTGCATATTTTAAAAGGCATCCTCTGCTAGCTGATGTCAGTCCTCACCACGAGGGGCTAAACTCATTTCATAAGCCTGAGAATATTATGATGGATACTTGGAAGCACTTTTGCTGCGTGACAGTGAGTCTGGCATAGTTCAGGGTAGAAATTTACTAATACTTTTTTTGTGTGACATTTTGTCAGATTTTGTAGACATCATTGTCTCCACTAACTTTACACTAAGTCGCACTTCCACTAAGTCCTGAGGCTAAGCTGTAGTCCGTGGGGAACAGAACAGACTTATTATAGATCACGTAAGCTCCCACAGTCCTAACAGACCATTCAAGGGCAGTTGCATTTGTTTACAACTTATTAATATTGCACGGATATTTTCTATCCTTAGAAATAGATACGGTTATCAAGTTTTCAGATTGGAAACCTGAAATTTGCTAATTTTAGAATAATGATGCAAGCAAATATCAGTAGTTCAAAAGAAAAACAACAGAAAAACCTTTTTGTTTCTAATTTAGAAAACTGCATCCTTGGAGATACTCAGATCTTGACTGTACAAAATGCCAAGCAATCTGATCTGTGCTGGCCCTTTGTTATGTCCAGAAGATCCCATCAAATTGAAATTAGTTTAGCATGTTACACTTTGGAGAACCTAGTTACAGTTGGTAAAATCTAAAATAATGGCAACAAATCTTATCAATTTGTGACAACACTGGATTATACTGTTTGGGCTTTTCCATCCATCTTGCATCTCCTGCATGAAGCAAAACTTCTGTGTGATTTTTAAAGCCCAAGGGAAACATTTATGGTCACCTAGTCAGATCTTTTGTTCCTACTTCTTTCTGGTGCACCAATCTTCACCGGCATTATCCGCATGTATTCAACTTTGTGTTGATGTCTTTAGGGCATGTAGTTTGAAGAGAATATGGTACTTTTAGAACTGAACTTCAGGGCGCTGTTTGCTGTACGTGTGTCTTACAGGCACAGTCCTACATCTGTGACAATAGGGAAAAGAAAATCTCAGTTTTTATAGAGAGTAGCTCTCCTTGTGATCACTCATAAGCCCTGTGGGCTACAGGAAGGGTTTCCATTATGGTGGGTATGATTGGAAAGATGATTGACTGGTATGAGATAACTGGGAGACCTTACAAGTCTTTAGAGTTGGCTGGTGATGGGAGTGTGTTTTACATGGAACAAGAAGTCTCATTGGAGGTACCAGAGGAGCTGGCTAGATCAGCTCAAAGCCTCTCATTCAAGGGTGTTCAGCTCAACATTTTCATGAGTTTCATATACTTGAGATTCAACTTTTAAAATGCAGATTTAATTTGATTTTCGTGCTCTATCAGTATGGGTCTAGAATTCAAAATACTTCATGTTTCCATCAGATATACTTATTTAGAAACTTAAACTAAGCTAACTTAGCTTTTTGGCTTGGTAATATGTTGAATCTTTGATATGGTGTAAACACTGTCTTCAGGTTTTAATCTGCCATATGTAAGAAATACCCTTTATACCTCACAAATCAGCTTGCAATCTGAGGCTGTCCAGAAGTTCTGTGGGTTTAGGAAGAAGTTCACAGATAATCAGAAAGCAAGCCTAAAGGATAGGGTTAAAAGCAATAAATGCTCTTCTCTAATGTTTTCAACAATTCCTCATGTCAGAAAAACCTAGCATGGGAGAAATAACAGCTATACTGAATTGACACGTGAATTGGAAAGGCTAGATTGCTATTATGCTGTGGGTGGGCCTTTCATACTTCTGAAGTTATAATGTTTTTATTTAAAGACTAAATTGGATTTCTAGGCATGTATGGTATACATCAATTTAAAATTATTGGAGTTCTTCATATTGTTAAGAGTGCTTCAGTTTGAAAGAGTGAGGCTTTCCTGCAAATGCCAAGTAAATTGCTCTGCAAGTCCAGAATCTTTGATCGCTTCTGAATTGAAATGCTTACGAAAGATGCTGTAGTGTTCTAATAATGTTACAGCTCTCTCTGATTCGTATGCCTAGAACCCCAATCATTTCTAAATTGAAGAGGTCTCATTATTTTCAAGTTTTATGTGCAGTATAAAATGATTTAAGATTATTCTGCAGCTTTTCATTTTTTATTTTGCAAAAAGTAAAAGTTTTTATTTTTCTTTTTTGAAGACCAGCTCTTTTTTTTTCTCTGAGCTGGGAGACATTATGAGCTAATTCAAACATTTCACATTTAAAATGGAAATTGAACCAAATTCTCTCCAAATAGCAATGATGATGGCTGGGGGGAAACAAGGGGAAAAAAAAATCACTGCCTGAAAAGCCGAGAAATACAAAGTAAGCGGCTGTCAGTGATCCTTGCTGGGAGAAGTGAGAAGAACAAGAAACATATTGTCACTGTTCAGATGCGGTCAAGGTGAAGTGGGGAGACTGAATGAAAGTTACAACAATGTGACAAAAGAGAGACACAGATCCATTTAGTCTTGGAAGGAAGAGAGCAGGAGGCACAGAAGGCTAGTTCACGTGTTGCTTCTAAGCTGATTTTTGCTGTCATTTTATCATACAATTTCAGAGGGAAATGATGTATGCCCTTTTATATCTCCTGACTTTTGTCTTTTAAGAGTAACAGTTAGTTTCTTTCTCAGTAGTGACCTTGTTCTTTTTGAACACATGGCAGTGTTATAGTGTTTATAAATCACATAGCTTACTAAAGAAAACTCTCATCACCATTGCTTATTAGCAGCAGAGCCTTCTCTTGTGTTACTTTCCAAACACATATACTGGATGTTCTTTGTTCCCAACAGCTCACAGAATAAACAAGACAAAAAAGAAGCATTCTGGGAGGGGAAGCACACAGACCAGCTGGGGATTCCTACAGTTCCATCCTGCAATGCCACAAATTATTCATTAAATTCACCCTTCCCACCTGGAAAGCTGCTACTCCTGCTGGTCCAGCTTGGAGAGCTAGAATAGGGTCCAGATAGAACATCCTCAAATGAAAGGGGAGAAAATGAGTCTAAAAAATATTGCCAAGTGGAGTAAAGTTGCATGCAAAAAGGTGATAGATTCAGAGATCTCACCTGCCCTTGTGCAGATACTTCAACAGTAAGGCAAAAAGTGGTGCAGAGGAAGGCTGAAGATACAGCAGACCAGACCAGAGAGGATTTAATTGTTTCATAATTATGTTGCCAACTAGGTAGCCTTGAAACATCTGGAAAAATGTGGATGTTTCTAATCTGGAAAAATAGGTGTTGAAACAGAAAACAGAGCATGGCCAGTGTTACGTGTGCCATAATCGATCATTTGAGAGAAGAAAAATAGAAGTCCGCTTTTTAATTTTTTATGTATGTATTTATTTTAACTCTTTTAAGTACTTGAAGAGATCCTCTGATAAATACAGCTGCCATGGCTTTTGACTCTGGTTTACAATGCTCCTGATGCTATTGTAGTGGGGCAATGAGTCTTTTCCGCTGCGCGCATTATCTGTGTAGCATACGTTTATGTCCACATAGTGAAGAGTTTATACTGTCTAAGCAAGTGATCTTATGCTAGTGCAGTGGGTTTACGGCTGGAGGGATGGGTTCCCTTCTGACAGCTCTGCTTTCAGGTGCGTTTCTTCCAGCAAAGGGGCAGGGTGGCCTCGCAGCCTGGTGAAGCCAATGTTAGCAATTCAAGCGATCTTAACAATGCAGAAATGGTGCAGAAAGGCTGCTTTTATTTAAAATGATGTGTTCCCCAAGATTTCTGATGAATCATTCATCTTAAATATATTTATAAGAAAAACCTTACAAAGCTAAAAACTTAATCTGAATATCTGTTAAGAATAATCAGGCTCAAATACTCCTGGACATTTTGTGGCAGGTGCCTGAACCCTCAGGGAGAAGGATTTACTTCTGTGCTGCTGTATTGGGAAACATTCAGTGAGACTGGCATTTCCCTTGCTCTCTCTATTTCAGGTTCCCTATTTTTTATTTTCTTAATCTTTTCTTTCAGTATCACTCCACATCTCACAACCAGCTCGTATTCCCTTTTTCTTAGCTTTCATCTGAAACCCTGTTCTTTTTCACTCTCCTGTTCCCAGCCTTTCTGCTGTTCTTTCATTTCTCCTGAACCCGTTCGATCTTTACTGCAGAAGCTTCCAAGTGCAACTCCTTCACAACATTCACTACCTTTCCTACAGTGGCTCACATCTGGCTGAAATCTGAAGTTGTTATGGAAGTTCCCAGGTTTTTCTGACAGCGAAAGTTCTCATAGTGTATCTGCCTCTGGTTCTAATATAGGATAATTGCATTTCAACTTTCTGATTGGTTGAGATTTTGAGCGATTTTGGTGGACAGTCTGTCTGTTTGATTGTGTACTAAACAATGCTCAAACTACAGGATACCTAAATAGTATTCATGTAATATTCCAATTCACATGATCAGTTGTCTCAGCCAGGAATTAGTATTTCACAAATATCCAAACAAACATAATTTTTCAAATTATCCAAATTCAGTTAAAAATTATGTTTTATTGTGTGTAGAGCTCTGATGCACTGTATATATATATGTACATGTACATAAATAGTGAATTTGGGGATTCTTAAACCTAGCAAGTCTCAGTTTGCATAGAACTGTAAAAGGCAAGTTAAAAATAATTCAATATTTTTTCTGTGTTTTCTCCTACTGTTATACATCTTGGTGCTACATAAAACAGCCAACAATAGGATTAATATGTTGTATTCATTTTTTAAAGCAATCTTTATAGATGTCTTTCCAGCGTCTCCTGAATTTTAAGATACAGTATTCCAACAGGTGAGAAAGTAAATTGCTCTTAGTGCATTAGGCCCTTCAGCTGTGGCTCCCAAGAATTTGTGAAAGGCAGCTGAATTAGAGCACGTTGTTTTCAGCTGGTTCCTCCAGTCTGCAGTCCTTCATCCTCAAAAGCTACAGAGACACTATATGGTATTAATCATCGTGGTTGTGTTTCGTACTCAATAGGCTGAAATTTGTTGTTTTCAGATATTATACACCAGTATGAAACCCATTATGTGTGTTGCTTTTCACTGTGAGAGGAACACTTAATCCTGGTTTGCTGTCTATCGTTGTTTCTGGTACATTTATAAAGAGAGGTCTTCCTATGGGATCTATAAATCACGCATTACCTTTTAGCTATGCCATATTTTAAAGTAATGTTAACATGTTAATATAAAGGTTTGTGTTTTGTTCATAATGCACATACGCTTTCCTTGCTGTGTTATGTACAGAATAATCTGTGTACCACCCATACTGAGAGTGGCTATTAAATATGCTGGCTCAGTTTACTAGTGGCTTTAATACACTTCTGTAACGAGGGACTACTTGTAACATCAAAGCATAGGGAGACATTAGCTCTTTTCCCCTATAGCCTCTGACCTGAAAGCTTTGCTTTTTATCTCTGTATAAAAGGAAAATATTCTTTTCAAAGAAGCCTAGCTAGAGTGTGGATATTTTCCCCATTGTAGAATAAGAGCCTGTGAAAGTAATCTACAATTTTTCATCTTTGTTCAGAGTATTGTTTCTTTTTGGACATTATGCTTCTTTGAGAATGAAAACTCTTGCTTTCAAGTAATAGTGATCGGGAAATGCTATTTTTTTTTGTAACTGTCATTTCTATTTTTACAGGAAAGAGGTATAGTGTGTGTTTTCTCAATATATGGGGAATAAAATAAAATTTCGTGAAATAATTTGTACTCAAAATAACACCTATAGAATGTTAATTGTACACAGTGCTTGTCATCAAATTATATTTTTTCTTGAAGATGTCTATACCTATTTGAAAAAAAAAGGCATATGGCAAGTGATCTTTCTCAAGTATATTTTATCTTTTAAGTCCATGAATTGGATGATCTTTTTTTCTGACTACATGCATCAGATTTTCATGTAATCTACCAATCTTTTTTAAGTTCGATGTTTCAGTATTTTTGACCTTTTGGCTTTTAGATTATTAACCTGAACCATCTCGAGGGGGACTTGGTCTTCAAAAGGTGCTAAGTACACGCCTGTAGATAATTTAGTTTATGTATGACCTGCACAATTTTGATTATCTGATCCCTTGTTCCCAAGCAATCACAAGAAACAGAGCTGACTTAACCAAGCATAAACACAATGAACAGAAAAAGGAAGGCTGGACATGAATGAGGATATGATATTATGGTTCTATATGCTGAATTGGTGGTATTTGGCTGGTTGTTAACACCTTTCAAGCCTATATTTTCAAATAACTTCCAAATCATAGACATTGATAGTGTGCATTCCTGTGCTCTTGTGATCTGGACTCTAAGATTTCTAATAGTATCTGAAACTTCTCTCTCTCTCTCTCTCCNTTTTTTATCTTTCCTTTCTCTCTCTTTTTTTTTTTTTTTTTTTTTTTTTTTTTTTTTTTTTTTTTTTTTTTTAAATCTGTGTTTCTTGCAAGAACTCTTTTCCTTAGAATTCTGCAGAGAACCAGAAGAAAGATTTTGGTTCTTTTTCTTATTTATGCTAAGTCTGTTTTAAAGAGCTGGGAAGGGTTTTGTTTGTTTGTTTTCTTTAGATTATTGATATGGACAATGAATTTTTTTTTGCATTCCATGATTTATGACTTCTGAGATGTCACTAAGCAGGATCCGTTCTATGACACCTAGCTCAGACTGGTGTTAAGTCAATAATTAAGTCAATGAAAATTCACTGATTTTCTGAATACTCTAGATGGGCCACCTCATAGGGGTGAATATTCTTGTAATGTGGGTGTTTTAAAACTTAGCTTGGACTTTATTGCATTTACAAACATGTTCTAAAAATTGTTTAGCCAGAGGAAAGGTGGCAGAGCCTGATCTTGATATAATGGCATAATTAAAAAGAAAATAAAGCTACTCAATTTTCTACATAAGATTTCACATGAATGAATAAGTTTCAATCTTTCTTGCTCTAGAAACAAGCTGGATCACTAGTATTGTGTTTTTAATAAAGGTATATCATTTCATTACACTTGCAGAAGGGCGGACCAGTATATATTTTCAAGTACAAATATATATTTTTAAAAAGCCATTACTGAATTGCATTAGTGTAAGTTTTATAAAGTATCTTATTGGTTTTTTTGTTTGTTTTTAATACAATATTTTTCCTACTTGTTCTTTGAATTAAGAAGAGGAAACTTTTTCTCAGAAGTAGGTCACAAATTACACATATTTTATCCCTGTGCTATGTATAGTTGCAAGTGTTTTGCTAATGTACTTTTAAGGAGCCTTGCAAGCAGGAAGATGACGGAAGAGTGAACAGGATTTTTTTCTTTTTTTCCTGATTGTAATATTTAAAAATTTAGAAAACAAAACATTGTTCAAAATGTAAATATAAGTAAATTATGTATTGCTCTGTCTAGATATTTAAAAGAATCTAAAACATTCTGCCAAGAAAATGAATATTTTAGCTTGCATTCAACTAATATGCCAACTTATGGTTACTTACGTTTTACTCCTGTTTGCTACAGGTGAAATGGGTGAATATCAGACAGCTCATTATAGAGACAAGAATTCTGCATTCCCAAAGTAGGATGACAGAACAAGTCATGCTACGTATTGTAATTTCAGTGCTACAATACATCTTGAAGCTGTCTGAGGTAAAATGCTTACTAAGCACTGCATCGGGGCTGTCAGATTGCTTCATGGGGTGATAATTAAATTGAGACAGTTCTACCGTTCATTTTGTGGAACTAAGCCAGAATTATGTGTATCCTAAAAATATTCTACCGTAGCCTGCTGATGGTAGCAGGAGCACAGGTTTTTTGCATATATATTCTCTTCCACAGAAAACATCCTATTTCTCACTGTTGTCACACCATAGGCTGTGGGGGAGGAGGACTGCTTTGTCACTGAACTAAGCTAAGTCTCACGAACTTATTTAAGATGGCAGACTCAAGGGCTGGATTATAGTTGTGGCTAACAGTAATTGATGGCCGTTGTGGCCAAAGGTTGCGTTGAAAATTCCTGCCTGATTTACAGCACTCTCAGACTGGATATAGTTTAAAATAGCCAGAGGTCCACTCAAAAGTGATTGGCCTCAGCCTCGACAATGAAGCAAAGGGCACGTTAGGAGGCAATGTGATAAAGGAAGAGGAAGCTTCTTCTGGTCATATCCAGAAACTAGCTGCATCATTAAACAGGTGGGAGCTGTCATGGGTCAGACCAAGGACCCCAGCTGCTCAGCAGCCTAGCAGTGTGCTGGTACTCTGTGCCTAAAGGAGAGAGGGTGAAAATCATTGTGAGTCCAGAGTGACCCTGGTTCTAAAATAGTTTTTAATGTCTACTCATCCAGAAATACTGTTCTTCCTGAGACAGAGTGGTGAGAATGACACACAGTGATAGTGAGATAGAGACACAGTGGACTTATAGAGTAGTGTGATTTCATTCTTGTTTTCTTCTTTGTTTATTTCTTAGTGAATCTGTCCTTTTTGAAATTTGTAAGCTACCTAAAAACTTGCAGAGAACGCAATTTTTGCTAGTTTGGTGTCACAAGTATATGTGACTGCTCCAGCTGAAAATTTCATTTCAAAGATATTTTGGTGATGGTGATGTGTAGAAGAGGCTTGCTGTGTAAGATATGCTTCCTGTAATGCACAAATAAGTTCACTTTGTAATTCAGTGTCCTTTTGGAAATTGTTTGTTTTCAATCCAGTTCATCCAGTTGACCAGTGAGAACTGAAACTGGGGAAAAATAGCATAGACGTGCAAAAGAGTTTTTGACTGTTCAATGTATAGGAACTGTTGATAGACTGCTTGGAATATGGAATATGAAAGCATGATGACAAATGCTGAAAGCCACTGTTGTTGTAGGATTCAGAACATAACAAAAGTTTTAAGGAAAAAAATTTCTTGAAATAATGTGCTAAAATACTTGTCTCTTCCCAAACTAGAAAGAACTACAGCAAAAAAAAGCATGAAAGTACTTAAATCAATGTTCAGTAAATAGCTACATTAACCAGAAATCTGTGACATTGGGAAGAAACAGCAAAAAATGACTTTACTCCATTTGCTCTCAGCTCATCATGGTCTACCTGTAGGACTGTATGTGGGGGGGGGGGGGGGAGGAAGATGGATTCCTGTGTGGTAATTCAGAATAAGAATCTCAACTGACTTGGCTCTCACCTTGAAGCATAATTTGTCATCAAAGGATATTGTGGCAGAAGACACTGCAACTGTTTCATTAATAGAATTTCTTATGCCATTCACTGATTATGAAAAGGCTTTTTATTGTTGAAATCTGTGATTTGCCTTTTTTTTTTCTTAATGTATGTGTGAATCTGGCTCTACTATCTTGTACATTACAAATACAACTTTTGGGAGATACCATTCTTTTTAGTAATTCATAGTTTTCCTCTGACTATTGAATTTTGAAGGACAGTATCTCCTTGCTTATTTGACATTGTTTCTCTTCTGGTAAATCATGCTCTGTATCTGTTCATGTTATTTGAGATTATTGATGCTTTTCCTGGCTCCTTTGTATTTGCTTCCCTCTGTTTGATCTGTTATACTCAATTATCATCAGTTTTCATTTAGATTAATCTTTATGTTTATTTGTTTTTTTCAAATGATGTATTATAACAGTATTTGTGTCATTACTCTGAAGTCCCTATTCCTGCCAAGGCTGATCCATGTTACTCTCTTTGCGCAGTGTGAACAGTCCCATTGGAGTTCAAGAGTTACGCACATGGACGTAAAGCTTTGTGTGCTAATTGCCTTTAGTGGGCTCATTTTCAGTATGACAAAGCCTTATTTTAAGGACTGTTGCTCAGATCGGAAAATGCATTTGTCACTGGAAACAATTGTAAAAATATGCCCTCAGCTGGGAACCCGGCAAACAGAAATTTAACATAGAGTAAATTAAGCATATATCTTGGGGGATACATCTTGACCAGCACCATTTTATGACTATCTGACAATCTTTTACACTCTTGAAGCATAGAAACAGCTTTATTTTTGTACTAATATTTCATGGTTGCAATTCATAGCACAAAGCATGAAGCAGTAAAAGCAAAGCATGTGATGTTTTTCCACATTCTTCTACTCACAGGAAAGCAGCTAGAGTAACAGGCAGTAATTAGCTTTCATCCAAATTGTGTATGAAATTTTAGTGTGTAGACTCATTGCTCCTATGTCAGCCTGAAGATTAAAGGCTTCTTAACTACATAGTGACACAGCAGACTGAGCAAGCTGTGAAGGAGCTGGTGTGGTTTGTTGTATAATCATTGATCTGTGGATCTCTGGAACAGTCTGGATTTCTGTGTCCAATCCAGATAAATAGAAGTCTACCTCATTGTGTCTGTCTGTTTTAGTGGGTCACCATACATCCTTAAGTTCACTATGTAGCTGATGCAATTTCTGTGGTGCTGGAAACATATTATTCATAATTATTCGTTAGACACATACAACATGATAAACTTAATGCTTCAACTTCTTTGCTTTGGCAGATTTTACAGCTTATTAATTTGGTTGTTGTTTGTACATTTTTTTCTACCACTGTAGATACTACCAATGGATTTCAGATGTTTGGTCGGGAAGAAAGGTATGCATCGTATAGTCTGAAGTTACGATGAGATACTCCTTCAAGATTTGCTATTAGCAAAAAGGGAAAATATTCGAATGAATTTATAAATAGAGCACTTATACATGGTGAACTTATTATTTTCCACTGGAGGATTCCTAAACATAGGCAAGAAAATGTGAATTGACCTCAGATAATAATTTCGTCTTCTCAAATTGGGATAGTCAAAACTTTCCTCAGCTGCAGCAAACTGACGTCTTGGCTTTTCATCATCTACTATCCAGGATGACAATCTTCAATTACCCTTTAAATTATCCATTCACTGTTACAGTTGCCTTCTGTTACTTTTTCCTTCTGGCAAACCTACAATTTGCATCTGATTTAAAATTATTAATTTCAGTTTCTAACCAATCTGTGAGTTTCACTAGTTTTTAAGAGACGAGCGGCTGGACAGCAGCTCAGTAGAAAGGGACCTGGGGGTGCTGGTTGACAGTTGGTTCTACAGGAGCCAGCAGTGTGCCAGGGCAGCAAAGGGGCAAACTGCAATTTGGGGTTCCTTAAACACAGCATAGCCAGCTGATCAATAGGTATCCCACCATACTTAGCGTTGATTTAGCCTCGCCTTGAATATTGTGTACACTTCTAGGCTCCACAATATAAAAAGGATGTTAAGGTCCTTGAAAGCATGCAGAGGAGGGCAACAAAGCCAGTAAAAGGTCTAGAAGGTGTGTGCTGTGAGGAGAGGCCAAGGACATTGGGTTGGCTAGTCTGGAGAACAGAAGGCTAGGAGGCGAACACATCGCTCTCTACAACTTCCTAAGGTGGTGGAGTAGGAGGTACAGGTCTCTGCACCCTAGTAACAAAGGCACAAAGTTGCTCCAGGGTAGGTTCAGACTGGACATTAGGTAAAATGTCTTTACTGTGAGGGTTGTCAACCACTGAAACACTCTTCCTAGAAAGATAGTTGATGGCCTATGGCAATTAGAGGCATTTGGATAATATCCTCAATAATACACTTTAATTTTTGGTTAGCCCTGAACTGACCAGGCAGTTGGACTTGATGATCTTTGTAGATCCCTTCCAACTGAACTATTCCGTTCCATTCCATTCTATTCTATTCTACTTTATTTTTTCTTTAAATAAAATGAGATCTGTTCAATTTCAGTTCAGGGTGCATTTAAATGAGTTAGATGGTGCATGCGTTACTGCAATTATCTGGAATATGTTTGGCCATCTGGATATTTCAAAATGTCTTCAGACTGGGAAGAGGAAGGTTCTAAGCAGGCTCGCTTTCTCACTTACTATGAAAGACTACTAAATCTGAAGTTTACTTAAGAATATTTGATATTTAAGTTTGATACCTTTTTTCTCTATTTCTTAAAGATGTCTTCTGAAGGATTCTCTGAGGGGGAAGGGAAGAAATAAAATTATATTTCATGTTATAGTATTTGTGCTCAGACCGCTGTAAAGAAGAAAGGACGGTCAGATTCAGGGGGTGCCACTTTTTGATAATTTCAGCCTTTCACATAAATTTTCAAAATATTTATGACTTTGGACAATATTTCAAAAAAACAGCATAGCACAAATGCCATTGAAAGTAACAGGAATTGGAGCAGGCTTCGAAAAATGTTCTGAGGATTAATACGAGAGATACTCAGCTGTTGTGATAGCAGGTCTTTTATTTATATCACAAATTTGACTGGTCCTCATAAGACAGGAAGCCTATATTTTTCTGTCTTTTAAATCAAAAAGCTAGCAAGACATCTGGCTGATAATGCTTATGAGTTTTAGTACCCTCTCTGAGAAATTGCCAGTGTTATTTTGGGTGATTCATTTAGCTCCTTGACACCCATTATGTCATTTACCAAGTAAGGATGAACTAGAAATATTATTGTAAGCGTTGTTGCACTTCAAAATTTCTTTAAATGAAATAAGAGGTTGTTTCTTCCTAATAGGTACTTTGCAGACAGAAATCAATTAGTCTGATAGCGTTACTATTCTCCAAAATGGAATCATATTGGACCAGTTTGATGTCTTATAATTGCATACTGTAGGATTCTTTGACTCTTATCTCTCTCTCAGTCTGTGAATTTGAAACCATCAGGAAGATGTCACATTGGTATGAGTATTCTTCAGTGATAAGAACAGTAATTGTTGTAGGGAGACTTCTTAATCTTGGGTCACTCAAATCCCTTTTAAAGACAGCAGGTGCTCTCCAGAACAAGCATTAACAAGAAGAGATTATGAGGTAACGTGTTGTTCTTTATATCTCAGCATCTCATGACAAAGCTTACCATCAGCCATCAGAAGCTAGTCGTTACAGGGTAAAAAGTCAAATGTGACTCAGGAAGGAACTTATATTTTCAGTACCAAAGAGTAGATTCATTTTAAAGGCTGAATACTGAGAATTGTTACAGAGAAATTTAGAAGATAATTTTATAAGTGAATGATAATATCAAGAATAAAAAATATTAGAGGTGAAAAACACCTGATCTGCGGATATTCATGAGACATGCAATCAAAAAGAAATTCTCCATCCTCAGAAATCAAAATCCAAAACTACATTTTGCAAGGTTCCTGGCGTGTTCCAACTTTCTCTTTTTGTGCTACCTCCCATCTTCTTCCCAACTGTGATAAACGTAGTGAAAGTAAATTATTCATTCTAGCACTGATAACAATATGAATTCATACATATGGGCTTGTGCTGTGGGCTGCTTAGCATTTACAGGATGAACTTTTGAAGCTGAACATGTTCAGAGTCTAGCAGAGCTCTCCCGAGTATGATTATAGTGGAACAAAGCTGTTATTTTCAGCTCTTATTTATCATCGTTTAGGATTTTTTGGATTCAAATATCAAGTAAATTTTGTCAAAATAAGATTTTGTCATCAAATCCTGTCTGCTTCCATCAAGATCATAACACAAAATTGTTTAAGTACATCTACAGCAGTCTTTGTGAGGTCAAGAATTAAGAACAGAGTAAGTCACTGCACTTGGATGATAAAGCCCACATTCAGAAGCAATTCAAGAAAAGATTTTAAAAGTTATTTAAATGAAGAAGTGTACCTAGCACTTTCTAAGAGTACAGTAATCTCAATGAGTGTTAGGGACTTAACCTTTCTTCATTCTACTTTGAAAAAAAATCAGCTAGGCATCTCTCTCTGTTTCTAAATTCCTAAATTCTTTTAAAAAGATCTGGCCTTTGATAGCCCAAATCCCCTTGACTTTCAGTGAGGCTTTTCATCCTAAATTCTAGATCCTCATAGGTTTTTTTGGGTCTAACTCTCTTAAATTAAAATGTGAGTTAAATTCCTAGATACTTTTGAAAATCTGAACCTTAGTGCTCAAGTCACTCCTGAAAATGTGTTAGATTACTAATCCCCTCAGGTACTTGTGAAATGTTTTCCCATCATTTCTGAGAAGCTTTTCTAGATAAATTTGCTTTGTTAACCATTCACTTTGTCCCAAAGTTTGTATAATATTTATTATGGAGAATATTTAAAACTTTTTTTTTTTTTGGTCAAAGAGAATATCAAAATGTAACAAAAGTTTATATTCATGCTTTCAGCAGGCAAATGTGTTTTTTAAATGGAATTTAAATAAATGGAATTTTTATGATGAAAAAGCAACAGTAAAAGCAGTGATTATGTTTTTCATAGTTCATTTGCCTCCCTTGCCCTGCAGATCTTGTACAGAAAGAAAATGACTTCCCTGATGAAGCCTACAATGTCATCAACTCTGAAGAAGAAATCAGAGGCCCATTGGTGTTTAATGACCCTTATTGGCCTGCACAAAATAAACTGGTATGATCTACGAGAATAGACATATGGTTCTTAAGAAATATTAAGAAATATGACAAGGGCTGCTTCAAAAGTAACACCTCCTACTTCATTATGTTGGTCCATGACATCAGAGATGGATATTGGTGGTATAGCAGCAGAGGTTGAAACTTCCCACCAATATTCCATTTTATTTAGTTGCTGTGTGACACGTGGCAGCAGAGAGGTAGTCTGACACAATGGCGTCTGACATGGAAGCGTGTATGAAGCAAAGGTGTGGAATTGAATTCCTCTGTGTGGAAAAAATGGCACCCGCTGACATTCATTGGCTCTTGCTGAACATCTGGAGACCAAACAGTGGATGTGAGCGCAGTGAGGTGGTAGGTGGTACATTTCAGTGGTGGTGACAGTGACAATGGTCACCTCCACTGATGCAGATTTTTACGAGTGCGACATGCAGCCTCATGTTCTTTGTTGCTGGTGAAAATGCATGGCTGATAGAGGTGACTGTGTTGAAAAACTGTTTTGTAGCTGAGAATTTGCTCTATCAAATAGTGTTATTGTGCTCTTTGCATCTGTTGTATTTTCCATGGAAATAAATAGGAGGCATTACTTTCAGAGTGAACTACGTATGTTGTTACTTCGCTACTTGATGGAAAATACTTTGAGGATGGTGGTTTCTTGTCCATTGCCTATTATTTTTGTCTAAATTCCATCAAACAGTTGTCTTCAACTAAAAAAATTTGATTGTGTCCAAAGATCATACATGCAGCATGTACTATCCTGATACTCATGAAACTGGGAGATTTTCATCATTAGGAACATGCTGTGCCTTTGTACTAAAGAACCAAAAATCCCTCTGTGCCAAAAATCTAACCCCATACATGTGTAACCAGCTTTCAGCTATAACTGAAAATCACTGCCAAAATTGGGACGTATTTGGGGAAGCAACATTTCTGAATGCCAAGAAGAGCCACTAAATCTTATGAATTATCCATGCAGTGCAGACAGAATATTTCTTTTCAAGGGCAAATGGGAAAGATCCCCTCACCTGTGTGGTAAACTACATGTTAATACATTGTCCATCTGTGAAATGTAAAGGACTAAGTCAACACAGAGTGAACCAGTAGAGTAAGTCTGTCAGGCTACCAAAATCATTATGCCATCCACTTTCCTGGCATTTTTTATGTCTGTGTAGGGCATGCACAATGAAAAAACAGGCCTCTAATTCAAATTTGAGTTAATTCTGAAGTAGAGATTACAGTGTTAAATATATTTACATTTTTGGATAAACTTTAATTGATTTTGTTTTATGTATTGTTTTTCCATACTTGTTTAGTCACCTCATAGCTAATGCAACAGAAAGAGTAAAATAAACCAATGTTAGGTTGTCTAAAGGGAAATGATTCTGCACTTGCCTCTGGCCTTCACATGCCAGCAAACTGCTGTGATCCTCTCAAAAAAATATTTTATGGTTGTGAACACTAACATTTAAAGGATAACACTTCGGAAGAGATGCACAGTGGTTAATCAATGTCTTCTGAATACTTTGGACATGTAACTCTCAAGTTTGGTTCCCATACCTGATGGGCTGTTGAAGCACAGCTCTTTGATAGTTCTAGAGAAGGCGATTGAACTACTAGAGGAGCAGACCAGAAATTAATTCTGACTGAGAATGACAAGTTTAAATTCTCTAGTAGTGCAAGGGGGCTCAAAAGTAGATATAAATCCATCCTAAAGCCTTTTACATTAGCAGAATATGTTAAAAAGATCTTATTGGGACTCAGAGAACCACACTTGCTCTTGCATTACCAGGAATAGTATGTAACTTGCCTTTTTTACTGCCCCTGTGTTGCATTTCATCAGCCTCATCACAGGGAAGTCCAAATTTCAAACATTCCCCACTAGACTTTGTTTGTTTTTTCTTTCCCTCCTGCAGTCACAGTGAAAAGAAGCAGATGCACCTTTTCCACTCCTCCTCCTATGGTGTTACAAAGTCTGAGACGGCCCATGAATTTCTGATAGCGGGCTCTAACCAGCCATGCGAAGACTAACACAATCATGTATATTGTACCAGTCTATATATATTACAGTCTTTCTAAATCATCGTTATATAATTAGAAAAAAAAAATATGTTCAACATTTATATCTCTCATGGCTGTAGAAAGAAAGAATCTTGCAACAAACATTTCCAAGGTTCATCACTTTGCTTTTTGATATCTCCACACAGGCAGCTAGTTTAATTTCTTGTATATCTATGTCA
>WBMW01001907.1:0-27154 GCA_013396635.1 Penelope pileata | reverse complement strand
TCCCTTCCCCTCCCTTCCCCTCCCTTCCCTTTTCTTTGCCCTGCCCTGCCCTTCCTTTTCTCACTTTGATAATCTCCCTCAGTTGCCACTATCTCATCTACAACTGCACTGAATATTCTCACAGTGTATATTTTGTTCTGATGAAGAAATTAATACTGCAATGCCCTGTAAGCCAGTC
Organism: Penelope pileata; assembly: GCA_013396635.1. NCBI lineage: Eukaryota > Metazoa > Chordata > Aves > Galliformes > Cracidae > Penelope > Penelope pileata. Next base: position 26,976 of record WBMW01001907.1, on the reverse strand, counting down.
TTGCTGGACTTCATTTTGTTGTTTACTTATCGTACCTGTTGTGTTTCATTTAGTTTGATATCATGATTTTCTATAACACAGAAATTGCATGATTGCAGCATTGGTAAAATGCCACTGTGGTTGGTCAAGTATTAATGAAAAATGAATGTAGTTCCCCAGCAAATTTGGACTATCATTTTAAAAGCAGTCATCTAAAAACAGGCAGTGTTTAGAAATGCATGACAACAATGTGTACCCATGAAGGAAATACATAGAATGCTCTGAAAGTAATGCCTCCTATTTATTTCCTTGGAAACTACAGCAGCTACAAAGAGCACAATAACACTATTTAATAGAGCAAATTCTCAGCTAACAACACTCTTTTTCAATACAGCCACAACCATTAGCTATGTTTTTTGCCAGTGATGAACAACAGCCTGCATGCTGCAATCATAAAAACCTACATGGCTGTCCGGAATGTGGTGTGTCTTTCACATCACTGTCACCACTGCTGAAACACACCACCCGCCACCTCACTGTGCTCACATCCACTGTTTGGTCTCCTGAAATGTTCAGTGTCGATGAATGTCAATTAGCACAATTTTTTCCACATGAAGGAATTCCAGTACACATCTTTGCTCCATACACACTTCTATGTCAGACATAATTTTGTCAGACTTCCCCTCTGTTGTGGTTTGAGCCGGCAGGCCTGAAAACACCACACAGCCTTTCGCTCACCCCCTCCTCCTCCCAGCTGGGATGGGGGAGAGAATTGAGAAAAAAAGGTAGAACTCATGGGTTGAGATAAAACTATTTACTAACAGAAAAGGAAAATAGAATAAAATAACAATAATGATAATTACATACAAAACAAGTAATTGTACAAAGCAATTGCTCACTGACTGCGACCGATGCTCAGCCAATCCCCAAGCAAACGGGCCCTCCCAGCTCACTTCCCTTCCTTGTATTACACGATGTCATATGGTATGGAATATCCCTTTGGTCAGTTTGGGTTAGCTGCCCTGTTCTTGTCTCCTCCCAGCTCCCTGCAGCCCCCTGCCCCACCACCCCAGCCCCTTCACTGGCAGAAAGACACAAGGAGCTGAGAGAATTGAAAATGTTCTTGTCTCTGTTTGATGATGCTGGGTATTATCAGCCCTGTTTCTCTTCTAGAACCAAAATATAGCTTCATACCAGACATTAAGGGAGAAAGTTTGTGTTAGAAATTAAGAAACCTTCTGCTGCCATCTGTCACATGGCAGCAAAATGTAACAGAATATTGATGGGAATGTTCCACCTCTACTGCCATAGCACCAACATCTGCCCCTGTTGTCATAGGCAACTTAAGAAAAATAAGAGGCATTACTTTCAGAGCAGCCCTCATAGAAGTTCACGTTAGTCAAATTGCTTCACAGTGGTATCTAGCATGCAACAGAATTTCAGTGTATGTAGAATAGAAAGAAAGCAAAATTATAGACTAGAAAATACAAGAGTAAGACTTGTTGTCGAGGTGAGGCAATTAGAAGATATGGCACCTCTGATAGATATTGTACAATTTTTACAGAGTAAACTTTGCAGATATTTCCATTTAACTTCAGGCCACGAAGCTGCAGAACTCATGATATCTATAAGGCTCACAAAACAAAAAACTGACCCTGCTTCAAAGAGCTTGCAGTAGAGAGTAAGATAAATGGTTGAATACTATCAGGATACAGCCCCTCCACACCAGAAGGCAATGAGACAGTATTGATCTGCTGGGTAAGCAGCAATCACATTTCATCAGTAGCTTAGTCGTTATTGAGTCTCTAGTCATCATAGTAAAATAATGATTTGATATGTGGCTGTTTCTGGCCATATACTCACAAATTGTTCAGCTCCACCTTGCAAGACTGTCTTTTCTCTCTGGACAGAGATTTGTGAAGGTATGCAGATAGGAAAACTTATTAGACCTTTTCTCAGACTGAATTAAATGTAAAGGCGTTTTAAGGACAATTCATATCCTGAAACCACAAAGATTTTAGCTGGCACAAGACATTACTGCCATAGAATTAGTTTCCATAAACTTCTGCTACTATTTCTGTTTCTTCTATCCACTGTGCAGGTACAAACATGGATGCTACTACATGATGAACCTCAACAAGAGATTCAAATTAAAAATAATATGCTCAGAAAAAAAAGATAGGTTTTTGGCTGCTTAAGTTATCTAATCAATTCGTTATGCGACTACAAACTTGTTTGTGCCACCAAAGGAAAAGAGGTAGGTGACTCAAAAATGAAGCTATCACCTCTTAGGAGCAGCACAAACTTTTGCTAAATGAAGACGTCGCTGTGATTAGGAAAGTAGAAAAGCTGTCTCCAGAAATAAGATGAACAGTGATAAGAGTATTACTTCTTACCAACTCTGGTGTCGTGAGCTTATTGAATATTTGTTAGTTCCATGAAGTTTTCTGGAATAGTAGTACCAGTAGTTCATTAGATGTTTTTGAGAGATCCTCAGGAATTTAATGCTTTTTGTTATATTGTGTTCGTACCTATTAAAAGATATAAAGAATGCTGTGCGTAACTTTGTTCATAAGAGAAGAGCATTAGGATAGGATAGTTGCTGAGATTCGGTTATGTACTTTTATGAGCAGCTAAAATTTTATTACTTGACAACAAGTTCAGAAAGGTGGGCTTAACTGGAAAAATCTGAGTCCTGGCATGTAGCTGCGTCCTTGTGCCATTGGTTAAAAGTGGAATATTATTCTGCAGGGATTTGGAAAACGTCCTGTGTTCTCTAGACCCAGGGGCTGCCAAAGGGCATAATTGCCAGTGACTATGGGCAGCATGAGTTTTTGTTCCTACTGCTGAAAAGAAACCTCAGTCTTTCTGGTTCTGTGCTAAAGCTGCTTCTACAAGCAGCTGGTGTCTGTTTTCTGCAGTTCTAGCACTTCTTTTAGTCCTGTGTGCATTGGAAAACGTCCCTGTTCTGCTCAGCCTCCAAAGGTGTGCTCGTTGAGAGAAAAAGAGAAGTCAGGCTTTCGTGCATTTTGCTGGTGAATCAGGGCCAGCTATTTCCTGCAACAGAGTCCACAGTGCAGATACACCCTCATTGTTGGTGCACTGTCAGTGTACAGGTACCACAGCTTGACAAATACACCCCAGATGCAGCCAGACAAAATGGGCTGCAGAGGTCTTCTGATCTGCGTGTGAGGGTACATTGTATTTCATTCAGGCATGCTTGGACAATAGCACATACAAATTCTTCTTGAACAGTATGGTCAGGATGGATTTGTCCACTGTTCTCCACCATGCCATTTCCAAAGTATGAATCAAACCAAATGCACAGCACTTTTTGCAAACAATTTCTGCCACTCTTCCCTTTCTCTTCCCCCTCCCCTCCCAGCTGACACGCAGTGACTATAGGGGGCAATACAACCTCATCATACAGCCTGTGTACCTTGACTACTTACAGCATTAACAGGCAGAAACTTTCAAGTCTCAAATTTTCTTCTTGCTTTTGAATAATTTGTGTCTTTGTAAAGACAAAAATGTTGTTGCTTGGGCTCTGAAGAATGGAAGTTTTAAGTTCAAATTAGCTTTTACTAGTTAGATTTTTTTGTTTGTAAATGAAAATAATAAATACTGATTTTATTTCATAGTACTAATTCAAATTAAAATCTAAAATAAAGCAAGACACAAGAAGCAAAAATAATTTTGAAATTCATTTGACATTGATCACTAAGCAGAACTGCTCCAAGTCTGTGTGTATCTCATATTCATGTAATTCAATCTATATGCCTGTCAATATTTCTGATGCAGTTTAATTTCTTCAGATCGGTTTCTTTCTGACATAAAGCATGTGTCTAGATGTTACACCAATTCAGAATGCTTAAATGACACTTTTATATTTTCCAAGATTTTGTGAAGAAAGTGCTTTTATATTAAAAGTCAAGAATGAAAAGGTAATTGCCATAACAATAAAAATATTTGTATATTAATTTGGTTGTATTTCTTTCATTGATTGAAGTGCGATTAACAGTAAGCAAATGAAGAATAACAATGATAATTTCCCTATCTTCTTCAACAGTATATATCTCTGTACTTGAGTTTTCCTTCTTCAACATTTCTGCTCCTAATAAAGGAATAGTTAGAAAACGCAGAGCTGAACTTCTGTTAACCTGATTAGAAAAGCTGCCGTTATAGATGTTGTAGACTATTTTGCATTATTTTAACTTTGTTTCATTACATTTTTTGACAGTTGCTGTTTACTAGAATTTCCCTGAAGCAAAAATGATTTAATGTTCAACACGTGCGTTAAAGTGTGTTCTATTTTCATATGTTAAATCCTATAGAAATACAATTTAGGCAGAAATCTGTGCTTAACGGTGCAGCACGTAGAGCCTCCAAACACAGATGAAACTGAAACTCCTATTTGAAGGGAAAACAAAGCCAGTAGTAATCTACCTTAGTACTTACAGTTAGAGCTGTGTGATATTTTTGTAATGAAATTCAAACCCAGCTGAAGCTAATGTAATGGGGGTTTTTGTTGTGGAAGCGTGGCAGAGTTTGAAATCTATGCTTTCGTACTTGGTGGCTTTATATGACTCACAATCAAAATCAGAATTCTCAGATGAAGTTCCTTTTCAATTTTCTCATCCATTCTAATTCAGACTTGAGTATTAAAGACTCAAATTCCAGAGGAAAGTCTATCGACTTCACTGAATGCTGAAAATTCAGAGTTTCTAATCCTCTAATGTGAGCATTTCAGGTTTACTCAACAGCTCGCTGACCTTTGCTTAGCCATGTACACATTTCAGTGGTAATTTTAAATGCTTTTTCACTAAAAATCGTGTTCAACAATATTTCCTGATCATTAAGACCTGTATACTTAAAACATGGACAAAGAACACTCTACAAGCCCAGAATACAAAAGCTATAACTTTTCACGTTAAGTGTTCCCTTTTTTTATCTGTTGTTGTCAGATTGTCGTGAAAGTCAGTTTTAATAACTCCTGGTGTTGTATATTGCTGGTGAATCTGACTGGTTATTAATGTATGGTGGAAGGATTTCATTCTCCCTTTTCACTTTTTCTCTAAGAACAGTGCTTAAAGTGAGGCTAAGTAATAATTCATTGAGGTTGATGGGCCATGTCTATCCACTAAAATAAAAACCCAAAGCCCCAGATGCTGCCGGATAGATTTTATAACTTTGAAGAAGTAGGTGAACAGTTGGTCGCCTGAGGACTTGTAGGGCAAAATAATTAAAATATATATATATCAATTTTAAACCATGGTTTGCCATGGCTAACATTTACCACAGGAAAAAGAGTTCAATAGAGTTGAATAGATTTTTAGCTTACTCCTTCGTATAGACATGCCGTCTATGCACTGTCTGTAGCTGAAAACATACATTGATGAGCAGCACTAGCAAAAGTGGTAGTCTTTTACATAGGCAGTATTGAGTGATTTGATAAATTCATGTAAAAATGGAAATCATTAATAGTAGGTAACATTCACCAGAATTAAGCATGAAACAGAGGAAGCACTTGTAAAGAATATGTGATATAGACCAGTGATGATAGGAAAATTTCTAATATGGGGTCCGTTTTTAAGGACAGGATCAAAAAGAGATCCTGGGAATTAAGACCAGTGAACCCCACCTTGCTTCTGGGGAAACAGACTGAGAATGTAATTAAGGATAGAATAGTTCAGCAAATGAATAAGTATAGGCTAATAGGGTCAAAGCTTCACAACATCAGTAAAGGGAAGGCATGCTCCTCTAACCTGCTCAAGTGCTTTGAAAAAGTTAATAAAATAGTAGATAAAGTTGACCTGGCGAACATAATTTATTTGGATTTTCAAAAAAACCCTCAATAAAGTTCTTTATAAACGACTGTTAAGGGAAAAAACTATGAGGTAAGGGGCAAAATTTCATAGTGGATTAAAAAATGAGTAAATGATGGTGACAAATGTGCACTGAAAGTCTTGTCTAAGAGTGTAAAGAGGTTAGTAGTGGGATGCTCTAAAGGTTCAGCTTGGAGCCACTGTTACTTAATACAATTTTTAATATTTTGAACATTGTATCTGCTAAAATGTGCATTTAAGATTGACAAGCCAAAGGACAGTGAAACTAGAGAGAAGATTGAGTAGACTGACACCATGTACATTTTACATCAGTGTAAATTGTGGTACTCATTTTATGGGTTATTTTTGGCTCCAGCACCATATTACATGACAGGATCTTTTAGTGAGAATAATTTTCCTGCTGTACGAGCAAGTCTCCAATAGGTACTTTTGCAGCACTTGTGTGAAATGATTTCCCCCCTCTAGGTGTAGGAGTAGACAGGATTACATGAGAATGAGAAATTCCCATCTGCCATGTCACTGTATATTTTCCACAGGCTAACCAGGATACATGGCTAGAAAGAGAGCTGTTAATCACAAGAAATCCTCCTTTGTAAATAGTTACAGGAAACTTCTATTCTGATTGGGTCTTGCTGGAGCATCTGTATTTTCTGAGGTACTGTTAATTATGGCACTCAGGAAATCACTGGCACTACAGTCTACAGTCATCTGCAGCCCAGAAGGTTGTAACCCACCAGTGCTTTTCTTCTCTGAAAGGTCTTACCTGCTAATTCTCAGCACTCTCAACCTCATCTCCTCTTCATGATGTGTCTGTAGGAGCAATATTCAATTTTGCATCTCTCTAAGGTATGGTCATCCCTACTGACTGGAGCCTAGTGTTAAATAGGATCAGAAACCTTTTCCTGATCAGCTTCATTCTGAATGTCTAAGCTATTAGGTTCTGTGCCTTTTTTCTTTCATTCATTCTTTTTTTTCCCTTCACTATCCTTTCTATACTGCATTGAATTTTAACTCCAGAAGAATATTTAAAACATTTTCCATTGAAGGGCTAAAGTAGCACATAGTGAGACCATGACCTTATATAAAGCATATTATATGTATTATATGAAAGATATTCAGTTCATGCTATTCTGCAGATGTCATATCCACTCTGTTGAAACTGAAGTCCGTTCAATTTTTTTTAATGACAAAAAAGTGAGAGCTAACAGATGATGTCTCCTTCACAACTCATATTGCTCTATCTAGCTTTAGTGTAAGCACAATGAAGAGAATCTATCATGTTTCTTTCTATAATTATTTGTACAAAGAATCTATTTTACCATTTATACTGAGGCAAAAATGCAGTCTCTAGGAGATGCAATATTTTGGACTATGAGTAAACACAGTAGGAAGAAAGATGATTTCCTGGCAGAAGAAATGTGTGCAAATAAAAACACTAAAAACAGCATTTATCTTGATCAATAACTCATGTTTTTAATTTTTTGTGGAAAATATTAATAAAGTTCTTCAGAAAAAAAAAAGAATTAATGTTTTTTTTTCTCTTTTGTTGTTGCAGCTCTGTTTGTATTTACATCCAGTCATTTATTGCCCATTAAAGAAGTAATGCTATGTTAATGTAAGGGAAAAAATCAATGCTACTCAGATCAGTAGCTGTGGGGAAACAGTGCAGCAGCTGGTTTGCAAACAGCAAGCCCACATAGATCAATGAAATTACAAGCTAAATCTGCTGATGCTCACAAACTGCTCCAGCATTGTGATGTCTAACCTTTCTCAAGTTCAAGATCTCTGGTAAGCCAGAAATAGCTAAATGGAGGGGGGAAAAAAAAAAAAAAAAAAGACTGAGAAAAAAAGAAGCAAGCAAGAAAGAAACAAAGAAAGAACATTATAGTTTAGTGGAAAATTTTAGCATGATATGTGATATTCCGCTTTTGAAGTTATCAGTGTAACTGCACATTTGTAACAGATATAAAAGCCACTGTAATCTCCCAGTGAGCAAAGCTGAGATCTACACACTCTGGAGATTTTCTTCCTTAAGAATGTTCAAATTTGTCACATATTACCTTGAAATGTAACAGCGGAGGGCTAAAAAGCACTTCTGTAATGTGATTGTTAATGTGAATTTCAGAAAATAATTTATCAATGAACACTAAAACTTCTGTTACGTGCAATGTCTTTTATTTTATGGCATGCTTGCAACCTTTAAAATAGTTTGCAATGTGTTAACTTCTAAATTAAACATGCAAAATGTTTGACTTGTTGAATGCAAAATTCATTTGCATATTTGTTATTCGTTTACTGCTTGTATAGCAAAGTAAGGAGCCCCTTTATCCCAAGAAAAACAAAACTGGGATTTATTGGTATTATGTAAATAGCATGCCTTTTAAATGATCATTTTCAGGGTAGTCTTCATCCTTTTTGTTCCACTTTTTTAAGCATAGCAGTACTTTTCAGGCTTTAATCAGCAAGAAGATAGGGAGAAACAGTCTCTTAAGATTGCGGTAAAATAGAATGCGTTTTAAAAAGTGATTCAAGGTTCCTAAAAAAAGGAAAAAGGCATCTTGAATTTGCTCCAAGTATTGACATACGTATTTTTGGATGGAAAATATTTATTTTCAAATATGTAATTCTGATTGACTACTAATATCCAATTGCTTTATATATTAGTTGAATGTCACGGTTCAATTCAGTTCTACTGCATGTTTTGTATGTTGTAAATTAAAAAACATTGAGAGGTTGGCAACCTTTTCTTGGTCTTCCAGCAAGGGTGTGGCAGAGCAGAAAATGGAGGTCAAGTCCTTATCAGCTCTCTTCTGCTGTTGAGCTCTTGCAATATTTTACAAATTAAGAACATTCAAGAATATTCAAGATTATTCAAGATTATTTCTTGTACTGTCAATTATTTCTCCTAGAAGGACCATTTGGAATTTGACTTGAGTTACTTTTCTTCTCTAACTTTCTCAGATACCTAACAGTGGAAAAAAATGAAGGGAAGTTTCCGTTTTGAAGTATTAGATTTCTTTTTCTTATAGGCTTTCCCAGATGGAGGCTGTTTCCTTCCACCTCTGATTTTTATGTCGATTTCTTTCTTTACAGCACTACTCATCAATGCTGATGGCAGGACATTTCATGCATGATGTGGAGGAAATAGTGATTTTATGGTAGCTGTGATAGCTACTAACAAGGTGAAAGTTGTATGTATACAATAATATTGCTGTTGGTGTGTGAATACTGATGGAAATCTCTCCTTCTACTGCACTTACTGGCTAGGAATGAAACAGAAGATCAGTGGAGGTTAGGAATTGCTGCTCCCAAGTTTGATCAGAGATCAACAACGGCTGTGGTTGAATACCAGGATTTTCTCACACCTTCTTAGGTCAATGACATGGGTGTGTTCACATTCAGGATAGACTTTCTGATCACTGTCTCTTCAGGCCCTTTGCCTTCAGAATAAAGTATTTTTCTTTATTTGGATCTTATTGAGAAATTGCTTATGAAAATATTGAAACTGCTGAGACACAACTGAGCTAAAGAGGCTTGTTGATATCAGCATGACCAGGATTTCACCGGAGGTCTTTTCGAAGCAGAATATGAATCGTGATGAAGAATTTTGGGTTCATCAAATTTAGGTGAACAACTTCCTACAAGGAAATCTGTTTCCATGAGACATTTGAGATGACAAAAGTACAGGAAGATAAGAAATGAACTCACTCTGCGCCTAGCTCGGGTTTTCTTTGTCCACCATGCAAACAATGCTAGTGGCTGTTTTGTTTCTCTCATTCCATGTGTAATAGTTTGGCAATCAAAGTATACACCTTATGCATCATAAAGAAGTATATTATTGTAGTGGAAAAACAAAAGGTATTATTGTGGTTGTGCAACTGCATTGTTCAGAATTTTTTATTACAACAAATACACTGCCATGTCTGGAGATTTCCAGCAATGATTCCTCTTGACTGCAATAAGTACCTACTTTTGAGGAAGAGAAAGCTGATGAGCGGCAGGCTTCCCTGCTGCTAAATTCACCTAACAACCCACTCCCAATGTTTTCTGCTTTACAGACCAATAGGAACTTTATAGATTGGTTTGTTGCTCTTCTATTCAGTCTAGCTCAGATCCTGAAACTTTTCTGTTGACCTGAAAAGCAAGATGCAATTAAGTCATTAAGCAGTATCAGATGTGTTATTCAGCTACACTGTCACACCTGCCTTGGTAATATACATAACTTTATAGAGATTTGTAGCTCTAGTTCTGCCTAATCACCCTGAATGTAAAGATCCTAAAAGTTCTGTAGTTTGGCCTTGTGTCTTCATCTACATTGTGGGCTGAGAGTCTGTCTCTATAAAAGTACAAACCAAAATCCTGAAATAAAGCATCCTGAAATATCTCAGAGCTTTAAATCTGGGCTCAGATCAAATCTGAATTTTGAAGCTTTGGTTTCTCTCTTGATCATACTTTCTGATGGTGCTCTGAATGAGAAGTGAGAAATTTAGATCTAAGTTTTCTTTAAAAAAGACCAGGTGTTCCTTTGACAAATAGAAATATGTTTGGGAAATATTTTCTCCAGTCTCTGTTATTGTCAGCAGTATATATGTGCTGAATTGGAGCTATGCGCTATGGCAAAAGCTATACTTTTATTACCTGAGAACATTGCCAGAAAGTACAAGCAGATACCATGAAAAATGCAGTTTTGATGAGACAGCTAGGCCTCTAACCTCAAAAAATATATACAGTGGATGCTCATTTGGAAAGAGCAAAATGTTTCACATCTATCAATTGATTACATGAAAAATAAATAGCACTTGAGTTATAAATACATAAAATTCAACAACTTCTGGGGAATGATGTGTAGAGGTATTAAATGTGTTTGTGTAAAGCTACAAAATTCTATTTTAATCAAATACCAGTTGTACTAGTAGACTTAAATGCACCCAGAATGCCATCACTAAAGATGTAAGCAAAGCTCCAATGGCTTTTAAAGCCTAACTGTAATTTTTTCCTGAACACTACAGAACATATTTTTGTTCTTGATATATGCCAAATGCATGACTGAATGCTTCTTGGCCCTTTTGCCAGCTTCTTCTCATACTCATGTGGTTTCCCATCACGTTGCAGCCAGCACTAGCAGAAACATCTCTCAATCCTCTTCCATGCAAGTGTCAGCAGGTTGGTGAAGGGAGAGGATGGTCTCATGCTTGGTGCGCAGCCGGGACTCTGAGGTAACTTCTCCAACTGCTCTCATTTAAAAGATTCTTCTGATGTTTGGTATTGGCATTATATGCCATGATGGGGCCTATTTCTACTAAAGCGTGACTCTTTTCACTGCTGGTGAAGAGCACTTAGAAGTACTTTTCTGTTATTTTCTTAGGGTCTGTAATGGCTGATCTTGCAGGCACCTTCCTTTCCTGAGTATGCTTTTCCACTTAAACAGAGCTAGGTTTCCATTCTGTTTCTTTGTCGATACTCTATATTTCAAGTCATTGGTTTCAGCCTTGCTAGTGGCTCAGCAATCTTGATCCCATGGTGAATGGGAAAAACATTAGAGAAAGGGACAGCACTCTCCTTCCCATCATCTGCATAGTTTTGTTCTGAAGCAAGGCTAATTTGCACTGAGAGAAATCCAGACATAGATAAACAGAAGGATATAAAAGCATTGCCTACAAAATGCTGGAAACATCTCAAAAATAATGTAAGAGATGTGATGTGTTAAATACATGTTGTATATTTATAGTAGTAGGGCTTGTTTCTCTGTGTTTCTCTGTGTCTCTCTCTGTGCACAGCCAGTCTCCCTGAAACTGGAAATAAAAGTGTTGGATGAGCTGTCTTTGACATTCATTTTCATCGTTCCAATGCTTAGTACTCCAGACCAACTTTCTGATAATGAAGTTATCAGATAATGCTAGAAGGACATAGTGGACTTTATATATCAGACAGTCTCATTTGTGTGCAGGACTAATACTGCTTACTTTATATTTATTGTAGCAGCACTGCCAGATCTGCAATGGTTGTTGGTCTTGTCAGCATTTTCACTATGAATCTCAGTATTTTGGGGCTTACAACTCAACTGTTGCATTTGAATAGAGGTGCTACTTGGTACATGCTTAGTTGGCAAGAAAATAATTTTACAAATTTTATATTTAGATTGGTTTAGCAGTTTGATTTTTTTCATTGTAGTTGTCCCCAAAATACAAAACAACGTGGGTAAATCAGAAACAAATAAGTTTATAAAGCCAAATCTGCCTAGCTCTCTGCACCTCACATGTATGAAATTTATTGTCAAAGCTTGAACCCTGAAAGTGGATTAATTGCTTCTTCGTGTTGACAGTTTGTGTGTTGCTGGTGTGTTTTATTCTATTAATATAGACATTTATTCTTGACTACAGTGGCTACCCTTGAGTAGGATTTTGGTGGCTCAGTAGTGACACGCTCACTTACAACCATTTGCCTGTTTCTGCAACTTCTGCGCTCTCCTGATGATGAGCAGACATTGACCTGTTTGGATGTCAGATCTGCCTGGCTCTCTGCGCCTCCTGTGTATGAATTTTTGCCTCAATACACGCCTTAGTGTTGAGCTGTGCAAAACTGAATAACCCCAAGAATCTGCTACTTCTATCAGTCTTCAGCACTCCTTTTTCCTAACTTTGCCTCAACCTTCAAAAATGTTGAAAGGCCCCCATCCCCAACACATCAGGCAGAACAACTTCACCTTCATTTTACCCTCAGCTCTATGTCCTATTTCTCACAGAGGGTTTTATGGATTTTTTTTCAATGTTGGCATTATATCTGCTCAAAGTACATTATGAGCTGCCGCTTGTTATTTGGGCTGTGGAATGGTAAAGGTTTCCATGTAGGGCAGCTGGCCAAGTCAGGGCTCCAGGCAAGAAGCCAAGGCTCTCTTCTTTCTAGTGTTGTCACTTTCTTTCCTCTCTGGTACAAGATATTCCTTCCTCTCAAACTGATACAGAAAGACTATTAGAAAACTAATCATACCTCAGGTGTCCTGGGGAATATACTTGATTTCCCAGTTACTAATGTGTGAAAATCTGACACTGGAATGGTGCCATACGTCAACCTGTGACAATATCAGGAAAATATTGACAGTGTTTCATTAATGAAATGTTGTGCTTGAGTGACCTGTAAGCTGAAAATCCAGGCTACATAAATTTAAAATACTGTCTCAGATATCATTTGATCTAGCATCCTTGCATCAACAAGTACGTTGTCTTTGTGGTCAGTGATAAAAAAGTGTTACTGTCAGAAATGCTTGCCCAAAGACTAAAATTGGAAAACCATTCACATTGGTATGGTAATAAGGAGGAACTTTTTCGTTTCATAAGGTCATTCTTTTTTATGTCTCTGTGATTAGGTTCCCAATGGGATCTCCCTAAATGTACTGGATATATGGACGCATGTTACCAAGTTTAAAATCATCATTGTGAAGTTCTCCACTGATTATATCATGTGTGTCTTTATACTAAGCTCATGGCAGAGTAAGCACTGTAATCTAAAAATGATGATTAAAAAGTATTGTTTTCCAAGGATTGCTACTGACAATTTTTACCTGTGTACCTCCAAAAGGATGAAAAAGAGAAGCCATAAGAAGCCAGCATCAAAAGTGCAAATTAAGCATCACAGCAGAAATATTAATTATAAAAGGTTAATTGGGTTGGTGCGGGGTGGTAGGAAATACTCTAATCCTCTGCGTTGCCATGTGGTACTACAGTCCTTGATCATTCTCAGGGCCAAGGAAAGAAGGGATTGGAAATTACAGTGTGGAGGAGGAGCGACAATGTAATCAGCACTTTAACTTCTCAGTATTTTCCAAGTTTCCAAAGCGAGGAAATTTGCTTGGCCAACTTGCTTTGCAAGGAGGAGGAGGGTGTACAGAGCACCAGAATCTCTCCAGAATGTGTCAGTTCTGTCTTGCGCAGAAAATCATCGTGGCCAGCCCCACAAGGTAGCTGGGATGGTGAAATCATTAACACGTATCTCAACTGAAAAGTATGTTTACAGAGATTCTTTCTCATTTTTGGCCTTTATTTAAAAATTAAGTTTCCTTATTTGCAACTCTAAGTGTTTTGACCCTTTGTTTGATAAAACAAAGCTCATTCTGTTATAGTCTCCTTTTATTTCTTAGTGATCTGATAAACATGAAGCTTTTTCTTCCCTAAGGAGCAGCAAACAATACCAGAGTGTTTATGTTCATTCGTGGAATCCTGTCTCCCACACAAATTTTGGAATTCACAGTAATGTAATTTAGTGTGTTTTCCTCCACTACACTACAAAATTCTGCCTGTTGAATGGAAAAATTTAGTGCTTTCCAAACAACTGCTTCTCTGCAAATAATAGCAAGCAACACAGAGTATGGAGTACAAAATCATCACAATCTGTCACTGAAGTTCAAATTTGAGTTAAAAAATGTTTAATACACCACAGCTGTAAAATTACATCACGAATTGTAGTAAACGTAATAAAAGGTGACGATTTCTGAATTGCAGGCATTTGTAGGAAAGAATTAACCTTCTAAGAAACCATCCAATTTTCTGTCAAAATATTTTAGCAGTTTCATCTAAATCAATGTTTATGGATTAATATGGACAAGTCTTAATTTTCTTATTTTTTTTATTGTGAATTTTTGTTAGGATTTTTAAAACAAAAAGGCTTCTTTGTCAGCTATTGGTAGTGCTGACACATATCTTCATCTCAGTATCTTCTGGTGCTTCAGTCTGGGCACTAACGCATTCTATATCATGGCTAGAAAGCCAGCGGTTAAATACTTCATGTGCTTTTTTTTCTGGGCAGCTGATATTTTTTACGGAAGTGGTGGGCTGTAAAATGATACTTCACAGCACAGATTAATGTAAAATGTTGGTTCTCAATTACCCGATATGATAGAAAAGCAAATTCCCAAACTAAACAGCCAGATTAAGACTAACAATCTATCAGGAACCTGACTCACAAGAACACATGAACTGTCCTGCTGTGTCTCGGTGTATATATAGGGAATTAAGCAGGGGGTGACAACTTAACTTGGAATTTGTTTTCCTTTTTCTCTGTCAAACTTGTTAAGTTTCTCTTAACCCTTCAGTGCTGCCAACTGGTGTTTTGTCAGCTACAGTTTTAGGAGAATGTCAGCACATTCTTAGCACATTCTTGGTGATTTTGGTTGCCATGGATAAGCATATTTCTTCATTTTTTTTTTTTCTGGAACATTGTGGATTAATAAACAGGATACTTTACATGGTTGTACACATTTAATTTCTACAGCCTATTCATTACATTTATTTTCAATAGAACAAGTATTCTAGTGTGTGGGACCGCATTAAGGATTGTCAAACTTCTGCCAACCTTTAAAGGTCAAAGCCAACTGTGACACCTATAGTTCACATGTAATTAGTTGGAGATTTACTGGGATTTTATGCCAATCTCCCAGTAGTTTAGGAGTGACATAGTATCTAACCTTTTGGGATCCCAAGAGAAGTTCAGGTGGATGTGGGAATAAACAGTAAAATATACCAGGTAGCTCACCTTACTTTTTAGCAAGTCATCAGTCTCTTACACTGTGCAAGGAGTGACTGTATTTGGTATTTTTTTTTTATTCAAGCAACCCACCAGCCTCTGACATGGCCATCTAGTATGAAGTTGATGTAATTATTTAAAGCTTAGCTCATTTTGTATGTTCTTGGATCATTAAATTGAAGGACTTGTACAGTCGTGATTTTTAATGAAGCATGTTTGAATAATTATGCTAATTTACAAAGCACTAGAATCAAATCAAGTGATCAAAGTTTTCATGATTATTATCATGTATTTGTAACCCGCCCCGTCACTGATTTCTGGATAGACTTTAGTCATAACTGCTTTTTTTTTGTCATTTATATAGAAATTGCCAATAATCAAAAAATAATATGCTAGAAAAGAAACACATTTTTCCTTATGTCTCCGTAGTGAACTTTGTATGAGTTTGAAGGTAATATACCTCCAGCAGACACCAGCCTAAATACAGTCTACAATCAATACTGTATTCTGCTTTGACAGAAAGCTGAATTTTTATCTGTTAAATGCGTGAGCTTGGGGCAGCTCCACGTCTGAAGTGGTTTAAATCTGAAATGTGATGTGCTGCAGAGAAAGTTGATTGACATCTTTGTTTATTGAAAAGTATTACATGAACAACAAAACACGGGCAGATACAGAACACTCCATTGCAAAGTGCAGCTGTGTTATTTTTCAATCCTATGTGTTCTGCCCCTTTGATGCCTGCCTGATGCAATAAAACCGCAGGATATAAACCAAACAAGAATCTTCTTTGATTCAACAGTCAAAAATTTGGACAAGGGTGAGATATGGATATACGTATTAGTTTCAGGGGCGATTAAGTTCTTTCAAAAACAGTTGCTTTTTCAGTTTAATGTTTCTGAATTTGAAATAAATTAGGATAAATTTAATAAGCCACTTGTCTGAGGTTGCTTGAAACATTTTAAATTAAGTACTGGAAGGGAGGAGAAAAGAACAGTGATGACTAATCTTAAAGCATTAAACATGCAGAATAGAGAATTAAGTTACATTTAAATTTCATGTTAGAATAATTATGCTGTTCACTGACATTTTCCCATGTTTTATTAAATCTTTATTATGTCAAGGTAAATAGAGGTTAATTCTGCTGTTACCTCTCCCAATAAAGTATTATCTTTAATCTTGCATTAGTAAAATAGTAGTAAATTGCAGAATGGGGGTAATCACCATAGACTAATTTAGACCATGCTAAAATATCTTGAAAGTACAGTATAATTCAAAATAGAAAAGAAAACATGAAGTAGAATGTAATTTAGATAAAGTAGTGTGTGTTTCTCTTTAAGAAATTTAGAGCAACATTTCTTCAATGTACTGACAATTTATTGGCAACATATATTATGAGGGCTGCTCCGAAAGTAATGCCTCCTATTTTTTATTCTATTGGCCAGTGATGTCAGAGGTGGATGTTGATGGTATGACAGTAGAGATTGAACCTTCCCACCAATATTCCCTTACATTTTGTTGCCATGTGACAGATGGCAGCAAAGGGGCAGTCTGACACAATGGTGTCTGACATGGAAGCGTGTATGGAGCAAACCTGTGGAACAGTATTCCTCCATGGAGAAAAAATCCACCCAATGTCATTCTTCAGTGCTTGCTGAATGTTGGTCAAACAGTGGATGTGAGCACAGTGAGGTGATGGGTGGTGCATTTTAGCAGAGGCAGCTGCGACAGTGGGTCACCTCTGCTGGTATAGATTTTTTGAGCTTGGCATGCAGGCTCTTGTTCACTGCTGGTGAAAATGCATGGCTGATGGTGGTGACCGTGTTGCAAGATAGTGTTTTGTAGCTGAGAATTTGCTCTATCAAATAGTGTTCTTGAGGTCTTTGTACCTGTTATATTTTCCGTGGAAATAAGCAGGAGGCATTACTTTTGGAGTGAACTACATGTATGCAAAAGCCTTCAGCTTTGCTGTTCATTCTCAGTCAGTTTGTTTTTAGTCACTGCATAAGTTTCCTTGACCTGCCTGTTACATGGTAAACATGATTAAGTAGAAATGTTTGTCTTTAGTACTTTAGAGTCCATGCTTTAGACATTTTCCACGGTTAGCACAGAATATGATCTGTCCTTGATTCCTGTGCATCACTCTTTAGTGACAGACACCTACTGCTACTCACCAAACTTGCATTCCCAACTTGCTCAATCTCTCCTCTTAAGCTAGATGCTCCAATCTCTTAACCAATTTTGTGGCCCTTTGCTGGAGCCACTCTGGCATGTCCCTGTCTTGTTTGTGTGTGGGAGCGCAGAACTGGACCTAGCACTGCAGATGTGTCTCATTAGGGATGAGTAAAGCTGAAGGATCACTTCTGTTGACCTGCTGCTAATGATCTGCCTAATGCCATCCCGGATGTTGTCCTTTGTCTTGAGATTGCATTTTTGGCTCATGTTCATCTTGACTCTCAGAACTCCTGTTCTTTTCTGCTGAGGTCCTGTTGCCCGGAATTATTCCTCCCCAGGTTCAGGACTTTGTAATTTGTTGAATTTAATGTAGTTTTTGCTGGGACATTTCTCCAGCCAGTTTTCATTAAATGGCAGCAGAGCCATCTTGTTTATCAGACATTCCTCTATGTTTTCTATAAACTACTGAGGATGCACTCCATCCCATTGTACAGATTATTGAGGAGATACAGTATTGGCCACCGTATCAACTCCAGGGGTATACCACAACTGACTGCCTCCAGCTGAACTTTGTGTTGCTGGTCACAATTGTATGAGAGTTTTCTGTACACCTCACAGTCCACTTATGACCATGCTTCATCAGTTTGTCAGTTTGTTGTGTTATGGGAAACAGAATCAAAAGCTTTGCTAAAGTCAAGATAAATAATGTTCAGTATTCTCCCCTCATATGCCAAACTGGTCATCTAATTGTAGAAAGCAATCAGGTTGGTCAGATAAAACTTGCCCTCTGTAAATCCAGGATGACTGCTCCTAGTTACTGTCCTGTCCTTTATATGGTTGGAAATGGTTTAAATGATTATTTGCTCTGTCATTTTTTCAGGGATTGAGGTGAAGCTGACAGGCTAATAGTTCCCCATTTCCTCCTTCTTCCACTTCTTGAAGAGAGAAGTGAAAATTATTTTCTCCCAGTACTCAGTAAACTCCTGCAATTGCCATTACTTTTCAAAGCTAGTCAAGTGTGTCTTTGCAATGACACTGCCTAGGCCATGCAGTACTTGTGCATGTCCAGCTTTATACTAACTTGATCCTCCTCAAATGAACACAAGGCTTGTTCCATTGTCCCACTACTCTTGAGGACCTGGGATTTCTGAGGGTATATATCACAAGTTAAACTGGAGGCAAAGAAAGTGTTAAGTGTGTTGGCCTTTGGTATCCTTTGTCACAGCCTCATTCAACCGTAAGCCTGAATTTCCCCTTATCTCACTTTTGCTACTGATTTATCTGTTAGAAGCCCTTGTTGCCTTTCATGACCCTCTCCAGATTTCACTTTACATGGGCTTTGGTATTCCTGAATTGCTTGAACGGTGTATATGCCTCCTGACTCACCCGTCTCTGTTTCCACGTTTCTGTCTCCTTCTTATGTTTAAGCTTAGTTGAGGACTCCTTTTTCAACCCTGCAGGCTTTCTGCCATCTTTGTTTGACCACTGCACATTGAGATGTATGTAGCTTACTCCAAAAGTCATACCTCTTTTTTATTTCCATGGAAACTACAACAGATAAAAAGAGCACAATAACACAGTTTGACAGAGCCAATTCTCAGCTACAGAACACTGTTTTTCAAAATAGTCACCACCATTAGCTATGCATTTTTGCCAATGACAAACAAGTCTGCATGTTGCACTCATAAGAATCTGTACCAGTGGAGGTGACCCACTGTTTCACAGCTGCTATGACAGTGTCAGTGCTAGGAAAATGTTGCCCATGCAGCCCTTCTTTCATTGGCCTGAACAGAAGGAAGTCAGATGAGTGTGGTAGGACAGTCCAGCCAAGATTGGCAATGCGTCAATCTTGTCTTCAAACTGCTACGGGGCCTGGTGTTAACACGTTGCAAGAGAAAGATTGTCTTCTTCTCTGGCCTGACTCTGAAAGTTTGAGCCTTCAGCTTAGTTAGTGTCACAATGTAGAGGTCAAAGTTGATGGTTTGTCCGGTTTCCAGGAAATCCAGAGGGATCACCCCTTTACAATCTCAAATGACAGTGTACATCACTCTACCCAATGAGGTCTGTGTCTTGAACTTTTTCTTCTATGCGGAATTCACATCACTGCTCCATGAACTGCTGTTTTGATTCTGAATTCTACTGGTGACACCACTTCTTGTCACTGGTAATGATGCGATCCAGGAAGCTGTCACTTTCAGCCTCATATTTGTTCAATAGATCCTGACAGACTTGCATACAATGTTCTTTCTGTTGCTGTGTGACCATTTGTGGGACCCACCTGGTGCAAACTGTGATATTCTAATGTTGCCATCATTGTTTCCAACGTATAGAAGACAATATTCAACTCTGTACATAGTTCCCTGGTTGTAATCCACCAATTTGCACAGAACAGTTGGTGGAGACACGCTTCTTTTCAAGGTCATCCGGAATGTGGCTTGTCTTTCATCTCTCTGTTGCCACTGCTGAAACACACCACCCACTGCCTCATCATGTTCACATCCCCTGTTTGGCCTCCATAAACGTTCAGCAAGCGTTGATGAATGTCAGTGTGTGCAATTTTTTTCTGCATGGAGGAATGAAATTCCAAACCTTTGCTTCATATGCATTTCCGTGTCAGATGCCATTTTGTCAGACTACCCCTCTGCTGCCATCTGCTACACAGTAACAAAATGTAATGAAATGTTGGCGGGAAGGTTCAGTCTCTACTTCCATAGCACCAACATCTGCCTCTGACATAATGGGCCAACAGAATAAAATAGGAGGCATTACTTTTTGAGCAGCCCTTGTACCACTCCTGAGCTTGGAAGAGGTGATCCTTGGAATTCAGCCTGTGTTCTTGGACCACTTCTTTCTCCAGGGCTGTGTCTCATGGAATTCTTCCAAGCAGGTCTCTGAAGTTGTTAAAGTTTCCTCTTCTGAAGTCCAGAGTTGTGGACTTACTTCTTTCCCATCTTGAACTCCACCACCTCATGGTTGTTGCAGCCAAAGCTTCCTCAACTTTCAGATCCCTGATCAGTTCTTCCTCATTAACAAATATGGAGTTCAACAGAGCATCTCTGCTCATGAGCTCCTCAACCATCTGTGTCAGGAAGTTATTATCAACACCCTCCTAGATGGCTTGTGCTTTACAACATTGTCCTTTAAGTTGCTTCTTCCAGTTGTCTCCCTGGTCAGGCAGTAGACACTCCTTACAGATTTGCTCACATTTGTTTGCCTGCTAATCCTGACTCATAAGGTGTAAGGTGGCTCACCACTCGTGGCTAGCAGTGCTTCACAGATACTTGCTGTGGTCTTGCATACAGGGGAACCCCCTCAGCCTTGCCATCCTGGTTTGCACCTCCTAAAGAACCTGTATCCTCTTACTGGAGCACTGCAGTGTGCAAGCTGTCCTACATTATCTGTGTGCTCCCAGTAAGGACCTACCACTGCAACTGTAGACAGACTCTTAATTTCTCCTCTTTGTTCCCTATACTATGTACACTAGTCCCTGTTAAGGCACATATTATTGTGTGGTCTGCCAAAACCTTTTGTTTTCTTAATTCTCAGTAAAAAAATTTCCTAACTCAGAAACTAAGATTAGTCTGTGTGCACACTTCTTTTTTTTTCCTTTGTTCAACTTAAAGGAATAACGTCTTCATTACACTTGAAACCGCATGCTGTAGTTTTTAATGGTTTATTTATGCCGCTATAATTTTATTTATTTTTTATTACAAGCTTTAATCTTTGTTTTCATCAAGCTACAAAATTCCCCATTGAGCTTTGTCAGGTTTGCATAACAAATCATTCCTCACATTACCCCTGAACGTTGCTTTTCCGTTTTGCTAGCTTCTGTGTATGCTGTGAAGTCCTTCTCAGACCTACAAGTAAGTTAATGGTCAGTTACATTTTGCCATGAACTCTATTTCATTATCTGAAGTATCCATCAAGTTATTATTTTAAAAGCATGGACGTCAATAGATCTGTAAAAGGCATTTACCAAGCAGCTTCTCTGTTGGTAGGAAAGAAAGAACTCATTTTGAAAGTGAGCCTGAGAACTGTGCAGAGTGGAATAATTCCTTACTTGTATGTTAGTACTGCAATATGATCAGACTACCAGAGATTTGCTATTCCACCCAGGAGTAATTTTCCTATCTCTCCTCCAGTATGTTTTCAAGCTCAAACTTGTTGCTTCTCAAGCTAAACCTTGACTGAAAAGCACCTGAGTAGCTAAACCTTGACTGAAAAGCACCTGAGTAGCTAAACAAAGTCACTCAACTAAACTTTGAAAGGTGTCCAGTGAGTCAAATTTCAAAATCAATTGTTTTTTAAAATAGTAAAATTAAAGTTAAAATGTTTGAAGCACTGCAAGACTACTCTAAATAGTTACAGGGTGGTAACATGCAGTCTTAATTGGATATTTCATTATAGATGTGCAAATTCTTTGCAATAAGACTGGAAGTATATGAGATTTATTAGGCTTATTCTCAGGCATGAAATACAGATATTACATATTGAAACATTTGCTAATCACAGCTTATTTGCCTGAAATTTATCCTTGCAATGTGTGAACTCCTACAATTATATTGCCCTGTGCTATGGTATTTAAAGACAAAAACAAATGTGCAGCGGACATAAAGCTTTTCAGAAGAAATTGGTTGAAGCTTACTGTGTTTGCCCTGGCTTCTGTTTGGAATACAGGAAGTGCTCATGCCTGAAATTCAAATGCAAGCACCTGGAGTCTGAATCAGCTGAAAAGGAAGCAAAAATATTTGCATAAATCTCCAAGATGCGGGTTGTATGGTCCCACTCTTTAGTGGGGGCTGTAGGACAACCTGAAACAAGATTTTGCTCCTTGGACTTTTTTTGGGGCAAGGAGCCATTTCCCTTAGGGTTTTACAAGCTCTGGTGCCAGAGAGGTAGTACATAAAGTCTCAATAAGTGTAGAAAGCCTTTTTTAAAGTGGAAATATTCAAAGCATGCAGGAGTCTCTAAGCGTCTGTTCCGGGGACATATTAATGCATTTGAAAGGATATTAAAGCTTAACACACAGGGAAAAAAAACTCCTAGTGGCAAGATGTAAAACTGCTTAAGAGAATTACATCCAGAACTTTGTGTATTTGATCTGAAAAAGTAAATCATCTTACAGTTGCTCATATTAAAGCTGCATGTTGGTTTGGGAGCTTTTAGGATCTCAGACAGGTTTCATTTTTCTGATTCACGTAAGTTGTGTGTGTATTTGTGCAACTGCTGACCCTCAGATCAGGATTGCTGGTGACCTTATGCACTGTTTGAGGATTTGTCTAATGTGCGAATTTAAGACAATCATTATGTATAGCAAAGAAATATTATCCACCTTTTCCCCCAGTACTGTTGTTAATAGCAGTCATGGCTTGATTAAGAATCCTTCTCAGTGTAATGTTTCCAATTAACTTGCATGGTTTTGTGGCTGACTTGATGGCCTAGATAAAGCACAGGCACTTCTGAGAGTAACACCAAGCTTCATTTCTGGACTAAGGGATAAGGGAAGCCTTGAGCCGCAGTTCAGCCCTACTGGTGGATTAGGAGTGTCATTCAGGCTTGAGTAACTCTAAACTCTACTTAAGAGGAGGATCAGGTTAATATGCAGAAAAGCGGAGCGCTCTGACAGAGTGAAGGCATCTTGCTGCAAATATAGTGGCTGGAGACTTGCTCTGGGCTTGTGCTGTAGGTATCTCCATTTGGTGGAGCTGGAAGGCGGTGAAGGGCTGATGAGGTCCTGAGGGAACGGAGGCAGGGGCCCTGCCTTGCACATTCCTCTGCTGGGTGTTGAGCTGCTAGCTGCAGAAGCAGGAAAATACTCAGCATATTATTAAAATATCCTCTGAGTTTGGTTTGATTTTGGTGCAAAAATGAAAAAGATTAAGATCTTGAAAGATAGGAGATTACAGAAAGAAAAGCAAAGAAAAGTTTATCTTGGGCCTTCTGTTGCCTTGGGCCTCATGATTTAGAAATCACAGCCAATTTAGTGGCTAGGAGACTGATGTATTATGGGTAGAAAACATAAGTTCTCTTTTTCTTAAGTCAAGGAAACATGGATACTTTGAAAAGGCAATCTCTTGTGCTACATTAAATAAATATGACAAATGAAAAGGAAAGAGCAAACTGATTACCCTAATATTAAGAGCATGAAGTGGAAATTATAAATATCTTTGTGTGTTCAACACCCAATCATGCACAAGGCATGTTAATGCTTGTCACAGAATTTGAAATTCATCTAATCAAAATGGAGCCTTTGAGATGTTTCACACCTGCAAATGCATCAAGTGGCTAAACCTTAAAGAGTCTTTCACCATAATGTGACCTACATATCTCATTGCAGCACAGTGTTCATTACATTTGCTACAGGAGCACTTGCATGGACAAAAGCATGATTTCCCTCATTTCTAACTAATGTTAGAATGCGTGTTACATATAAAAGTAGAATCTAACTTGGGTTGTCATTTGCATTTATTTTTGATTCAGGATAATATTTAATATCAATGGTTTAAGTAAGGACACTTCAACATTTTCACTCCAAAATATCATTTTTTTCAAAGATGAGTTAATAATGTTGTAAGTACCATTCTTTCATTAAATGGGAAAATAAATAAATATTTCTGTAGGTAGATGAAAAACAGTTATTAAAACTCTTTTCTGTTTTAGACCAAGGGAATTCTATAGCTACCTAAATGCTCCTGAGTGTTAACCACTTCTGAATGCTTAATGCTGACTGTTTTAATGACGATTTTTCAGTACCCATACAAATGTTTTGACACCAAGTAATATATTGTTTGTTTGCGTGGATATGATCTGAAGGCTGTTGCAACATCTAATAAAACTGTTTTCACTTAGAGAGGCATACAGGCAGAGACAGGCTGCTGTTAAAGCACACAACATCCGAAAAGAAATTCACCACAGCCAGGAGTAAACATAAACCTTCTTTATTTGACTTCAGGCAAATTTGTTTTTCTGCCTATAAAAGTGTCATTCAATGTCTCTCCCATATGTTCTAGTGTACAGGTATGGTTTAAGATGAAAGATACTGTATCAGTTCTTACTGCTGTAACAAATCTTAAAAATATTCCTAAAAATAACTCAGAAGAGAGCAGAGCAGGACAGAACAAAGTTTTGAGATCTGTGTATATATGCATGCTGTGACTGTAACAATTTCATATGTTTAGTACTCCTAGAGATGAAAAAACATAGTTCTGTCTTCAAGGTCATCAATATCATTTCTAGGGCTGGGATTTCATGAAAACCTTTGTCCTGCATTTGTTTTGGGCTCAAAACAGTCAATACAGCTTCTAGATGTAAGCATCATGCCACTGATGCAGAACTCCAGCCAGCTAAGGCCTTTGCTGAAGTCAGATAACAAGATATAGAGGTCAATGAGGAATTTCTTTTCTAAGCAGTAAAAATTTATATTTGTATATATGCATATATGTACATTTGCATTTAAACATACGCACATATATATGTGCATATACCACATACGTTATATGCTTCTTATACATTTAGGTATTTAATATGTTTTCCCAGTAAATGAAAGTAGCAACTGTCATTAGTTAATCAGCAGTTGAAATTAATGCTCTGTTCTTCCACATTTGGAATAGACAAAGTTTAATAATTAGGTAGGTATGAGATCCAGGATTCTTCAGAATGTTGACAATTCAGCTTAGAACAGTATACAGAATTTTGATATAATTTTATAAATATATGCGTATGTATTTTCTCCTTTCTAGTGAGGCAAAGACACTGTGGTCTCCAAGGGAGATTTTTTTTCCTGTTATGTTCAACTTTTTTTAGCGTTCCTCAATGGTGCACCAAAAGGGAGAACTATTTTATCTCTGTGGGGGCCTGTGAACTTCTTGCAATGAGGGATTCTCTGAATAGAGTTCACAATATATTAGAAAAGAGAGGTTAATTTTTACAGTAAAAGGTTGCAGTGTTGAACTGCCCTACTGCGGCAGTGTGAAGCATCTCACAGATAACTGTGGGGAGCTGAACTCCTAGGAGTACTATTTATTGTCTTAATTGTGGGCAAGAACCTTTTTCTTTGTTGAAGTCTGTAGTGCTCCTTAAAATAGAAATAAGATACTTCAAAATACTGTCTAATGTATTTTAAATCTTTGTTTTACTTTAAGATTTATATATATTCAAAATAAAAGTAACTGGCATTAGAAGTTGGATCATGGAATCTGGGTAGTAGCCTGTTAGTGACATCACTGTATTTCCACTGCTGGCAGACATGCTTTTGGCTCATCACAAAATGTCACAGATTTTGAATAACCAGAAACAACAGACAGAATTTGTTGCCCTTTCTCCAAATAGTGCCAGTGTGTGCTGCTGGTGGGGATTGACTTAGTGAAAACCTGGTCCAGATGAAAGGTATGAACAGGACTTTTCATCCTCTTCCTCCTCCTCCCCTAAAGTAAAGTTCAAAATAGTGGAGAGAAAAAGGAAAAAAGACTTTGGGGTTACAACTGGTAAGTAGACTGAGAAAGAGGATTGTAGTCTGAGAAAGGTGGAGAGTCCTTTCAGAACGTTGTAGGGATCTCTCTCTGCTGCCTTCTGAGGTTCTTTTTGAATACCATATATTTACTATATGCTTCTGTCAACTGTTCAGTCACTCTAACAATGACATTTTGTCCTGTGAGGGTCATGCCCCAGAGACTGAAAGACACTATTCTTATTGTCTCGATTAATAGACTTATTACTGGATCCAGGGCTGTAGGCATTTTCTCCCCTGATACATTTTTTTCAATTTATGAAAAACATTTTCATTATAAACCTCCAAGCAAATACATATATATATATATTCAGACCTACGCATGTCCTAAGCAGAAATCACTAGTTGGGTGATTTTGAGGGGTGACAGGAAAGCCAGGATCTACATGTCTTGGAGTCCAAACTCCTTGGTGAAAGGAGGCACAGTCCTGGCACCAGAGAAGTCTAATATGTTGGGCCAGAGTAAAGTCCTTGAGATATCACAACATGCAATTACAAACTGGCCTCTGGCAGGTCAGAAACTAGTGACGTACTACACATGTAGTGGCTACTGTACAATGGCAAAATGCAGGATGTATTTATAACTAAAGGAGAAATTTAATTCTGAAGTGTCTTTCTCAGTTAATTTTCAGTTGGCCAAATGTACTTTTTTTTTTTTTTTCCTGAAAATGACATGAACTTCAGTCTAGGCATGAAGGAAATCTGATGCATTTCCTTAGTCACTCTCAAAAAATGTAGATAGTGAGATTGTTTTCTCTTGAAAATTTATTCTAGCCTTGGGGCAACTTTACAGAGTTGGGAAACAGTGAAAATTTGGTAGCAGCATAGTCCTTATCATCCAGGTGTGTCTTTCATTAGTCCTGTTAAAAGCTATTTTGATCTGGCTGAGTTATGAGGCTCTAAGGATGCCTTCTTCAAATGTGCATGTTGATCCTGAACTGCCAGAGAGCTTATGGGT